>CM076580.1:1204748816-1205268024 GCA_034641835.2 Pinus albicaulis | reverse complement strand
GAATGCCAATAACTAATATGAAAATCACCATTAATGTCAGTGAGTTCCAAGGTACCTAAGTACATCTTGTGAATTGCGAATAGATGAGCTGATGTCGAGCCACTTGCAAGCTCTACCCACCAAGGAAAATTGATGTATTCCCATTATTTTCGAAGAGAGAACTTGTCATTAGGGCATACAAGCCTCAAGGTACTTGAAAGATACCTCTAGCCTTGAACCTAGATAATGTGCTGATGTCGATAGATTAAGACTTGTTAGAAGGGAGGCCTTAATGGATCCTCCATCATCTAACGTGAGAATAAAACAATAATTTTGAAGGATTATGAATGAAATTTTTTGTTTTAGATCAACTTTTATTGGAAAAAATGAAAAGGAAATGAAATTAATCAGATTTTTAGGGGAGCTGGATGGTTCTTTTGCTGGGTTACAGGTTAGTGAATGCGAGGCAAGAAAATGACTATGAAGGAAAATGAGATGAAGATTTTATTGACTAAATAAGTAGGAATTCAATGGTGATACTGGTATCAGAGAGGTTTTAAAATAGTGTGATGGATCTTATTTAGAATTATTTATGAAAAAACATATGCTCATGGTTTGGATATTTCACCTTTGATGTATCCTTCATCATTTTCTTAAGAAATGTGCTCTCTCAGAGACACTGTTCGCTTATGGTCATCTGTTTCTCTTCCTGGAACCTAAAAAAACTTAACACATTTTTTGCAATGAAATGTAAGATTATCAAAAGAGAGAGGTGATCAATCTCTCTATTTGTGACATTTACAAAAAAAAACTGAGAATTAGTACTAATAAAATAAATTCACAAAATAAAATAAAATGAATTTTTACCTGTTTCGAAACTAGTGCCTTTGTTTACTTGTCAGGTCTTGTTTAAAATTTATTCATTATTTTTCTCTTTAAAATGATGATTAATACTCTCTCATCTCGTATATTTCATCAATATCTCTCCAATGAAATTTGAATTGTGTCAAACATACATTGTATGAGAAAGTTATTGTCGTTTGAAGTTTTAGCAAAACAATGAAATTGGGGTGTATGGGTTCCACGTGGCAACACCAGTGAGTGCAACATGGAAGCAATAGCAGGTGCCATGTGGGATACATGTTGTTGTGGATACTAATTTGGTAGAGTGAAGTGGACTACTGACTAGACAAGGTGACGCAACAGACAACTAGGAGATGACTATGCAATATTGGCTAATGGTAAGTTGCCACGTGGACCAATCGAATGTCACCATGTGGAAAAAAAACCCCAACAAACAAAATTAAATATTTTGGGAGAATATTCCAAGTGTCTAACTACTCTAAGGCACTTGCCAATCAATTTCATGACACTAAAATATTTGAAAGGCATTTGAAAATATTCCAAGTGTCTAACTACTCTAAGGCACTTGACAACCAATTTTTTTCCTATAAAAATTGTGAAAATATTGATGCCAAGACTTAAATTGTTTATTTTATTTTATTTTATTTCTTTTGTTGTAGGTTGAAAGAATGGATCAAATTTTCTAACTTGTCTTTGTACAAATTCTGGACTAATTTATTTTCTTTGAGGAATAATTTTTAAGCAAACGTTTTTTTCTTTTAATCCGACCGTCCCAAAAATTTATGAGAAAATAGTTGATTCTAAATCAGTGATATCTCCCTCATTCAGACTCTTATTTGACCAGTTTTTTTTTTTGAATTTGGGCGATTTTTCGCAAAGAATTCAAGCACGAATTTTTTTTTTTGCAATAGTTTCTCCAAAATTTTCATATTTGATCTACAAAATCACCACACCCACAAATTATAAAACAAATATATTTAAGAACTAGAGATTATTATTTTTATTTATTTTAGAATCAATGGTAAATTTAGGTCTCTTATTCATTTTTATTGAAAATTTTTAAAACTAACTTGGTTCAATATTCTTTTTTGATCTTCCAGATTGCAAGGAGCACAAGAAGAGAGCATATTTGGAGTTTATTAATCGTTTTTTTTTTTAAATTTGAATTTAGAAATTAAAATGGAAAGAATCATCTCACATGAAATTATTGCTCTTTAATATTCGCTTGTGCTCCTTTTTCACAATCATTTTTTTTATTGCAATATTCTTGGTAAGGGTTAGTAAATAGTCGACTCTTACTACACCACAAAATTGTAAATTTATCCCAAAAATCACAAAAACTTGTTTTTATTTGTTAGTCCTATTTTACTAAAGAAATAAAAAATTCTCTTAAATATAAGAGAATTTCAAATGCATCCATTTGCGTAACAAAATCATGAGTAAAATCTTATCCAAGTTTGAAAAATAAACCTTAGTGAATTCTTGGACATGATTATGAATATTTCATGTTAAAAATTGTAGCATAATGATAAGTTGAGACCAAATTTGAATGTGATATTTAAGTTTCTGATCTTCTTGGACTGTCATAGCACAAAAATCTTGAAATCTTGTTTTTGAAATTTTATTTTTATGATGATGATGATTATTATTATTATTAATGAATGGGGGGTTTTGATTTGTCCATGTTTTATCTTATTTCTATGTTCTCTATAGGAAAATGAAAAATAAAATTAAATGAAAATGCCTGAATGCAGTTAATATTAATTGAAAATGACCCTAAATGAAAAATGCTTCCTAAAAAATCCTCCCAAATTAGTTACATCCAAGTTTCATCGCTGCCAGCAACAGTAAAAATGTAGGGTGATTTAATTATATGTTAAATCCCTGTCATTTTAATATGTCATCCCTGGGGTTTAGTAAACTTAGAAGAAAACCAAACTGTATGGGACCTGAGATGAAAATATTGTAGAAGGTTTGTTTAGGATGGAAATAAGTAAAGGAAATACATATTACAAGTATAAATAAATAAAACTGCAAAAGAAATCACATGTAAGAAAACTGAATTAGATTCTAAGGGTGGAATTAATGAATGTCATGGCCTTTCTAAAACTTATAAACTAATCTTTGAACAACTATAAGAATAAAAATATGATAATCTAGAAAGTCGGTACACCTAGAAAAATTATTGATTTGGTTGTCAAGCAAGCAAACTATGAGAACTAGTAAGCAAGAAATTTAATGATAACTAAAGTGAAAATATATTAGAAGCAAGCTATGATAATATAGAAAGTAGTAAAATAATCTAGAAAAAAATAAATAGAAACTAGTGATTTAGTTGGCAAGCAAACCAACTAAGATAGCCAATAAGAAAGTAGTTTAATGGCAATAAAATTAAATCTAGGAAATGAAATTACACTTGCGGAAAGTAAATCACACTTGTAGAAAATGAAGCAAACTTGTAGAAAATAAAGCACACTTGCATGCAACGAAATAAAATAAATCAAAGTATGTTACAGATGTATGTGAATTTTGGTTGATGGGGATCCGTCTATTCCTCAATGAGCACACATAAACAACTGCCACATCTTAAGAATAAAAAAAAAATGATAACTCATGATTTGGAGAAATGTATATTACTCATGCCAAATGAACAATCATAAATATGATGCCAATGAATAATTGAAATATTGTTAGCTTCCTTTGAAGGATGATCCTCCTATTTATACATGAATTAGGGATATCTTCTCAATAAATTTAAATCACTTAAATATTTACTAGATCCATACTTGTCTCAACTTATCCCTAAATACTAGATACAAATCCCATGACACATCAAGATGTCCATGATCTTTCTCCTTGGAATATGGTCGACCCCTTGAGTTGAAATTTGAATTTGTGCTTGGGAGGCCAAGTAATACCCTTCTAAAACCTCCAAATAAGCCTACACATGTCACAAAACTCATAAAACATATATATGTATATGAAACCATGTTAATTTCCTAGTTTTTAATCATAATTTAACTTAAAAATGTATAAAATAAATAACTTTGGAAAATGATTATTCTAACACATCTGATCATGAAGATGGTTACTTGACGTAGGGTTTTAGGCTAGATAGTTATGAAATTAGGGCTAAATGGTTATGAAATGATGGAATATCGATGAATATGGAAGACAATTTTGAGACTCAATAGTCTCCTCCAAATCTTCATAATCTATCAATGTTCTCACAATATCCTTAAAAGATAAATAATATTAGGCACACATATGAAATTATATATAAACCTTTCTAATGAACATATTAAAGCCAAAAAAACATAATTAATTTTAGATGCAGATATCTAGTATAACCTTTATGTGCCTACGTAAGGTTATATGAGACTTAATTTATGTCTAATTTAGAGGCCCGTCATACCCCCCTGCTAAAACTGTTGCTGATCCTATGAGGAACCTATTCATGCTCCTTTCCCTATGGTTCTTCATGTGTGTTGGGCTTGTCATTATCTATTTTTTGGTCTATATGTTGCTCGTCCTGCTACTCTTCTTGCTACTTCTATTCAATTGTAATGGTTTCTATTTGTGAGGGAAACACTTTTCTTTTGGCTTTTCTTCTTATTATCCCTATGGTACTTCTCCTTTTCGAAAGAAGGATTTCCTGGCATCCATTACCTCATTACCAATGTCTTTCTCATTGAAGTCCAAGACTCTTACCATTGATACACATTGTTGCTCATGGCACATCATATTATCCATAAAATTCCTACGAACACCCTTAACTAACAATATAGATTCTCTTCATTAAATTACGGAATTTAAAACACTTCAAAAAGAGCTTTTTATTCTTTTTGAGGAAGAAATTATGGTCAATAAACTGAAGAAAAAAATAGTTACTGATCAAACTGGAAAATTACGTGGTACCCGTTTTTTTGAGGTAGCAAAAAAAAACACCCGATTTTGGAAAGTGGTGATGCGGAATCTCCTCTTTTTTTTTTGGGAGCATAGTTTTGGCACTTTAAATTTTCTTATAGATTTTTTTTTTTAAATGTAATGATTTTCATGTCTATTTTGAAAAGTGGTGATGTAGAATAACCTTTTTTTTTTTTGGAGCATATTTTTGGAGCTTTAATTTTTCTTTGATTTTTTTTTAAATGTCATGTCGATTTAGAAAAATGGTAAGATTTTGGCATTTTAAATTTATTTATTTATTAAGTATAAACATTTGTTTTAAAATGATAGTGATTTAAATGCTATTTTTTAAAAGTGTTGACGCAACATCAATCCTTTTTGTTTAGAGTGGTCTTTTTTCATCTTGGAAACAAAACATAAAAATAAAATATAAAACTTGACAAATATATATATATATATATATATATTATAAAAAAAAATATGAAAACAAGCTAATAAAAGTGTAAAAAAATACAAAACTAACTTGTAAAAAAAACTTAAACAAAAAAACTCAAAATATAAAACAAAAGAAATAAGAAAAATTCAAAAAATAAATAAAAAAAGGAGAAAAAATAAAAAAATAACTCATAATTTAAAGAAAAAAAATAAAAATTAACGCAAATTTTTAATTTTAATTTTTTCTTTTAATTTTTAAAATTTAATTTTTTTTTTTAATTTTTTGTTTAAATTTATTTATACTTTTAAATTCTGGTTTTCAAGCTTCTGTGGTTATCTATTGATGAAGAAGAATCTGGATTTTCCACAGTGTCATAGAATATATGTTGAAATTTCGAATCTCCGTGGAGATCCATCTTCAGGACGATTGAATGAAGAAACGAAAGCATGACTTAGGTCAAATTTATAGAAAGGAAATTCTTTAAAAGAGCCGACAAGCATTAATAACTAGGAAATAATTAATTTTTATTATTATTATTTTTTATTTAGATTAAATTAAATTAAATAATTAATTCCTTATATTGAATAAATTTTATTAATAATGATATATGTATATAATATCTAATAATAAAATAATACTATCTTTATTATTTATTTTAGAATATTTTTTAATAATTAAATTTTAATTACACCGAAGGTGTATTATTTTGAAACACTTCACCAAGGACCATCGTCCGCCCTTTTGTTTTCCTCCATTCATTCGAGCAAACAATTGACATTACACTAGAGGCCACCGTCATTTTTTTATTTTTTCACCATAGTTACTAATTTCGGCTGTATGAAATCAATTTGGAAATTTTCCAATACCATTCTGTTCACTGATTTATTCGTCAATTCTAATACAATACAGAGCTTTTGATTACTCAATTTTTTTTATATTTGGTAGATTTGAGCTTCGTTCCTCCACTAATATATGCAATATTAGGGAGCTCAAAGGATCTTGCAGTAGGTGTGATTGCCTATGTGTCAATTATTCTTCTCAGCCATGAGGTCTTGTTCATTCATAACCCCAAGATCTATGTACATTTGGCCACAATTTCCACCTTCTTTGCTAGTGTTTTCAAAGCATCCTTGGGCATTTTTAGGTATAAGCTAATACATTTATATACACTTATTTAAAAACCAATTTCTAAGCCTTTGTCATTGCAGATTTCCTGAATATTTTAAAATTTGAGATTTAGAAGATATTTTCACATTCCATAATATTTTCAAAATCTGTCATTGACATAAAAAAGAAAATCCCATTATTTAATAAAACTATGCTCCAGAATATTTTCAATTGCTATTTTTTGATTTTATATTCTATGGAACAGGTTAGGTTTCATCATAGACCTACTTTCTCATGCAACTATAGTGGGATTCATGGCAGGCGTGGCCCACTGTTGTTTCCCTTTAGCAGCTCAAAGTCATATTTGGACTTAAGCATTTTACTGCTAAGACAAACATAGTTTCTATTGTTCGCTGGGTTTCAAAACAAGCTGACAAGGTTTCCCTGGATCAATAAATTTATTTCTTCAATTTATTTCTCATAAAGTTGCCACTGATCATGCTTGCTGATGTTGGAAAACTGCCTGTGTGCAGTGGAGATGGGAAACCATCATGCTTGGAGTATTCTTTCTGATTTTACTTCTCACCACCCATTATATCGTCAATAAAGTCTGCCTTAAATCTCAAGAGTACTATTTATGATGAAAAATGAAAAGAGATATTTTATATTGATAAAAAATTGTGAAAAATATTATTTCATATATATTCTTATTCAATTTTTATAGATTTATGCACTTTCTGAAACAAAAAAGCTAATAAAGAGATTGTGTTGTGGTGACAGAGTAAGAAAATGCCACGGTTATTCTGGATCTCTACTGCAACTCTGCTGATATATATCATTATAGGCAGTTTGTTGGTTTTTATCATGCACGCAGATAAGCACGGAGTGGAAATTGTATGAAAATGATCTAATCCTTTACTATAATATAAATCTACTGTGTATTAATTTAGCGATATTTCTGCTCTAATTTTAATTTAGGCTCAGTACAGGTGGGATCCAATTTTAAAAATCAATAATTTTTAAATAGAAAAAATTTACAATAAAAATAATAATAATAAAAAACAAAAAATTGCATTAGAACATTTTTGAAAAAATGAAAAAAAAAAAATAATATCTAAATTTATATGAAAAAAAAAACTATGGACATTTTTGAAAAAAGGAAAAGACAATAATTTCTAAATTTACATTATAGAAATTTCATATTAAAAAAAAATTGTGGACGTTTTTGAAAAAAGGGAAAAAAACAATATTTTCTAAATTCACATTATAGAAATTTCATATTAAAAAACAACCGTGGTTGAAAATAATCGTGAGTTTTGTATTAAAATGAAATGTTTTTCCACTTTCCACTTTTTTGGAAGAGCAAAAAATACATACTCTTTCCTCCCGCAATTATTTTGGCATGGCTCTCCAACAATTATTGGCCCCTGTGTACCCTTTTTTTAATGATTATGAGTAAGATTAAACTCTTCAATATAGTATTTTTTCTTTCTCCCTAACTTTTTATCCAAATACGCTTCTGAAATTTATCCCTAAATTGTGATTTAATGTTGCTTAAAATATATTTTTAATTACAAATAAATTTATTTTTCAAACAAATTCTATTATTTAGTCAAATTGTAATTTTATGTTTTTAAATTATTATTAGACATATTGTACTCCTTCGGTGTATCTTTGCACTTTTTGGGGCAACTTCTAGTTTTTGATCCTATGCCTTTTTTTTTTTAATATGGATTAGAATTAATAGTTATAATTAAACCTATAATAATAGAAATTACTAATAAGAGGATCACAATTTAATAATGAAGTTTTATAATGATAATTTATTAATATTTTTATTCCTAGAATTTTTAATAAATTTAATAATTTCAGTTTCCATTTTTTATTTAATAGTCTCTAAGATCAAATAATAGTAAATGATTATTATTAATAAAATCTAGATCCAATTTTATTCCAAGAATTTTAATAAATATTAGTTAATGGTTATTATTAATTCCTAGATTTTTAATAATTAATAATCTCTAGGACTATTATTTATTTCTAGAATTTTAATAAATAATAGTTAATGATTATTATTAATAAAATCTAAATGTCTATTACTATAATATTTATTAATAATAATATTTATTTTTTTATAATTAGTTTATATGGTAAAACACCATTTTATTTTTAATTTTGTTCTTTAGTTTTATACCCCATAGATACTAATAATAATTATAATTTATTAATTAATTAATTTTAAATAGAAATTATTTAATGAATATGGTTAATTATTAAAAGTAAATAATGAATTACTTGTTTTTATAATTTCTATATTAATGTTAATTATATATCAAAGCTAGGTCAAAAATCCCTAAAACCATAGAATATAATAGGAAAGACCAAGCCCCAGGAATTATACTTGGGAGGTTGTCAAACTGATGGAAAAAATTTGACAAATTAGAGGACGTCAGCAGTCACTAACCTCACAACCTCCATCTCTGTTAAGGTTTTGAGGATGATTTATAATCTCGATTTCCTCTATAATTTTCCTTCTCCGATAATGATCTTCTCTTGAAATGATTCTGGCATCCTCGAGACACAAATGATGCTTAGTTTTTGGGGAGTGTTCACCTAGGATTGAGGTATGAGATATTTCATATTTAATATCAGTACCATGCTCTTTAAGACATCTTTGCAACGAGCACCCTGTATCCCCAATATAACCTTTCCCACATGAACAATCAATCCTGTAAACTCCATTGAGTTGTTCGTGACTTATACTATCCTTAACTGACCACATACTTTGTCTTAATGTTCCAGTTGCTGAAAATTGTGTGAATGTGTCTTTATTTCTCATGAATTTCGCAATTTTTGTTAATAACACCCTTGATGTATGGAAGGAGAACCCTGCCACAATTTTCCCAATTTTTCTGAGGTCCCTTGAGTTTCTGAGACAGACAGAGCCCTTGGCTCTATGTGTGGATTTTCAGATATCCTACAGGAGCATTCCGTTTCTAGATGTTCTTATTACTAGGAAGGATGAAGGAACACTGTGACATCAAGTATTCAGAAAGAAGACTCATACTGATAGCTACCTTCATGCTGAGTGTTACCATCATCCAGGTCAAAATTTTGGGGTCCTTGATACTCTAGTTGTGAGAGCCCTGAGGATATCTGATATAGATCACCTTAAAGATGAAATCAATCACTTGATGTCTATATTTAAAGGTATTGGTTATAATGAGAAGGATATCAAAAAATCCATACGTAGAGCCAAGGTCTCTGTCATGTCTCAGAAACTCAATGGACCTCAGAAAACTCGGGAAAATTGTGGCAGGGTTTTCCTTCCATACATCAAGGGTGTTATTGACAAAATCACCAAATTCATGAGGAAGAAAGACATATTCGCACAACTTTCAGCAACTAGAACATTAATACAAAGTATATGGTCAGGTAAGGATAGTATAAGTCACGAACAACTCAAAGGAGTTTACAAGATTAACTGTTCCTCTGGGAAAAGTTATATTGGTGAAATAGGGCATTCGTTGCAAAGATGTCTTAAAGAGAATGGTGATGATATTAAATAGGAAATATCTCATACCTCAGCCCTAGATGAACACTCCACAAAATTTAAGCATCATTTGCATCTCAAGGATGCCAGAATTATTGTAAGAGAAGATCACTATCGGAGAAGGAAAATTAGAGAGGAAATGGAGATTACAAAGCATCCTCAGAACGTTAACAGTGATGGAGGTGGTGGGATTAGTGACTTCTGGTGTCCTCTAATTTGTCAAATCTGTTCCTCAAGTTCGACAACCTCCCAGGTATAGTTCCTCAGGTTTGGTATTTCATATTATATTCTAAGGTTTTAGGGAGTTTTTGACCTAGCTTTGATATATAATTAACATTAATATATAAATTATAAAAACAAATAATTCATTATTTACTTTTAATAATTAACCCTACACATCAAGTATTCAGAAAGAAGACTCATGTTGATAGCTACCTTCATGTTGATTCTTACCATCATCCGGGTCAAAATTTTGGGATCCTTAAGACTCTGGTTGTGAGAGCCCTGAGGATATATGATACAGAGAACCTTAAAGATGAACTTAATCACTTGACATCTGTATTTAAGGGTATTGGTTATAGTGATAAGGATATCAGAAAAACCATACTAGAGCCAAGGGCTCTGTCATGTCTCAGAAACTCAACGGACCTCAGAAAAATTGGGAAAATTGTTGTAGGGTTTTCCTTCCATACATCAAGGGTGTTACTGAAAAAAATAGCGAAAGTCATTAGAAAGAAATAATATTCGCACAATTTTTCAGCAACTGGAACATTAATACAAAGTATGCAGTCAGTTAAGGATAGTATAAGTCACGAACAAGTCAAAGGATTTTACAAGATTGACTGTTCGTGTGGGAAACTTATATTGGGGATACAGGGAATTCGTTGCAAAGACGTCTTAAAGAGCATGCTGCTGATATTAAATATGAAATATCTCGTACCTCAGTCCTAGGTGAACACTCTGTAAAAACTAAGCATCATTTGCGTCTCAAGGATGCCAGAATCGTTGTAAGAGAAGATCATTATCGAAGAAGGAAAATTAGAGAGGAAATCGAGATTATAAAGAATCCTCAAAACCTTAACATGATGGAGGTTGTGAGATCAGTAACTGCTGGCGTCCTCTAATTCGTCAATTTTTTTCCTTCAGTTCGACAACCTCCCAGGTATAGTTCTTCAGGCTTGGTCTTTCCTATTATATTCTAGGGTTTTAGGGCTTTTTGACCTAGCTTTGATATATAATTAACATTAATATAGAAATTAGAAAAAAAAATAATTCATTATTTACTTTTAACAAGTAACCCTATAATTAAATAATTTCTATTTAAAATTAATTAATTAATAAGTTATTATTAGTATTAGTATCTATGGGGTATAAAACTAAAGAAAAAAATTAAAAATTAAATGGTGTTTTACAATATAAACTAATTATAAAAACATCAATCTTATTATTAATAAATATTATAGTAAATAAATTTAGATTTTATTAATAATAATCATTAACTATTATTTTTTAAAATTCAGGAAATAAATAATAATCCTAGAGACTATTAATTATTAAAACTCTAGGAATTATTAAGAACCATTAACTATTATTTATTAAAATTCTAGGAATAAAATTAGATTTAGATTTTATTAATAATAATCATTTACTATTATTTGATCTTAGAGACTATTAAACAAAAAATGGAAATTGAAATTATTAAATTAAGTAAAAATGGAAATGGAAATTATTAAATTTATTAAAAATTCTAGGAATAAAAATATTAATAAATTATCATTATAAAACTTCATTATTAGATTGTGATCCTCTAATTAGTAATTTCTATTATTATAGGTTTAGTTATAACTATTAATTCTAATCCATATTAAAAATAAAGACATAGGATTAAAAATTGAAATTTAATTATTCTAGAATAAATAATAAAGGTAGTATTATTTTATTATTAGATATTATATACATATTTTATTATTAATAAAATTTATTCAATATAATGAATTATTTATTTAATTTAATTTAATCTAAATAAAAAGAAATAATGGGAATAAATTAATTATTTCCTAGATATTAATGCTTGTCGGCTCTTTTAAAAATTTCCCTTTCTATAAATTTGACCTAAGTCCTTCTTTCATTTCTTTATTCAATCGTCCTGAAGATGGATCTCCATGGAGATTCAAAACGTTGACATATATTCTCTGACATTGTGGAAAATCCAGATTCTTCTTCATCTACTTTTAAATTATTTTTCATTATTTTTTTTATTTTTATTTTTTATTTTATGTTTGAAAATGTTCCTTTTTTGTTATTTAAAAGAAAATTAATTTTTATTTTTTTAAAGTTTTTTAAATTAAAAAAAAATGGATCACTTTTCATTCACTTCTCATTCATCAGCTTGTCCTGAAGATGGATCCCCATTGGGATTTCGAACGTCATTCGTTGCTTGATCACACTATGGATAATCTGGAAATCTCTTCATTAAACAATAACCACATAAGCTTGAAAACTGTAAAAAAATGATTTTTGTTATTTTTTAACCTAAAAATTTATTTTTCACATATTTATATAATTTTTTTTATAATTTAAATTTTATTTTATTTTTTAAAATTGAATTTTTTATTATTTATGTTTTTTTTCTTTTATTTAGTATTTGTTTTGTTTTTTTTTTTTTTAGTATTTTTTTTTTTTTTTTTTTTTTTTTTTTTTTTACTTTTAACTATTTTAATTTTTAATTTTAATTATTTTATTTCATCATTTTTTTAAATTATGTGGTTTATAATTATTATTATTCTTATTATTTTTTATAGCTTAAATTTTTTTTTCTTTTTTTTTTTTTGGTTTTGGGTTAGTTTTTATTTTATTTCTTTAAATTGTGTGTTTGTTTGAACTTTTCCTTTTTAATTTTATTTTTGAAATTTTTCGATTTTTTTTATATATTTTTTTTTACAAGTGATATTTTATCTTTAATATCATGCTAAAAATCATTGGAATTTTATTTTCATAAATATGATATTTTATCTTTAATGTCATCCTTGGATTTTTAAGGCTTTTGAGAGACACAATAATAGATTGACTTTAATACCATGCCTAAAAATCATTGGAATTTTAAGACTTGATATTTGATCTTGAATGCCATTTTTATTGTTGAAATTTTAAGGTTTTTCAGAGTCACAATATTTTATCTTAATTTTTTTTATTAAAAACTATTGAAAATTTACCCCAAAAAGAAAAATACATTATTGCAACATCAACACTTTTCTTTTTCAAGGTTTTTCTTGCACAAAAAAAAATTACAACGTTATTCCAACATTAACACTTTTTGTTTTCAGGTTTTTTTTCGCACACACCAAATTGGTGATGTTATTCCAGCGTCAACATTTTTTGTTTCAAGAGTGTTTTTTCAATCCTTTTTTCAAGAAAAAATTGGTTTTTAGCATAATTTTAAAAAATGTTGAAATTTGACCCTAAAAAAATGCGTTCCGAAAGAGACTTTTTGTTTTTGGGGTGTTCTTCATGTTTTTTGAGTTTTTTTTTTTTTGCTCGAGTTCTCGTTTTGAGGTTATAGTTCCCATTTGATTGGTAACTATATTGAAAAAGGAATGATGTGATGATCAAATGGGTGACTTAAATACCTTTCGGCCTTGGATAATTTACGGTGTTGGTAGCAAATAATTTGCAAATCTTTTGCATTTCTTTGTACCTTTTAGCTATTAATTAATCATTGTCCAACACCCTAGTAGCAAATTTTTTCTCTTACTACCCTTTGTTAGTTTCCTATAACAAATTTGCATTTCATGTAGCAGATTTGTTCTTCCTGTAGGAACTTCATGTAGAAAATTTTATTCTTGTAGCAGCTTTATTTTTCCTGCAACAACTAATATTTACATGCCAAGTGGTGGTGGTTCTAACGTTTATTTTTTATTTTTATTTTTATTTTTTTCAAAAAAAAATCATTTTTTTCATTGCATGCAAGATAAACTCGGAGTTATTTTTTTGTTAACTGAGTTTGCCCTCAGTTACCTCTTGACACTAGTTGTATTCCATCACAACTAACTAATTACCTCCCACTTCCTCAAGTCTTCTTAACTTTTGTCTTGTTCCTCTCCGACATTTATGTGTGTCCTGGTGGAAAAGTGAAGCTAACTACTAGATAAGGCCGAGCATGCTATGCTACTAATTTTGGCTATAAAAAAAACATTCCTTCTCAAACTTTCAATGTTTTCTTAAGCTAGAATATTTTCGAAGAAAGGTTTATCTGATTGCATACATGAGACTTACCTTTCATGTGTTTTTACAAGTGATATTGAGGTTTTTGATGTAACTGTTGAAGCTGCCTTTGGTGGTTTTGAAGCTGCAACTAATGATCATGAAGGTGCATGTGATAATCTGTTGGAGCTCCTACTCTTGATAGCCTTGAAGCTGGAGGTCTTCTAGGGTTTATTTTGTCTTTTTTTGTTGCTTCACATTCCTAGATAAAATTTTGCTGTTGAGATGCTAATGATGTAAGTGTTGTAGTTGATGATTTTTCTTCTTTTAAAGTCTTCATAGCATGATGATTATTTTCCTGATAAAGTTTTTTTGTGTGCAGGTACCTTACTAAGTCTTCTCGTGTATGTCATTTGGTGGAGGATCCTCCTTGTAGTGCCATTATTGTCTTCAAATTCATATCGCAAGTCTTACTGGTTTCCATGACTGGTCAAAACGATATTTATGGATTTTCTGGTGTTTACACATGGCTTACTACATGAAGTTATTTTTTCTTGTAGTAGCATCTTTCTCTTTCTGCTTTAGGCTTCTAGCTATGTATGACTGATGAGGGAGAGTGTGAAGTGGTATTAGGGTGATGGTAGGATGATTATAGGTTGGTGAGGAAAAGTGGAGTGAAGGAACTCTTTTTTTTTTCGGCAAAAAAATATTTTATAGAGGGGAAAATAGGTAAGATTAGGATGAAAAACCCTTGTGCTTAAGACGAAGGAATGATGAGAAGGTTGTAGGAAGTGATGGGAAGAATCTCCTCATTTATTTTACTATACCCTCAAGCAATATGTTTTTTTTTTGTCCTCCATCCACCTGCATGTCGCCTACTGTAACTTCCTGTAGCAATTATATAACTTCCTATAGTAGTTCAGGATAACCCCTTGTAACCAAACTATTTTATCCATAAATCTCAAAATATTGAGTGGATTGACCAGAAATATTTTGAGCATGTTACTATCATCCTTAAGCAACTCCCCATAACAAATCTCAGCCATTTTATTCACGAATCATGATAAAAATTAAAAATGTAAGTTATGGATGCCAATTTCTCACAATAGGTGCACCATAAATTTCTAAAGTTTTTTGAGCATCTTACCATAATCCATATGCATATCCCCATGAAATAAGTCGGAAAATGGATTCACAATTTTCAAGATATAATAAAAATATTTTTTTGCTCAAAAATAGGACTTCCAATAGCAAAAAAAATACTTTTTGTAGAATTTTAGGACAATGATAAAAATAAATGAGAAAACCTTGGAAATCATGAGTGAATATTGGAAATGGATGAGGGTGATGGATTGGAGTGAGCTTGGCCCTTTTGGAGCATCTGAGCAAAGGAGGAGAAAATCCAAGTTTGATTTCCTTTCACTAGATTTTCGACCAACTTTTTCTTTTGTTGCAAAATTATTTTCTTTGTTTCTTGCAAATTTTGGAAAGAACTTGCATTCATTAGAGAGAAATATATGGAGAAAATAAATTTTATTTTCATTTTTTTCTCTTTTCTTAGACCTACTACCTGCCTCAATGAGGTTTTCGACTAGTAGGTGTTCCTAGGCACCTCAAAGGAGGTTTTCACCTTTGATTTTTTATTTTTCTCTTATTTCATCTTTTTTCCAACCGATTGATTGCCTTATGCGGGTTTTGAATCAGTGAGACAATCTCAGGAACCTCAAAATAGGTTTTCACCTAATATTTTACTCTTTTATTTTTTCTCTTTTTCCTTTTTTTATTTTATTTTTTTCTATCCTACTCTACTTAAAAAAACAAAATCTCTTTTAAGAATAGAAATACTTCCAATGGAGCAAAATATCTTAGGTACACATCAAGATGACATATAAAATATTTTCTACACTTGAAATACATCCTTTGACATGTACCTAAATATGAGAGATGAATTTCATTGACTGATATTGTATCAAGTAATGTTGAAGAAGAGCGTGTTGTTGCAAATTAATGACTTTCTAGATCCATATGTCAATATAGCTTTGATACACTTGGTTTTATTGCTCATCGAGATCATTCTTCATGTATCCTTCTACCATGAAATCCAAATTTTCCTCTTTTTTCTGATTATTATCTTTAACACATGCAGGATATGATGCTAAACATGAGGGAACTTTCTCAATATCTAATTATGATGTATGCTTTTCATCAGGTGCAGCCCATGATTCTTTGGTCTTCTCATTTGAATATTCTTTTTTCTGAATTTTATCCTTAAATGACATCAAGAGAATCACCTTTCTGAAATACTATTCCTGAGCTAAGATGAATATGATTTAGATTAAGAAGAGATGTTTGGAAGTGTTGTACCTCAGCATTTTAAGTGGTCTAAGTTACTTATTTGTATGGGTGTTGAAATGGTTGTACAGGTAGTTGAGTGGGAGTGGATCTATAAGATGGATGTGGTGGAGGTTGTGGTTGTGATGGAGGTGGATGGTAGGTATCGAATGGAGTTGGGTATGGATTATAGTGAGGATATTATGGATTTATCCCATAAGTTTCTCTCCAACCATGTTGCCAATATTGGTTTTGGGGTTGAGATGGCCAAGGTTGCCAAGGAAAGAGTGTTTTCCAATTAATTTGAGATGGATGTGAATTAGCTTGAAACTGTGAAGTAGGTCCTTGCATCATATTGAGAAGTTGACTAGACTCCCATATCCTTCTTGGATTTACATAACATATATTCTTTGGTGATTGACTAGCATTTGGTTCTACATGGATAACACAAATATCAACATCTTTTTTCTATTGATTTTACATTCTTAACATTTCTACTTTTTCACATAGATTTATAAGAATTTGTTTTATAAGTTTATCAAGAAAATTTTCAAGTTCATCTTGACTTACCAACGTTGATGTTGATTTTCTTAATTTTTCCCTTCCTCTTGATATACCCTTGCATGTTTCACAAATTTATTCAAATGATAATTGGTATACATGTCCTTTACTAATGAGATCAAGGAGATCAATCAACTCATCCCTAATTTTCAAAGTAAGAGGGTTTTTAGTGTGTAAAATCCTAAATGATGTAATTTTCCATCGTAGCATTATACATGAACCTATCTATTGGATAGTCATGGCTCTCAACTTGTTTTTTATTCATTCTAAAGGTTTCTTCTTTAAGATCATGATATTTATATTTTTCTAGAAATATATTTTTCATATCATTCCATGATGTTATTGAATTAGTACCTAGACTCATGAACCATTTAAGATCTCTATCCTTCAATTTTGCAAGAAACTATCTCAATTTGTGAGTGTTTGATAAGTAGTCCTAATATCTAAAAAGTATTTAAAATTCAAAGAGAAATGTTTCCAGATTCTCTGATCTCATACCATGGAAGATGTGAAGGAAATATGCAGGGATACTCTTCATATGCACACTAACATTAGTATCTTGAATGGGAAATCCAAGAGGATCTTCTTCGTTCTCATCATATCCATCTATTTATTCTACCTTTTATTTGAGCTCTTCTTCTTCTACCCGCAAAATTGGATGGTTATGTCATTCTTACTACACCACATGATCAAATGGGGGGAGATGGTGTTGGAGAATTATTTATAAATATTTTTTTGAACAAGAATGCTAATGCACTGCAATGTTCTATTTTTGAAATGAAATATTCCTAACGCATTTTTTTTTAAATTTTTTTTTTTTGCAGAGAGAAAAGGAATGAATAAATTAGGGAATCAAAAAATGCATACATTTAAACCTCCTCAGAAATAGTGCGAAAAAGTGATGGGCCTCAGTATTTCAACAAGAATGCTACAATTTCAAAGGCTACCAATTTTAACTATCAACTTGGGGGTTCGCACAAACTTAAGAGGCATCGAAATTATATGTGCATCATACAATGTGTCCTTATTTTGTTGAAATGATGTAATGGAGAGAATTTCATGAAATCAAAGCCTGAAAAAATTTAACAAATGGAAGTGTTTCTTTGAAAATAAATTAATCCTAGGCAAGAACAACCAATTTTAATTGAAATCCTAAGAGCATGAATTAAAATAAATAGGTGTAATATAATTTGTAAAAATGCATGTCCTAAGTGGTTTTTATTCTTCCTCAATCATGGATTTACATCCTACGGGTCATTATTCAAGCCTAAGAGACAAAAAAAGCTTTGGGAGAAAATCTGGTCGAGTTTAGACATGCTATAAGAGTGTTACATGAAGTACTATTTTTGATACAGGATGTTCTGTTTTGGAGATAACTCACTGAATGACCAAGTAAATAAAATGAAAATGGGATGGGAAAATTTTTATTAGAAATTAGGATGTCATAGGTATCAATTCCAAGTGGAATCACTCCAAAATACCGCTGTTCACATGTGCTAAAAAATAACAGAAAATTACTACTCTAAAATATGGAAATTCAAGCACTAGTGAGCTAGTTAATTTGTCAAATTACTAACCTAATCAAGTGAAAAGGAAATGGGGTTAGTTTTATTATTAAATTTTACATAATTATAACATAATACAAGTGGAATCAACTCAAATTAAGCTCATTAACCCATTCTATAAAATAGCAGAAATTTACTACTATTTCACTACAAGGCATTTCCAAAACTCTTATATTCGGGAACTAGTAACCAAATCCAAGTATATTAATGATTAATATGACCTTATAAAGTTATTATAAGGATGAATAATGATATTTAATATTTAAATAACATGAAAAATAACTAAATTAAATCATTTAACTCAATCCTACAACAATAAAATAAACAATACTGAATACAAAAATATGCAAAACAAAACTGAGAGATGCACGTGAATAAGAAGTGAAAAGAACATAAAGAAATTGTGCAAGAGGGATTTGAGGCTCCTAGGATGTACAATTCCAAGGAAGAATCAGAGTCCTATGGAATAAACCAATCCTTATAAGCTAAAAATGTCACCAAACTTCATTATTGAATCCGTCCAAATACATCCCTGTAAGAAAAGAAAGTGGAGCTTCTAAACAACAATTTTTCTCCACAATAAGACTAAACAATACATTTTTCTATATGAAAATTAGAACTGGTACTTATACAAAGTGATTAGGAAGAATTAGCATTGAAAGGGGGGAGCTTTCCCCTCCAAAATCCCTCAAATAGTGGATTTAGTTCCCAACACTAGGAATCCACATTAAATGACATGGAACACATTCCTAGATTTTCTCAATCATTGGAGCTCTAGAATTTCTAAATAATTTCATGATATTTTTCTCATTTATTCTCCAACCTTGATCCTCCAGTAGTAGGGAGAATGTCCCTAAATTATCTCCTTCTCCAAATCTTCATTATCTACCCAATATTGTCACAATATCCTTAAAAAAAAACATATTAGGCACAAATATGAAATTATATATACAACTTCCTATTGAACATATTAAATCTTAAAAAAAATTTATTAAGTGTAGAAGGAGAGATTTAATATAGCGTTTATGTGCTTAAGCAAGGATATATGGGAATTAATTTATGTCTAATTCAGATGCCCATCAACATGGTCAAGTATAGTAGAGTTTATACCCTAAATTCTTAGAATTTGCTATATAATTCAATGGTGATTTCTATTTTTTTTTTCGAGTTACAGAACTGAAAGGTGATTTTAAAAGTTGAATTGTTAGCCTTTCCTTCTATCATTTCAAGAATTTTGAGAAATTAAATAAAATGGTCACCAATTGGAAGCAAGAATTGAAGACACAGAAAAGGAGAGGTGAACCATGTTATCAATTTTTGGTGTTCTTGTGGGATATTATTCTGCTTGATATGTTCTTTAAATCTCGTAATTTAACTTATGAAAATGGATCATGCAAGTTTATTTCTTGAGTATAAATTTATTTAAGTTAAGATAACCACATAAAAATGCAAGATGCACTAAAAATTTAAAAGATCTTTCCAATAGAAGAATATTTGATATCAATTGGAATATCCATTAAATGATAGGGAACACATTCCTAGATTTTATCAACCATCAGAGCTCCAGAATACTCCAGAATTTCTGAATAATTTCATGATATTTTTTTTCATTTATTCTCCAATCTTGATCCTCCAGTATTTGGGAGCAAGTCCCTAAATTTTCTTTGTAAGATGATTTAATTGTATGTTAAATCCTTGTTATTTTAATATGTCAACCCGAGGGTTTTTCAAACTTAGAAGCAAACCAAAATATATGGGACTTCATAGGAAACTATTGTAGAAGGTTTTTTATGATGGAAATAAAGAAAGGAAATGCATATTACAACTATAACTAAAGAAAAATGCAAAAGAAATCACATGTAAGAAAACTAAATTAGATTCAAAGCATAAAATGAATGAATGCCACGACATTTCTAAAAAACTCATAAACTAATCTTTGAACAACTATAAGAAGAAAACTATGATAATCTAGAAAGACGGTACACCTAGAACAACTATTCATTTAGTTATCAAGAAAACAATCTATGATAACTAGTAAGCAAGAAATTTAATGATAGCTAAAGTGAAAATCTATTAGAATCAAACGTTGATAATATAGAAAGAAGTAAACTAGTAAAGAAAGCAGTAAATATCAACAAGTGATTTAGTTTTCAAGCAAGCCAACTAAGATAGATACTAATAAAGTAGTTTAGTGGAAATTAAATCAAATCGAGCAAATGAAATCACACTTGTGGAAAGTAAATCACACTTGTAGAAAATAAAGGACAGTTGCATGCACGGAAATAAAGAAATTAAACTAGGTTATAGATGTATGCGAATTGTGGTTTATGGGGATCCATCAATTCCTCAATGAGCACACATGAAAAATTGCCACATCTTAAGAATCAAACAACACTCATAACTCATGATTTGGAGAAAATGATATTACTCATGCTGAATGAAGAATCATAAATATAATGCTAATGAATAATTGAGAACTTGTTAGCTTCCTTTGAGGGATGCTCCTTCTATTTATACATGAATTAGAGATATCTTCTCAATAAATGTAAATCCTTTAAATATCTACAAGATCCATACTTGTCTCAACTTATCCCTAAATACTAGATACAAATCCCATGACACATCAAGATCTCCATGATCTTTCTCCTTGAAATATGGTCCACCTCTTGAGTTGAAATTCGAGTCTGTGCTTGGGAGGCCAAGTAATACCCTTCTAGAACCTCCAAATAAGCCTACACATGTCACAAAACTCATAACACATATATATGTATATGAAACCATGTTAATTTCCTAGTTTTTAATCACAATTTCACTTAAAAATACATAAAATAAATAAATTTGGAAAATGATTATTCTAACTATATGATCATGAAGATGGTTACTTGATGTAGGGTTTTAGGCAAGATAGTTATGAAATGAGGGCTAAATGGTTATGAAATGATGGAATATGAATGAATATGGAAGACTATTTTGAGACTCAACATAACCCCCAACTGAAGTTGTTGCATGTCCTTATGCAACTATTGCATTGATTCATTTATCCATAAGTTTATCTTGTTGAAATGCTTTTCTTCTTTATGATTTTTTGACTTGTATTGATTTTCTTAAAAGTTTGTGTCATAATATTCTCTTTTTCCAAGTGTAATACATTTGACTGCAACATATATTTTTTATGGTTGGTTATTTTGTGAAAACAATTTTTTTTAGAATTGGTTCTTGTGTAAAAATAATTTTATTTTTGTTGCATCAAAGTACCAGACAACATCGAGAGCTCTCTTTTCAAGTCCTATAATAACTATCAATGAATTGATAATTTTCAAAGCATATAATCTTTTGGAATCATATTGAAACAATAGTTGATTGGGAAGAATATTCGAGTTGGAATGAGATGAAAATGTGTGATGATCTATGACACGTGAATATGAGTTGGTGTCTCTTCCCCCCAACTAAAGGTGTTTTTCAGTTTATGACAATATGAGAGAGGGAGTATAGAGGTGGTGATGAATTTTCAAAAATTACAATTTTAGTATTTTAAGGAATTTCATGACTAAAAATTAGAAAACATCATACCTTCACTTACCTTCAATGTGGATGAGTTGTGTTTAATAAAGAGTGTGGTTGTTGATGTTGGATCATGGAGTATGTAAATAAAGGAATTTGATCTACTTGTTTGTTATCTTTGTCTTGATGACAAGATTGGGATCTTTATTGTTGCTGTTACAAATTGATTCCCACTGGAAACTATTGAAATGATTTAGTCTTCAATTGTTAGAAAACCTGATGGTACAATTCTAGTCATGCGAATAAATGTGATGATGTCGAGCATGAAGAGAATTCATTGGATTAATGGCCATTAATGAATTCCATTAACCAATGTGAGGCAAACTAACCATTAAATTCAGTGAGTTCCAAGGTACCTAAGTACATATTGTGAAGTGCTAATAGATGAGCTAATGTCGAGACACTTACGAGGTCCAACGACCAAGGAAAATTGATGTATTGCCATGATTTTCAATGAGAGAACTTGTTATTAAGGCATCCAAGCCTCAAGGTACTTGAAAGAGAGCTCTATCCTTGAACGTAGATAATGTGCTGATGTCGATAGACTAAGACCTGATAGAAGTGAGGCCTTAATGAATCCTCCATCATATAACATGAGCATAAAGAAATAATTTTGAAGGAGTATGAATGAAAATTTTTGTAGTATATCAATTTTTATTTGAAAAAATGAAAAAGAAATGAAATGAATTAGATTTTTAGGGGCGCAAGATGGTTTTATTACTGGGTTACAGGTTAGTGAAAGCGAGGCATGAAAATGACTATGAAGGAGAATGAGATGAAGATTTTATTAACTAAATGAGTATGAATTAAATGGTAATACTGGTATTTGAGAGGTTTTAAAATAGTGTGATGGATCTGATTTAGAATTATTTATCCAAAATCATATGTTCATGGTTTTGATATTTCATCTTTGATGTTTCCTTCATCATGTTCTTAAGAAATGTGGTCTCTGAGAGACACTGTTTGCTTATGGTAATTTGTTTCTGTTCATGGAACCTGAAAAAACTTAGCACATTTTTTGAAATGAAATGTAAGATTATCAAAAGAGAGAGGTCATCAATCTCTCTATTTGTGAAATTTAAAAAAACAAACTGAGAACTAGTACTAATAAAAAAAATTCATGAAATAAAATCAAATGAATTTTTACCTGTTTCAAAACTAGTGCCTTGGTTTACCTGTCAGATCTTGTTCACAATTTCTTCATTATTTTTCTATTTTAAATGTTGATTAATACTCTCTCATATCATATATTTCATCAATATCTCTCCAATGACATTTGAATCGCGTCAAACTGATGCCGTATGAGAAAGTTATTGTCTTTTGAAGTTTTAGCAAAACAATGAAATTGGGGTGTATGGGTGCCACGTGGCAACACTAGTGAATGCCACATGGAAGCACTAGAAGGTGCCACATGGGATACATGCCATTGTGGATACTAACTTGGAAGAGTGAAATGGACTATTGACTAGATAAGGTGACATGGAGGACAACTAGGCGATGATTGTGCAATATTGGCTAATGGTACGTTGCCACATGGACCAATCGAATGTCACCATGTGGCAGCAAAACCCCAACAAACATAATTAAATATTTTGGGAGAACGTTCCAAGTGTCTAACTACTCTAAGGCACTTTTCAATCAAGTTTATGACACTAAAATATTTGATTTTTATTTCAGCTCATACTCTTGCCAAAAAAATGGATCTCACAACCAATTTTTTTCCTATAAAAATTGTGAAAATATTGATGCCAAAACTTAAATTCTTTAGTATATTTTATTTATTTTGTTGCAGGTTGAAAACATGGAGAAAATTTTCTAAGTTCTCTCTCTACAAATTCTAGACTGATTTATTTTCTTTGAGGAATAATTTTTAAACAAATGTTTTTTTTTTAATCCAGCCATCACAAAACTTTCTAAGAAAATAACTGATTTTAAATCAGCGATATCTCCCTCATCCAAACTCTGATTTGACTTTTTTTTTTGAATTTGGCTGACTTTTCACAAAGAATTCAAATATGAAATTTGTTTTCGCAATAGTTTCACTAACATTTTTATATATGATCTGCAAACTTGCCGCCCCCAAAAATTATAAAACAAATATATTTAACAATTAGAGATTATTATTTTTATTTATTTTATAATGAATGGTAAATGTTGGTCGCTTTGTCATTTTTATTGAAAATTTTTAAAACTAACTTGGTTCAATCTTCTTTTTTTATTTTCGAGATCGCAGGGAGCGCAAGAAGAGATCATACTCTGGAGTTTATTAGTCGTTTTTTTTTAATTTGAATTTAGAAATTTAAATGAAAAGAAACAATCTCACATGAAAATATTGCTCTTTAATTTTTGATTGTGCTTCTTTTTCACAATAGTTTGTTTTATTGCAATATTCTTTCCAAGGGTTAGTAAATAGTTGGCTCTTACTACACCATAAAATTTTAAATTTATCCCAGAAATCACAAAAAACTTGTTTTTATTTGTTAGTCCTATTTTACTAAAGAAATGAAATATTCTCTTAAGTATAAGATAATTTACAATGCATCCATTTTCATAATAAAATCATCAATAAACTCATATCCAAGTTTAAAAAATAAACCCTAGTGAGTTCTTGGACATGATTATGAAGATTTGATGTTAAAAATTTTAGCCTAATGACTAGTTGAGACCAAATTTTAATGTGATATTTAAGCTTTGATCTTCTAGAACTTTCATAGCACAAAAATCTTGACATATTGTTTTTGAAATTGGATTTTTTTTTAATTATTAGCATTATTATTATTATTATTATTAGTATTAATGAATGGGGGTTTTTGATTTGTGGATGTTTTTATCTTATTGCTATGTTTTCTATAAGAAAATGAAAAATAAAATTAAATGAAAATGCATGAATTCAGTTAATATTAATTGAAAATGACCCTAAATGAAATATGCTTCCTAAACAATCCTCCTAACTTAGTTACATCTAAGTTTCTTTCTTGACAATGACACCAAAAATGTAGGGTGATTTAAGTTTATGCTAAATCCTTGTCATTTGAATATGTCATCCCTGGGGTTTCGTAAATTTAGAAGCAAACCAAAATATATGGGACCTCATATGAAATTTTTGTAGAAGGTTTGTTTAGTATGGAAAGAAATAAAGGAAATACATATTACAAGTATAACTAAAGAAAACTGCAAAAGAAATCATATGTAAGAAAACTGAATTAGATTCTGAGGGTGGAATGAATGAATGTCATGGCCTTTCTAAAACTTATAAACTAATCTTTGAACAACTATAATAAGAAAACTATGATGATCTAGAAAGCAGGTACGCCTAGAATAATTCTTGATTTAGTTATCAAGCAAGAAAACTATGATAACTAGTAAGCAAGAAATTTAATAATAACTAAAATGAAAATCTATTACAAGAAAACTATGATAATATTGAAAGCAGTAAACTAATATAGAAAGCAGTAAATAGAAAATAGGGATTTAGTTGTCAAGAAAACCAATTAAGATAGCCAATAAGCAAGTAGTTTAATGACAATAAAATTAAATCTAGGAAATGAAATCACACTTGCAGAAAGTAAATCACACTTGCAGAAAATAAAGCACACTTGTAGAATATAAAGCACACTTGCATGCAAGGAAATAAAATAAATCAAACTTGTTACAGATGTATGCAAATTTTGGTTGATGGCGACATGTCTATTCCTCAATGAGCACACATGAACAACTGTCACATCTTAAGAATCAAACAATACTCATAACTCATGATTTGGAGAAATTGATATTACTCATGCCGAATGAGGAATCATAAATATGATGCCAATGAATAATTGACAACTTGTTAGCTTCCTTTGAATGATGCTCCTCCTATTTATACATGAAATAGGGATATCTTATCAATAAATGTAAATCACTTAAATATCTATTAGATCCATACTTGTCTCAACTTATCCCTAAATACTAGATACAAATCCCATGACACATCAAGATATCCATGATATTTCTCCTTGGAATATGGTCCACCTCTTGAGTTGAAATTCGAATTTGTGCTTGCGAGGCCAAGTAAGACCCTTCTAGAACCTCAAAATAAGCCTACACATGTCACAAAACTCATAACACACATATATATGTATATGAAACCATGTTAATTTCCTAGTTTTTAATCATAAATTTACTTAAAAATAAATAAAATAAATAACTTTGGAAAATGATTATTCTAACCCATATGATCATGAAGATGGTTACTTGATGTAGGGTTTTAAGCTAGATAGTTATGAAATGAGGGCTAAATGGTTATGAGATGATGGAATATCAATGAATATGGAAGACAATTTTGAGAGTCAACAGTCTCCTTCTCCAAATCTTCATAATATGCCAATATTCTCACAATATCCTTCAAAAATAAATAATATTAGGCACAAATATGAAATTTTATCTAAGCCTTTCTGATGAACATATTAAAGCTTAAAAAAATTTATTAAGTGTAGAAGGAGATATTTAATATAACCTTTATGTTCCTACGTAAGGTTAGATGAGACGTAATTTGTGTCTAATTTAGAGGCCCATCATACCCCCGTACTGAAAATTTTTCTCATCCTCTGAGCAACATATTCATCATCCTTGCCCTATGGTTCTTCATGTGCGCTTGCCTATTCATTCTATGTTTTTTGGTCCATATATTGCTCATCCTGTTGCTCTTCTTGCTACTTCTATTCAATTGTAATGGTTTCTATTTGTGAGGGAAACACCTTTATTTTTGTTTTTCTTCTTATTATCCCTATGCCACTTCTACTTGTCAAAATAAGGATTTCTTGGCATCCATTACCTCATGACCAATTTCATTCTCATTGAATTCCAAGCCTCTTACTGTTGATACACATTTTTTCTCATGATACATCATATTATCCATAAAATTCCTATGAACACCCTTAACTAAAAATATAGATTATCTTCATTAAATTATGGAAAACAAAACACTTCACAAAGAGCTCTTTCTTCTTACAAAGAAAGAAATGGTCAATAAACTAAAGCAAAACATAGTTACTGATCAAACAGTAAAATTGCGTGGTACCTGTTTTTTTGAGGTAGCAAAAAAAAACAACCAATTTTTAAAAGTGGTGGCAGAGAATCACCCCATTTTTTTAGGAGCATCATTTTGGCACTTTAAATTTTCTTATGGATATATTTTTTTTAAATGTGATGATTTTCATGTTTATTTTGAAAAGGGGTGATGTAGAATAACCTGTTTATTTTTTAGCATATTTTTGGAACTTTAATTTCTTTGATTTTTTTTTTTTTTAATGTCATGTCGATTTAGAAAAATGGTAAGGTTTTGGCACTTTAAATTTTTTTATTTATTAAGTATGAACATTTTCCTTCAAATGTTAGTGATTTAAATGCTAATTTTGAGAAGTGTTGATGCAACATCAATCCTTTTTGTTTAGAGTGGTGATTTTCATCTTGGAAATAAAAAATATGAAAACAAGCTAATAAAAGTGTACAAAAATACAAAGCTAACTTTTGGAAAAAAAAAAAAAAAAATAAACAAATAAATTCAAAAAATAAAACAAAAAAATGAGAAAAATTCAAAAAATAAATAAGAATGGGGAAAAATTAAAAAAACTCATAATTTAAAGAAAAAAGTAAAAATAAACCCAAAATTTTAATTTAATTTTTTATTTTAATTTACTTTTTTTTTTTTTTTTAATTTTTTGTATTTTATTTATTTATTTTATTTATTTAAATTTATTTTGTACCTTTAAATTATTTTTAATTTTTTGATTTAGTTTTAAATTTTATATTTAAAAATGTTTTTTTTTTTGTTATTTTTTTTATCTATTTTTTTTTTTTTTGCATATTTATATACTTTTTTTTATTATATATATATATTATTTTTTTTCTTTATAAATTATTTTTTATTTTTAAATTTAAATTGTTTTTTTTTTGTATTTGTTTTTTTTAACACATTTTAATTTTTAATTTTAATCATTTTATTTCAACATTTTTTAAAATTATGTTGCTTAAAATTATTATTATTTTTATTATTTTTTATAACTTAATTTTTATTTTTTTTGGGTTAATTTTTATTTTATTTCTTTAAATTGTGTGTTCATTTGAATTTTTCCTTTTTTTTATTTTATTTTATTTTTGAAATTCTTTGTTTTTTTTATATTATTATTTTTTTACAATTGATATTTTATCTTTAATATCATGCTAGAAGTCATTTGATTATTATTTTTATAAACATAATATTTTATCTTTAATGTCATCCTTGGATTTTTAAGGCTTTTGAGAGACAGAATAATAGATTAGCTTTAATATCATGCCTAAAAATCATTGGAATTTTAAGACTTGGTATTTGATCTTCAATGCTATGTTTATCGTTGAAATTTTAAGGTTTTTCAGAGTCGCGATATTTTATATTTAATGTTTTTATTACAAACTATTGACAATTTACCCCAGAAAGAAAAAGACGTTATTGCAACATCAACACTTTTCGTTTTCAAGGAGTTTTTTGCACACAAAAAATTGACGACATTATTCCAACATCAATACTTTTCGCTTTCAAGTTTTTTTTTGCACACATAAAATTGGCAATGTTATTCCACCTTTAACATTTTTTGTTTCGAGAGTGTTTTTTCAATCCTTTTTTCAAGAAAAAAATTGGTTTTTAGCATAATTTTAAAAAATGTTGAAATTTGACGCTAAAAAAAGTGTGTTCTGGAAGAGACACTTTTTGTTTTGGGGGTGTTTTTTCATGTTTTTTGAGTTTTTTTTGCTAGAGTTCTCGTTTTTAGGTGATAGCTCCGCTTGATTGGTAACTATGTTGCAAAAGGAATGACGTGATGATCAAACAAGTTATTTGAATACCTTTCAACCTTGGATAATTTACCATGTTGGTAGCAAATAATATATAAATCTTTTCCATTTCTTTGTACCTTTCAGATATTAATTAATAATTGTCCAACACCCTAGTAGAAATGTTTTTCTTTTGCTACCCTTTGTTAGCTTCCTATAGAAAATGTTGTGCCTGTAATAGCTCTATTTTGCCTCAACAACTAATATTTGCATGGCAAGTGGTGGTGGTTCCAAATTCTATTTTTTATTTTTATTTCTTAAAATTTATTTTTTTCATTGCATGCAAGATAAACTCAGAGTTCTTTTTTTCTAAATTGAGTTTGCCCTCAGTTACCCCTTAACACTGCTTGTCTTCCATCACAAATAACTGATTACCTCTGACTTCCTCAAGTCTTCTTCACTTTTATCTTGTTCCTCTCCGACATTTGTGTGTGTCTTGGTGGAAAAGTGAAGCTAACTACTAGATAAGGCCGAGGATGCTCTGCTACTGATTTTGGCGATAAAATACATTCCTTCTCAAAGCTAGAATAGATTCGAAGAACGGTTTAGATGATTGCACACCTGAGACTTACCTTTAATGTATTTTTGCAAGTGATATTGAGGCTGCTGATGTGATTTTTGAAGCTGACTTTGGTGGTTTTGAAGCTCCTACGAATGATCTAAAGGTGCATGTGATAATGTGTTGGAGTTCCTATTGCTGATAGCCTTGAAGTTGGACGTCTTATAGGGTTTTATTTTTCTTTTTTTTTGCTACTTCACATCCCTAGATAAAATGTTGTTGTTGAGATGTTGATGATGTGAGTATTGTAGTTGATGATTTTTCTTCCCTAAAAGTCTTCATAGCATAATGATTCTTTGACTGATAAAGTTTTGTGCATGTAGGTACCTTGCCGAGTCTTCTCGTGTATGTCGGTTAGTGGAGGATCCTCATTTTAGTGCCATTATTGTCTTCAAATTCATATCACAAGTATTATTGGTCTCCATTATTGGTCAAAACAATAATCAGGGATTTTTTGGTTTTTACACAGGGCTTACTACATGAAGTTGTTTTTTTCTTGTAGTAGCCTCTTTCTCTTTCTACTTTAGGATTCTAGCTATGTATGAATGATGAGGGAGAATGTGAGGTGGTATTAGGGTGATGGTAGGGGTGATGGTAGGATGATTATAGGTTGGTGAGTAAAAATGGAGTGAAGGAAATATGTGTTTTTTTAGCAAAAAATTAATTTATAGAGGTGATTAAAGGTAAGATTAGAATGAAAAATCTTTGTGTGTAAGATGGAGGAGTGATAAGAAGGTGGTAGGAAATGATGGGAAGACTCTCCTCATTGATTTTATTATATCTCAAAGAAATTTGTGATTTTTGTTTTCCTCCATCCACCTGCATGTCGCTTACTATAACTTCCTATAGCAACTACATAACTTCCTATAGCACTTCAGCATAACCCCTTGTAGCAGAATTATTTTATCCATAACTCTAAAATTGTTGAGTGGATTGACCAAAAATATTTTGAGCATGTTACCATCATCCTTATGAACCTCCCCATAACAAATCTCTCCCATTTTATTCACGAATCACGATAAATATTAAAAATGGTTGTAAGTGATGGATGTCAATTTCTCACAATAGGTGCATCAAAAATTTCTTGAGCATGTTACCATAATCCATAAGCATATCCCCATGAAAGAAGTCAGAAAATGGATTCACGATTTTCAAGATATAATAAAAACAATTTTTTCCTCAAAACGATACTTCCTGTAGCAAAAATAGGACGTTCTGTAGCAGTTTAGGACAACGAGAAAAATAAATGATAAAATCTTGGAAATGATGGGTGAATATTGGAAATGGATGAGGGTGATGGGTTGGAGTGACCTTGGCCCTTTTGGAGCATCTGAGTAAAGGAGGAAAAAATCCAAGTTTGATTTCTTTTGGCTAGATTTTTGACCAACTTTTTGTTTTGTTGCCAACTTATTTTCTTTGTTTCTTGCAAATTTTGGAGAGCACTTGCATTCATTAAAGATAAATATATGAAGAAAATAAATTTTAATTTTAATTTTTTTCTCTTTTCTTAGGCCTCCTAGCTGCCTCAAAGGAGGTTTTCACCTTGGATTTTATATTTTTCTCTTATTTTCTCTTTATTCCAACACATTGGCCACCTCATGGAGGTTTTTAGTCAGTGAGACAATCTTAGGCACCTCAAAATATGTTTTGAAGTAATATCTTACTCTTTTATTTTTTTCTCTTTTTCTCTTTTTATTTTTTATTTTTTTCTATCCTACTCTACTTAAAAAAACAAAATCTCTTTCAAGTATAGGAATACTTCCAATGGAGCCATGTACACATCAAGATGACAGAAAAAATCTTGTGTAAACTTGAAATACATGCTTTTACATGTACCTGAATATGAGAGATGAATTTCATTGACTGATATATTATTAAGTAATGTTGAATAAGAGTGTGTTGTTGAAAATTAATGACCTTCTGGATCCATATTTCAATATAGCTTTGATACCCTTGGTTTTCTTGCTCATCGGGATAATTCTTCATGTCTCCTTCTACCATGAAATTGAAATATTCCTCTTTTTGCTGATTATTCTATTGAACACATGGAGGATACGATGGTAGACATGAGGGAAATTTCTCAATATCTGATTATGATGTATGCTCTTCGTCAGGTGCAGCCCATGATTCTTTGGTCTTCTCATTTGAATCTTCTTTTTTTCTGAATTTTGTCCTTCAATGACATCAATAGAATCACTTTTTTTCAATACTCTTCCTGAGCTGAGATGAATATCATTTAGATCAAGAAGAGATGTTTGGAAGTGTTGTACCTCAACTTTGTAAGTGGGCTGATTTACTTATTTGTATGGGTTTAGAAATGCTCGTACAGGTAGTTGAGTGGGAGTCGATCTATAAGATGGATGTGGTGGAGGTTGTGGTTGTGATGGAGGTGGATGGTAGGTATAGAATGGAGTTGGGTATGGATGATATTGAGGATATTATGGATTTCTATCATAAGGTTCTTTCCAACCGTGTTGCCAATATTGGTTTCTGGGTTGACATGGCCAAGGTTGCCAAGGAAAGAGTGTTTTCCAATTACTTTGAGATGGATGTGACTAAGCTTGAAACTATGAAGTATTTCCTTGCATCTTATTGACAAGTTGACTAGACTCCCATGGTCTTCTTGGATTTACATAACATATATTCTTTGGTGTTTGAATTTCTCCATTGTCCTCTTGGTATAATTCCTTCAACCTTGGTAATGATGAACAATATTCAGTATAATTTGATTCTACATGGATAACACAAATATCAACATATTTTTTTTATTAACTTTACATTCTTAAAATTTCAATAAAATTTCCAAGTTCATCTTGACTTACCAACATTGATGTTGATTTACTTCCTTTTTCCCTTCCTCTTGATATATACTTGCATGTTTCACAAATTTCTTCAAATGATAATTGGTATACATGTCCTTTAATCATGAGATCAAGGAGATCAATCAACTCATCCCTAATTTTTCTAAGTAAGAGGGTTTTTAGTGTGTCAAATCCTAAATGATGTAATTTTCCCTCTTAACATTATACATGAATCTATCTATTAGATATTCAAGGCTCTCAACTTGTTTTTTATTCATTATAAAGGCTTCTTCTCTAAGATCATGATCTTTATACTTTTCTAGAAATATATTTTCATATCATTCCATGATGTTATTGAGTTAGTACCTAAACTCATGAACCATTTACGATCTCTATCCTTCAATTTTGCAGGAAACTATCTCAATTTGTGAGTGTGTGATAGTAGTCATAAGATCTACAAGGTATTTAAAATTCAAAGAGAAAGGCTTCTGGATCCTCTGATCTCATACCATGGAAGATGTGAAGAAAAGATGCAGGGATGCTCTTCATATGAACACTAACATCACTATCTTGAATGGGAAATACATGAAGATCTCCTTCTTTATCATCATCTCCATCCATTTATTCTACCTTTTATTACACCTCTTCTTCTTCTACCTAAAAAATTGGATGGTTATGTGGTTCTCACTGCACCACGTGATCAAATGGGGGGGAGATTTTGTTGAAGAATTATTTATAAATATTTTTTTGAAGAAGAATGCTAATGCAATGCAATGTTCCATTTTTGAAATGAAATATTCCTAATGATTTTTTTTTTGTTTTAATAGAGAGAAAAGGAATGAATCAATTAGGGAATAAAAAAATGCATAATTTTAAACCTCCTCAGCAATGACACCCAAAAGTGATGGGCCTCAATATTTCAACAAGAATGCTGCAACTCCCAAGGCTACCAATTTTAACTATCAACCCAGGGGTTCACACAAACTTAAGAGGCATCGAATCTATATGTGTATCATAAAATGTGTCCTTATTTTTTTTACATGATGTAATGGGGGGAATTTCATGAAATCAAAGCCTAAAAAAATTTAAGAAGTGGAATTTTTTTCTTTCAAAAGAAATTAATCCTAGGCAAGAACAAAAAATTGTAATTAAAATCCTAAGAGCATGAATTCAAATAAATAGGTATAATCGAATTTGTAAAAATGCATGTCCTAAGTGGTTTTTATTATTCCTCAATCATGGATTTAGATCCTATGGGTCATTATTCAAGCCTAAGAGACAAAACCAAGCTTTGGGAGAAAATATGGTTGAGTTTACACAGGCTATAAAAGTGTTACATAAAGTTCTAATTTTGCTACAGGATGTTCTGTTTTGGAGATAAATCACCGAATGACCAAGTAAATAAAATTAAAGTGGGATGGGACGATTTTTATTAGAAATTAGGATGTATTAGGTATAAATTTCAAGTGGAATCACTTCAAAATACCGATGTTCACACGTGCTAAAATTAACAAAAAATTACTACTCTAAAATATGGAAATTCAAACACTAGTGAGCTAGTTAATTTGTCAAATTCATAACCTAATCAAGTGAAAATGAAATGGGGTTAGTTTTTTTATTAACGTTAAAATAATTATGACCTAATAAAAGTGGAATCAAGTCAAATGAAGCTCATTAACCCATTCTATAAAATAGTAGAAATTTACTACTATTTCGGTACAAGGCATTTCCAGAAATCTTATATTCGTGAACTAGTAACCAAATCCAAGTATATTAATGATTAATATGAACTTCCAAAGTTATTCTAAGGATGAATAATGATATTGAATATTTAAAAAAAATGAAAAATAACTAACTTAAATAATTTAAATCAATCCTAAAACAAGAAAATAAGAAATACTGAATACAGAAATATGCAAAACAAAAATGAGAGATGCGTGTGAATAAGAAGTGAAAAGAACATAAAGAATTTATGCAAGAGGGATTTGAGACTCCTAGGATGTACAATCCCAAGGAAGAATCAGAGTCCTATGGAATAAACCAATCCTTAGAAGCTAAAAATTTCACCAAACTTCATTATTGAATCCATCCAAATACATCCCTGCAAGAAAAGAAAGTGGAGCTGCTAAACAACAAGTTTTATCCACAATAAGACTAAAATATACAATCTTCTAGAGGAAAATTAGAATTGGTACTTATAAAAAGTAATAAGGAAGCATTATCCTTGAAAGGGGGAAGCTTTCCCCTCCAAAATCCCTCGAATAGTGGATTTTGTTCCCAACACTAGGAATCTGCATTAAATGACAGGGAACACATTCCTAGATTTTTTCAATCATCGGAGCTCCAGAATTTATCAAAAATTTCATGATATTTTTCTCATTTATTATCCAACCTTGATCGTCCAATAGTAGGGAGAAAGTCCCTAAATTATCTCCTTCTCCAAATCTTCATAATATACCCAATATTCTCACAATATCCTTCAAAAATGAATAATATTACGCACAAATATGAAATTATATATAAACCTTGCTAATGAACATATTAAATCTTAAAAAAAATTATTGAGTTTTGAAGGAGAGATTCAATATAGCCTTTATGTGCTTAAGAAAGGTTAGATGGGCCTTAATTTATGTCTAATTTAGAGGCCCATCAACATGGTCAAGTATAGTAGATTTTATACCCTAAATTCTTAGAATTTCCTGTAGAATCCAATGGTTATTTATATATATATTTTTTGAGTTACAGAACTGAAAAGTGATTTTAAAAGTTGAATTGTTAGCCTTTCCTTCTATCATTTCAAGCATTTTGATAAATTAAATAAAACGATCACCAATTGGAAGCAAGATTTGAAGACATAGACAAGGATGGGTGAACTATGTTATAATGTTTTGGTGTTCTTCTGTGATATTATTCTCCTTGATATGTTCTTTAAATCTCATAATTTAACTTATGAAAATGGATCATGCAAGTTGATTTCTTGAGTATAAAATTTGTTTAAGTTAAGATAACCACATAACAATGCAATATGCACTAAAAATTTAAAAGATATTTCCAATTGAAGAATATTTGATATCAATGAAGGACTAATGGTTAAATTGGTAACTTAATATTTTCATATCAAGTGATATGAGAGTAATATTGACAGGTGGATGCTTACAAGATCTAAAATAAAGGAAGAACAAGGAAAACTTAAGGCTTATAATTTTGAGATTGGTTTAAGATATCAACTCATTAAAAATAGATGGCATCAGAAGGAGAAGAGAAAAATGATACTGAAGAAATTTTTTTAAAATATTTTCTTTAAATGAAAACCATGGTGGAGGAATTTTACCGTGAGAAAAAATAAACAAAGAAAGGTGAATCATTGGTCAAATTTGAAGTATAAGGGAGTATTTAAATTTGAAGAAACCCTCCATATCTATCCTCATCTTCTTCTTCTACCTCTTCATTTTTATCATTTTTTTTAAAGGAGAAATACTTTTCACCTTCTAAGAAGATTTCTTCAAAATAACCTATGTTAAAAGTTGATGTAAAGTTTCATTTTCCTACATATGGTGGTGAGATATATGCAAATAATTTGGATAATTGGATTCAATAGTTGGAGGTTGATTGTAGGATCCAAAAAATTGTGAAACACATAACCAATATTCAACCTTATTTACTTCAAATGAGAGGTAAAACTTTAATCTGGTGGGAGATAAAAAACAAAGAAGACATCATTCGATATGGTAAATTAATATCCTCTTAGTTTGAATTCATTTCTGTATTAAAAATAAAATTTTATCCATCATATTACAAGCAATAATCCATAATGGATTGGAAAACTTTTAGATAAGGTAAACGTGAAAGAGTCTAATTCAATACTCAAGAATTTTTTTAAAAGAGATTTAATTTTGGGTGTTTCTTTACATACACAAGAAACTCTTCTTAAGTACATAGGAGGTTTTCATAGTAATATTTCTCATACAGTTCTAATGTTCAATCCAAGTAATTTAGATGAAGTTTGTGTGCAAGCTACTCACCTTGAATCCAGAGTAAATAATACCGATAAGGGTATCCTATTAGAACCTAAGTCAAAGGAAGATAAAGGTAAAGGAAAGGTGAAGGTAAAGAGAATAGCTTCAGTTAAATAAAGAGGGGTGTCATGAATATCATTTCATCTAAATTTAAATGCATTAGTCTATAATGATGTACTAATAATTTTTATTTTGAAAACATAAAATTGTACTAGATGTCTGACGAAAACAAAATCGAGAGTGTTGATGGTGTATCATATATATATTGGAAAAAAAATCGCAATTTGTAACCATGAAACATATGCTAAAATAAATATGTATGCAATCTAAATCCAAAAATTGCAAACTATGAGAGCTCAATATCCCTATGAATCTCTTCCTCTTTTCTATCATTATTTTTATCCTAAGGGTATATTTAAGGGAACATATCCTTTACTAACATTTATATTCTCTTACATTGCACTGTCTACCAAGGCCCTTTCTATTATTATATGATCCCCTACTATGGAAAATCATGATGCATATGTAGTATCCCACACAAAATCTGTATGCAAGTAATTCTAAAAGGTAAGTGAATATACTATCAAAGTGTGCCATAATTTAGAGTCATTTTTTTCCAAGTGATAATAACATAATGCAAACATTCATAAAATAATAATGAAGAGGAGGGAAGGGGAATTTTGATTTACATTCAAGAAATAGTATATATAAGTATGTCACCTCATAAAAATAAAAATGGTGTACGGTGGTGAGAATTTGATTGACAAAGGTCACTTTGGGCATAGATAGTTTGCAATAATTTTTAACGTGTCATCATGTTCTCATTTATACCAAGGAACAAATATATTTTAAAACATACACATGCCAGTTTGACTATACCTTGATTATTTTATCATTCATGTGGTAATATGGTCCCATATATACATGTAGAAAAATTTGGCATATGCTAATATAGAGCCACAAGGGTTCATTTCAGAACTAATGATGGGTCAATAGTGTCTTTTTCAGGTTGGGTGATATTGCAAGTAAAATTGGAGGTAAATGGAGCATCATTATGCCCTAGCGAGCATTCAAATTGGTATGTATTTTGGGTGGAGGAACATGATCTAGTTAAAATGTATATGAAATATTACATTATTTTTCTTTTGTGAGGGAGACACAACCAATAGATCTAGACTAAAGGCTTCTATAATAGTCATACACCTTTAAAACTAAAAAAAAAAGTATTATATGCATTATATGAGATTTCAAATTAACAGGATACTATCGTAGGGAGGAAAAATTCATATGTAGAGCTTTTTGGAACCCTGACTGCAGGTGAGAATGATATAGGAGGATAAGGAAAAGGGTTAAAAATGAAAGTTATCAAATGCTAATGTAACCAATACCATCTTGATGAGCATGTAGATATGATTCCAATGAGGCCTTAATCATGTCAAATAGAATATATATGAAAAAAATATCATGTTATGAAGTTCAAGTTAAAGACGGAAAAAGTCAAAGTCATTGTCAAAGTAAAATGTTGATGTGGTAGTTCTAGAAGTTGACACGTGGTATGTCCTGAAGTTAACACATGTCATGAAATGGATTTGACACATCAAATATCTGGACTTGACACATGTTAGTCTACAATATTAATATGTGGCCTCATATAACTAGTTAAAATTGGTTTTATAAGTCCCATGGATCCCACCAATATTGACCCAAGACCTGCAAGATATGAATGGTGCATCTAACTATTAGGAAATGGTGACACTTGTTAATAGTTTTTCATGGATTTATATTTAAATTTAGATTTTATTAATACAATTGAAATATGGGGAGGCATTGGGGAAGTGACCTTGATCCCTAATAGCCCATGGTGGTGGTTAGCATATATTATGGTTGCCCACGTGGTATTATTAAATATTACAACTGCGTACAATGAACCATGGGAGGACCATGTTTTCAATTTTTTATTATTAAAATATTCCCAACACACAGTACAAAGGGGTGTTGATTTGACAGGTATGGAGAGAAGCTTTTTCATGGGATGTTTGCACACTGATTGGGACAGGAGTACCTATTCAAAACATAAATGGATGCATGGTTCTGGAAGGGGCATAGTCTTGGGTTAGGCACTAGAAGGGGAGTGCTTAGAGCCTATTAGAAGAGTATCATAATTAAACTCAAAATATTTAAAATTTCAAGAGGAGTCTGAATCTGAACTTTGTTTTTTAGTTAGATGAACCAAATAGAAAAGTGTGTCTAGATTGTTGGTTGCACACGGACGAATATATGTTAGGTCCCTATATTACTAGTGTAGTCCCTTATTGTTGTTAGTGTAGCCCCCTTATTGTTATTTTTGTAACCTGGTAACCCCCATATTGTTATTATTGTTTCCTTACATTGTTATTGTTAGGTCAGCTTGGATTATATTGTGACCCCATGGACTCCTATATATAAAAAGGAGGTTTTGTCATTTTCATCATCCAAGAATTGTTCATTTATGTAATGTAAAGGATATTTCACCCTTGAATTGTGTTATTTCTAAGGCGCTGATCTCTCTTTTCTTCTATTTTTGGAGCTGGTTTCATAACATTTGGAATGAGAGCTTTCGAATTTAGGGTTTCACTGCTCCAAACAGGCCAGCATGGAATTTTCGCTACAAATGTTTTTTTTATGATGGTTCAGAAGCTAAAAAATTTACCATGAGAATTCAAACTCGTGAAGAACATATTGTAAAAATTTCAAATCTTGGTTAACAATAATCGCGGAGATATCATTTCTGGAAGTTAGGGTTTTTTTAGGCTCCCGATTTTCATATCAAAGAGGTGACCATGGGAAAATCATCACAACGCTCTCTCTAAGCAGTAGATTGGAATTTTGTTAAAAATGGCTGAAATCATACAGACTATAGTTCTGTGTGTATCAATTTCAGAGCCAAAGGAGGAAACAATGACATGTGGCACGTCGTACAAGTTCGCTCTACTGAACTAGTCCTTAAGTAGGTCATTGTGGGAGATTGGGCATAAATTTTCCTTAAAGGATCCAAATCAGGTCAGACCTGTGGAATTATAAATAATATTCAGAGGGCTACTACATGACCGAATTTCAGATATTAAAGATCTGAAATCACAGAGATAATTCAGTTTCAATATTGAGCTCCTCAAAAGCAAGAAAAAGTTGTGTATTTTTTTCGAATTGCATAAGTCTTGCTTGAAAAAACATTTTGAATTGATTCTAAGGGAATATGGAAGAATATGTATCAGTATTGGGTTCTAAAACTCCCCATAATAATAATTCAACATCGATAAAGCCCTCAGAATACTCTACTATGAATCCTAAAGAGGATGAAGTGCAACATGATATATCAAAACTACAAGAGCGAGTGCACCAAATTTCGCTCTCGCAAAAAGAAAAAAAATGAAATGGAATTTTTTAAGAAAATCGTGGAAGCTAAGATGGATGGTTTGAATAAGGTCATGGAAACTAATATGGATGGTTTGACGAAAGGCGTGGAAGCTAAAGATGGATGGTTTTAAGAATGACATGGAAGCTAAGATAGATGTCATGGAAACTAAGATGGATGACATGGAATTTAACATGGAAGACATGAAGAATGATTTAAAAGAAGACATGGAAGGTTTTAAGGAAGGTTTGACAAAGTTGATAGAATAAGTTATTCCTAAAGGAAAAAACGTAGTACAGTAAACTCATGACGAGAACAAAATAAATGTTAATCGTGATTTCATAAACTCTAATGTGGGATGGAAGAAACACCATATTCCAAAGATGGATATGAGGAAGTTTTATGGCAAGGATCCTGTAACATGGATACTACATATGGAGAACTATTTTGATCTCAATAATGTGCAAAACACACAAAAAGTACACAATGAAACCCTACATTTAGAACAAAATAAATTTTTATGGTATTGATGGATTTTCTTCCATAAAATAATTATCACTTGGTCAATTTTAAGAGAGGAAATGATAGCACATTATGAGGATACAAATGGAAACACCTTCTTTAGACAACTGATAAATCTCAAACAAAAGGGTTTAGTGGTGGAGCACATTTAGGACTTCTAAAAATTGAATATAAGGGTAACTAATATTCCAGAGGAACACAGGATTGATGCCTTCATAGGGACTTTAAAGGATAATGTGAAACATGAGGCTTGCCTTTGGTAACCCAATCCACTGGAGAATGTATTCAGGTTGGTAAGAAAAATTGAATGTAAAATTATGGAGACAAGGAATCCTATCACTCACATCTATAAAGATGGAAGTGTTGCTAGTCCTAGACTTCAACAACCAACAAGGTTGACACCATAGAAATTGGAAGAAAAAAGAGAAAAAGGGCTTTGCTACAGTTGTGATAGAAAATACACTAAAGGTCATAAGTGTGCTAAGAAGAAATTATTTTACATAGATGGTGAAGAGGAGGAAGAAAATGAACAAGAAAATTCAAAAGAAGAGGATATACACTAGGAACCAACCCCAGAAAAAGAAGAAATGAGTCTGACCATATTGTGTAATGCATTGGCAGGAATTACCACTCCACAAAATCTGAAGATAAAAGGACATATCAAGAAGAAAAAGGTAATAATGTTGATTGATTTTGGTAGTACCCATAATTTTATTCATTGTAAGCTAGTCAAGGAATTGAGTTGCTTCCTATATTTCGCACCATAATGTCGAGTGATGGTTGCAAATGGAGAAAATATAAATCTCTCTGGAAAATTCCATAATATCAAGCTAACCATGGGGTAATATGTATTGAATATTCCAATACTTTCCATTCTAATGGGAGGTGTTGATTTTGTACTAGGAGTACAATGGCTACAATCTTTGGGGACTGTAACTTTTAATTTTCAAGAATTTTTCTTGAATTTTTTTTCGGAAGGAAAGGATCTATGTTACAAGACCCTTGCCATCAAACTTGCTCATATCCATATTTGGAATATGGTGGTTCTTCCATCCAAAATTAGAGTTTATGAAATGATGATGAACATTTATTTTGTTCTCATCATGAGTTTCCTCTACTATCTTTTCTCCATTAGGAAACATTTCTTGTATCAAATTTTCCAAATCATTCTTCATGTTTTCCATGTTTTATTTCATTTTTTCATCAAAATTAGCTTCCATGCCATCCATCTTAGCTTCCATGCCCACTTCCATGCCATCCATCTTAGCTTCCAAACCATTCATATTAGCTTCCATGCCTTTCTTCAAACCATCCATCTTAGTTTCCATGCCTTTCTTCAAAACTTCCATTTCATTTTTTGTTGCTCTTTGTGATAGCGAAATTTGGTGCACTTGCTCTTGTAATTTTGATACCATGTTGTGTTTCTTCATCTTCATGAGTCATAGTAGAGCCTTCTGAAGGATTAATGGGTGTTGAATTATTTTTAGGGGGAATTTTAGAACCCAATGCTGATATCTATTCTTCAATATGCCCTTGGAATAAACTCAAACTATTTTTTTTTTAAAGGAGACTTATGTAATTCCAAAAATACACACATTTTTCTTGCTTTTGAGGAGCTCTATATTGAAACTAAAATATCTATGTGATTTCGGATCTTCAATATCTGAAATTCAGTCTTGAAGTAGCACTATGAATCTTCTTTCGAATTCCATAGGTCTGACCTGATTTGGATTCTTCAAGGAAAATTTATTCCCAATATCCCATGATGACCTACTTATGGACTAGTTCCGTAGAGAGAACTTGTGTGACTTGCCACGTGTCACTTATTCCTCCTTGAAATTGATATACCCAAAACTACAGTCTGTGTACTTGCAATCAATTTTTACAGAATCCCAATTCGATGCTCAGAGAGAGATTTATGGCATTTTTCCCATGGTCACCTCTTTGAGATGAAATTTGGGAGCCTGACACAATCCTCACTTCCACAGATCGTATCTCCAAAAATTTTGTGAAACAAGATTTGAAATTTTTATAGGAGGTTCCCCAGGATTTTAGCTTTGCACTGTAAACATTTCAGCTTCTGAAACTTCACATACAAAATGTTATAGAGAAAATTCCACGATGATCTGTTTTAGTTGAAACTCAGAAGCCTCAAAAACCCTAACTTCCCCAGATCATATCTCCGAAAATATTAAGAACCAAGATCTGAAATTTTTACAGGAGGTTCCTCAGGCTTTTACCTTCATGCTGTACAACTTTTGAGCTTCTGAACCTTCATAAAAAAAAGTTATTACGAAAATTACACGTTGACTTGTTTGGAGCAGTGAAACCTTATAATCCAAAGCTTTGATACCAAATGTTATTAAACCAGCTCCAAAAATAGAAGAAAAGAGAGATCAATACCTTAGAAATCAGCCACTTTGAGGGGGAAACCTCTAATACATTACATAAATAACAATTCTTGGGTGACACAAATGACCAAAACGTCCTTCTATATATAGGAGTCCATGGGCCCAAAATATAATCCTAGCCTACCTAACAATAATAATTTAAGGGCACAATAATAACAATATTGGGGTTACAGGGGTACAATAATAAAAATAAGGGGGATACACTAATAACAATAAGGGACTAAAATAGTAATATAGGGACCTAACAAAGTAATTTGAATTACGGGGTATCATAGGGAAGCTGAGAAATATAGTAATCTCTAATGTCATGAAAAAGTTTCGGAAGAAAGAACAACGAGGCGTGATTGCATAATTATGCTTACTAGAAGTTCCAACATCAAAATCATATATTTCTCCACATCTTTAAAAATTCTTGGAAAATCATTCCAAGGTGTTTGAAACTCCCAAAGGAAACCCACCTATTCATGATGATGATCATGCTATTCATTTCATTCTATAAAGAGTTCCTCAAAACATTAGGCCTTATAGATATCCTTATGTCCTAAAGAGAAAAATTGAACATATGATTGCAGAAATGTTAGAAGCCGGTATAATTCAACCTATTCAAAGTTCTTTCTCTTCTCCAGTAGTATTGGTGCACAAGAAGTATGGATCAAGACACATGTTTCTGGATTATATGGAGCTCAATAACCTCACTATTAAAGATAAATTTCCCATTCCTGAGATTGATGAATTATTTGATGAATTACATGGAAAATTTCATTTTACCAAGTTGGATCTTCATTCAGGATATCATCAAATTAGAATGAAGACTAAAGGTATTCCAAAAACAACATTTCGAACTCATGAGGGTCATTATTAATTTTTGGTCATGCCTTCTAGCCTTACCAATGCATGTTCTAGATTTCAAGGGTTGATGAATTGCACTTTGAAACCCTTCCTTAGAAAATTTGTGTTAGTATTTTTTGACGATATACTAATCTACAATAGGTCTTAGAAGGATCATGTTCAACATGTTGACATGGTGCTCAAACTATTGGAGGAGAAAAAATTATATGCAAAAACCTACAAATGTTTCTTTGGAGTACAAGAGGTGGAATATGTGGGTCATATTTTGTCTCATGAGGGTGTTAAGGTAGACCCTAACAAAACTAAAGCCATAAAGGAATTGAAAGTCCCCACAACCATAAAGCAGTTTCGAGGATTTATCAGGTTAACAGGGTATTATCACAAGTTTGTTAAGAATTATGGGAGAATAGAAGTGCCTTAATAGGACACTTATGATTTTAAAAAACTTACCACAGGGTGAAGAAAGATTTTTTTTGGGATGGCCTTAAATATGATATTCAAAAGTTTGTGGTGAAACATTTGGTTTTCCAGCAAAATAAAGTTTAGACAATTAATACCCCAAGTAATCTATGATATTTATCCATTCCAAGTCAACGTTGGGAGTATATTTCAATGGATTTTATCATAGGTGTACCTAAGTCCGAAGGAAATAGTTTCATCATGGTGTTAGTTGTAGACTTACCAAATATTCACACTTTCGTGCATTATCTCATCCATTTAAAGAAAGTATAGTTGCTACTACATTTATGGAAACAATTCAAAAGCTACAAGGAAACCCAAATATTATTGTATGCGACATAGATCCCACTTTTAATGGAAATTTTTGGATGGAATTATTTTCTTGTTTGGGTACTATACTAGCTCATAGCTCATCTTATCATCCTCAATCTAATGGGAAAGCTGAGATAGTGAACAAATTTTTGGAAGGATATCTTTTCTATCTTGTATATAATAAAAAAACACAATGGTTCAAGTGGTTACCTCCAGCTGAATGGTGGTATAACACTTAATTCCATACTACATGAAAAATGACCCCATTTATGGCACTTTATGTATACCATCCATCGTCCATCACATCATATTTAAGAGGAAATTTTAATGTTCAAGCAGTGGAAGATTACATCGAGCATCAACAAAAAGTTATCAAACTCTTAAATGATAACCTAAATTCGGCAGAAAATCGAATGAAACAACATGCAGATCAACATCGCAGTGAGAGAAGTCTTGATGTAGGAGACTGGGTATTTTTATGACTACAACCACAAAAAAAAAAAACTTCCCTCAAGCAAGCTAAGAAGGATAATAAATTATTTCCAGAGTAATATGGTCCTTACAAGTTGTTGCAAAATATTGGTGCTATGGCATACAAATTGGAGCTTCTTGCTTCTTCTCGAGTGCATCCAGTTTTCCATGTTTCATGCTTAAATAAGGTTATAGGTGAAAAAATTTATGAGGAAGGAAAAATCATATTGGAACTTGAATCAGTCATGGAAACCAAAACTCGAGAGCTACAAAATTGATTAATTTCAGAGTATCTCATCAAGTGAAATAACTTACCCACTGGACGTTCTACATGGGAGGATGAGAATTTTATACAGAAGAATCTAGAGCTACTCAAGCGTTGAGGACAAAAAAAATTTGAAGGATAGGGGCATTTTAGGTCCTTTTGAGGCCTTGTAATTTCCTTGCAACAACATGGGGGAAACCACCCGATCAGGACCTTGATACAACTCCTTTTCCGTTTGGTGTAGTGGCTCTGACCGGGGATAAAGGGACCAGTTTCCCAATCAAGATAATGAGGTGTGTTTGCTTATAATATGCAAATGGAGGAATGATATAATCTACTTATGAAAGTAACTAAATATATATTCTATTATCTAACTGGGGTTTTTCATTCATAAATGCGATCTAAAAGGATGTATTTCAACAATTGGTGATAAATATTATCTAGTTATTGAAAGAGATGAAAATTATATAAAAAATTGATTATTTTGATTAAATAGTTAATGAAAACCATTGTGAGAGATATATCACATTCATCATTTTGATAATATATGACATAAGGAATCATAGATAAACATAAGTACAGAAGTGCATTTAGCATTCTCCTATAATAACAGATCTCATACATATTACAAATAAAGAGATTGTTCTCAATTCAAGAAATATAATTCAACATAACATGTAGAAATACCATATATGTGATGTTCTACTCATTAAATCAATAATAGTGTTTTCTCCTCTTCAAGTCAAAGAAATTCAATGAGTACAAAAGTGAAACTTCAGTTAAACAACTTCAATAACAAGAGAAATCATACTTTGTTTCATTAAATCATCAAAGCATTCACAAAAATACAAAAAAGCATTCTTTTGCAAATGTTTTTTGACAAATTTTTGGACCCTTCTCTAAATTCATGAGAGGGGTTTAAATAATATGTAATATGACTAAAATATATTATACAAAGTTTATTTGAGGAGTTTTCAAACAACCCTCCTCGTAAAGAGTAACTTCAATCTATAAATATATGAGATATAATGACTTGATATTATTTGGAAGCTTTCTCGTTTTCCAGCTGGGCTTGAAGGTCACAAATATTGGTCATTGGTTTCACTTGTGGCATTGTGCTGACTCTCGTTCTGATTTGTCCTATAGATATGGCTTCACTGAGAGGTAGAAAAATATTCTCTGTTGAATTTGTTAGACAATTCAACGTCATGATTCGACTTTGTGGTTTAATAAGATACTACCAGTATGCCTCCAAATCCATCTTTGAAATTTGTTTGATCGAATCTCTTTGAAATTGAGATATTTCCTTAAAAATTTGACTTAATTCTTTCATATCTAGCAGTATGTCTGAGTCACCTTCTTTGAATAAGTTGGTAGTATGAAGTTTATGAATTATTGTCTCTAAAATATTTCATGCTACTCCCGATGCTCTTGTTACTTCTCGCTCTGCCTATTTCATCAATACATCCTAGTCTATGAATAGTATGTCTTCAAGAGTTTTTTCAATTTCAGGAAGATTTTCATTTTTCTTTCGTATTTTTCTTGCCATATAATATGATATGAGATTTTCTTATTTAGCTCTTCAAATATGGTCCTCTGATCAATCAATTGATTTTTCAACTCTTCACTAGTCTCTAAATAAGGGCCAATAATAAACATATTTTGGCAAAATAGACTTTGTTTTATGGATAGTTGAGAATTCAGCTCCAAAGCGTCCTTCATAAATTCATCCTTACTTGGTGTTAGGTCCCTATATTGGAGGTTTCCCCCTTAAAGTGGCTTATTTCTAGGGCATTGATATCTCTTTTATTCTATTTTTGGAGTTGGTTACACAACATTTGGTATCAGAGCTTTGGATTCTAGGGTTTCGCTGCTCTAAACAGGTGATCGTGGAATTTTTGCTATAACTTTTTTTCTACGAAGTTTCATAATCTGAAATGTTTAGGGTGCGAAGCCAAAATCCTGAGGAAACTTGTCAAAAAATTTCAGAGCTTGGTTCGCAATATGTTCGGAGATATGATCTGTGGAAGGTAGCGCTTTTTCAGGCTCCCGAATTTCATCTCAAAGAGGTGATCGTGGGAAACGTTTCATAACTCTCTCTCTGAGAATCGGATTGGAGTGTTACAAAAATGGGTCACTAGTAAATGGACTGTAGTTTCTTGGCTATCAATTTCAGAGCCAAAGAATGAAACAGTTACACGTGGCAAGCGGTACAAGTTTGCTCTACAGAACTAGTCCATGGACATAGCTTTGTCTTGGAGAATCCAAATCAGGTCAGACCTATGGCATGCAAAAGAGAATTCAAAGGGATAATTCAATGCTAAATTTCAGATATTTAAGAGAAACATTCACAGAGATAAGCCAATTTCAATATCAAGCTCCTCAAAAGCAAGAAAAAGGTGTGTAATTTCTTTTCCGAATTGCATAAGTCTTGTTTGAATAATCAATTTGAATTGATTCCAAGGGAATATTGTAGAATATATATCAGTATCGGGTTCTAAAAAATGCCTCGTAAAAATAATTCAACACCCATTAAGCCTTCATAAGGGTCTACTATGACTAATGAAGATGAGGAATTGCAACATGATCTATAAAAATTACAAGAGAAAGTGCACCAAATTTCGCTTTCGCAAAGAGAAACAAAAAATGAAATGGATGTTTTGAAGAAAGGCGTGGAAGCGAAGATGGATGGTTTGAAGAAAGGTGTGGAATCTAAGATAGATGTTATGGAATCTAAGATGGATGACATGGAAGCTAAGATCGATGAAAAAATGAAAGACAACATGGAAAACATGAAGAATGATCTAAAAGCAGACATGGAAGGTTTGACAAAGTTGATACAAGAAATGTTTCCTAATGGTGAAAAGATAGTATAGGAAACTCATGATGAGAACAAAATAAATGTTAATCGTGATTTCATAAACTCTAATGTTGGAGGGAAGAACCACCATATTCCAAAAATGGATATGAGGAAGTTTGATGGAAAGGATCCTGTAACATGGATACTACGGATGGAGCAATATTTTGATCTCCATAATGTGCAAAACACACAAAAGGTACGCATTGCAACTTTACATTTAGAACAAAATACATTTGTATGGTATCGATGGCTTTGCTCTAGTAAAAAAATTGTCACTTGGTCAATTTTTACGGAGGAAATGATAGCACATTATGAGGATACAAAGAGCAACACCTTCTTTAGCCAATTGATAAATCTCAAACAAAAGGGTTTAGTGGGGGAGCACATTGAAGACTTCCAAAAATTGAATATAAGGGTAACTAATATTCCAGAGGAACACAAGATTGATCTCTTCATAGGTACTTTAAAGGATAACATCCAACATGAAGTTCGCGTTTTGGAACCTGATTCATTGGAGAAGGCATTCAAGTTGGCAAGAAAAATTGAATTTAAAATTATGGCGACAAGGAAGCCTACCACTCACTTCTATAAGAAGGAAGTGTTGCTACGCCTAGATTTCCACAACCTACAAGGTTGACACCACAACAATTGGAAGAAAAAAGAGCAAAAGGGCTTTGCTACAGTTGTGATAGAAAATACACTAAAGGTCATAAGTGTGCTGAGAAGAAATTATTTTACATAGATTGTGAAGAGGAAGATGAAAATGAACAAGAAGAGGATATACACCAGGAACCAGCCCTAGAAGAGGAAGAAATGAATCCGACCATATCGTGTAATGCACTGGCAGGAATTACCACTCCTGAAACTCTCAAGATAGAAGGACATATCAAGAAGAAAAAGGTAATAGTGTTGATTGATTCAGGTAGCACCCATAATTTTATTCATTGTAAGGTAGCCAAAGAATTAAATTGTTTCCTATACCCAGCACCAGAATGTCAAGTGATGGTTGCAAATGGAGGAACTATAAATTTCTCTGGAAAATGCCATAATATCAAGCTAACCATGGGGGAATATGTATTGAATAGTCCAATACTTTCCATTCCTATGGGAGGTGTTGATGTTGTACTAGGAGTACAATGGTTACAATCTTTGGGGATGGTAGCTTTTAATTTTCAAGAACTTTTCTTGAAATTTTTTTCAGAAGGAAAGGAAGTTGAATTACGGGGCATTGAAGGGAAGCCGAGAAGCATAATAAGCTCTAATATCATGAAAAATCTTCTAAATAAATAAAAACGAGGCATAATTGCACAATTATGCTCACTAGAAGCTCCGACATCAAAATCATCTATTTCTGCAGATCTCCAACAAGTCTTGGACAATCATTCCAAGGTGTTTGAAACTCCCAAAGGACTCCCACCTATTCGTGATCATGATCTTGCTATTCATTTGATTCCAGGAAGTGTTCCTCCAAACATCAGGCCTTATAGATATCCTTACTTCCAAAAGAGCGAAATTGAACGTATGATTGCAGAAATGTTAGAGGCGGTATAATTCAACCTAGTCAAAGTTCTTTCTCTGCTCCTGTAGTATTGGTACACAAGAAGGATGGATCATGGCGAATGTGTCCGGATTATAGGGAGCTCAATAAGGTCACCATTAAAGATAAATTTCCCATTCCTGTGATTGATGAATTATTGGATGAATTACATGGAGAAATTTATTTTACCAAGTTGGATCTTCGTTCAGGATATCATCAAATTAGAATGAAGACTGAAAATATTCCAAAAACAACATTTTGAACTCATGAGGGTCATTATGAGTTTTTGGTCATGCCTTTTGGCCTTACCGATGCACCTTCTACATTTCAAGGGTTGATGAATTCCATTTTCAAACCCTTCCTTAGAAAATTTGTGCTAGTATTTTTTGATGATATACTAATCTACAGTAGGTCTTGGAAGGATCATGTTGAACATGTTGACAGGGTGCTCAAACTATTGTAGGAGAAAAAATTATATTCAAAAACATCCAAATGTTTCTTTGGAGTACAAGAGGTGGAATATCTGGGTCATATTGTATCTCACGAGGGTGTTAAGGTAGACCCTAACAAAATTAAAGCCATTAAGGAATGGAAAGTCCCCACAACCATAAAGCAGTTGCGAGGATTTCTCGGGTTAACGGGGTATTATCACAAGTTTGTTAAGAATTATGGGAGAATAGCAGCACCTCTAACAACATTATTGAAGAAAGATGCATTTTCATGGACTCCTGAAGCAACTAAGGCCTTTGAATGTCTTAAAGAGGCAATGTGCCTAGCACCGGTCTTAGCTACGCCGGACTTCACAAAAACCTTTATTGTGGAATGTGATGCCTCAGGAAATGGAATTGGTGCAGTTTTAATGTAGGAAGGAAGACCCATTGCTTTTGAAAGTCGTCCAATCAAAGGAAAGTATTTACGAAAACCTATTTATGAGAAGGAAATGTTAGCAATACTGGATGCACTAAAGAAATGGCGAACTTACCTAATGGGAAGACACTTCAAGGTAAAAACTGATCATGATAGTCTTAAACACTTTTTGGAACAAAGACTATCTTCAGAAGAGCAGCAAAAATGGGTCACAAAGATGTTCGGTTATGACTTTGAAATAATCTACAAAAAAGGAAAGCTTAATGTTGTTGCAGATGCACTCTCAAGAAAGAATGAAGAGGTGGAAGCATTGCTTTGTGACATTTCTATTATCCAACCAGATTGGATAACCGAAGCAAGAGATGAATGGAAGAAGGAAAAAGATGTATGGACACTCATTCAAAAGTTGCAGCAAGATCCTAGTACATCTGATACATTTAGTTGGAAAAAGTATTCCTTATGGTACAAAGATCGCTTATATCTTTGTAAGAATTCCCAACTAAAACAAAAGATTCTTCTGGAATTGCACACTTCTCCTTTAGGAGGACACTCAGGATTTTTAAAAACTTACCACAGGGTGAAGAAAGAATTTTTTTGGGATGGCCTTAAAACTGATATTCAAAAGTTTGTGGCGGAATGTTTGGTTTGCCAGCAGAATAAAGTGGAAACAATTAAGACCCCAGGACTTCTACAACCTTTATCCATTCCAAGTCAACGTTGGGAGGAGATTTCAATGGATTTTATCACGGGTTTACCTAAGTCCGAAGGAAAGAGTGTCATCATGGTGGTAGTTGATAGAATTACCAAGTATGCACACTTTTGTGCATTATCTCATCCATTTAAAGCAAGTACAGTTGCTACTACATTTATGGACACAATTCCAAAGCTACATGGAAGCCCAAGGGTTATTGTGAGCGACAGAGATCCCATTTTTACTGGAAATTTTTGGACGGAGTTATTTTCTTGTTTGGGTACTCAATTAGCTCATAGCTCATCTTATCATCCTCAATCTGATGGTCAAACTGAGATAGTAAATAATGTTTGGAAGGATATCTTCGTTGTTTTGTATCTGATAAACAAACATAATGGTTCAAGTGGTTACCTCTTGCTGAATGGTGGTATAACACTTCCTTCCATACTGTAGCAAAAATGACCCGATTTATGGCACTTTATGGATATCATCCACCATCCATCACATCATCTTTAAGGGAAAATTCGAAGGTTCAAGCAGTGGAAGATCACATCGAACATCAGCAAGAAGTTCTCCAACTCTTAAAGGATAACCTGAATTTGGCACAAAATCGAATGAAACAACAGGCAGATCAACATCGCAGCGAGAGAAGTTTTGATGTAGGAGATTGGGTAATTTTACGGCTACAACCATACAAAAAAATGTCCCTCAAGCAAGCTAAGAAGGATAATAAATTATCACCAAAGTACTATGGTCCTTACAAGGTGTTGCGAAAGATTGGTTCTATGGCATACAAATTGGAGCTTCCTGCTTCTTCGCGAGTACATCCAGTTTTCCATGTTTCATGCTTAAAAAAGGTTATAGGTGAAAATATTCCAGTTCAAACAATATTGCCAGAACTTGATGAGGAAGGAAAAATCATATTGGAACCTGAAGCGGTCATGGAAACAAGAACTTGATAGCTACGGAATCGATCAATTTCAGAGTATCTCATCAAGTGGAAGAACTTACCCACTGAAGATTCTACATGGGAGGATGAGAATTTTATACAGAAGCACCCAGAGCTACTCAAGCGTTGAGGACAACACTTTTTTGAAGGAGAGGGGCATGGTAGGTCCCTATATTACTAGTATAGTCCCTTATTGTTGTTAGTGTAACCCCCTTATTGTTATTATTGTACCCTTGTAACCCCCATTTTGTTATTATTGTGCCATTAAATTATTATTTTTAGGTCGGCTAGGATTACATTGTGGCCCCATGGACTCCTATATATAGGAGGTTTTGTAAATTTTATCATCCAAGAATTGTTCATTTATGTAATGTATTGGAGGTTGCCCCCTCGAAGTGGCTTATTTCTAAGGCGTTGATATATCTTTTCTTCTATTTTTGGAGCTGGTTACACAACACTTGATATATCTTTTTATCTGGTAATCAATTACTGCATCTCACAAATTTGTAGACCCTTTGCAGTGAATTTTCTTCATACTTTATTTTCATTTATTCCATATCCTTTTGCAAATGTGACAGCTACATCTCGCCTTATTTATTAACATTTAGTTTTTCAATATCTAGTGGTTGCTCTAGATATGAGATTATTTCTTCCTTTTATTTTAATAAATTTAAGATGTCAGCTGCTTTATCAATCATGGCTATGGTGTAAGCTCCTGTAAATTGTGACAACTTAGGAATATTTCTGGTTCGATCAGTGGTAGTGTCTTTCCAAACTACTTCCATTGACTCATTTCCTGGTAACACTTTAGTAGAAGCTTCCAATATTCTTTTTTTTCTTTGTTGCCTTACTACATCCTTATGCCTAGGACTGTAGAACACATCTAGAGAATGAATTTCCCCAATTTTCAGGGTGATTTCATATGTAAGGAATTCAAAGATAAGCTCTACCTCCTACAAGTTTTTTTCTTGATTATGAGGTGTATGCAATTCTAAAGTTTCTTGCACATTTGTTATCTTTTTCCTATTCTAGAGGCTTTGAATAAATTCGTCCCATTTTTTTTCCATATAATTTTCTTTTTCATTATGAATAGTGCTTTGATTTGGACCAATTTCCATCTATTGTTCTATCGATTTCTGACTAGTCTTGGTCGTGGCTTTTGTTTCCTTTAGTTGCTTCTGAGATTGTCTTGTGTTGTGAATTGAGTTATTTTCTGATTCTCCTCCTGAATTGTGCTCATGAGCATTGATGTTAACACTGGGTGTACCTTTATGTTGGGTGCTTAACAAATTTAACAAAATTTGTTCAAGCCTTTGGCTTCTGAATTCTTGGAATTTGTGAAGATAAATTGCATCCAAATTTACCTTTGCCCAATTTATAACTTGATCAAAAGATTGAGCGGATTCTAATAGATCTTCGAATTTATTAGCTTCATGAATAAATGCCTTAACTTTCACTGACATAGTGAAATTGTAAGCTACCTTATCTGGATCATAATTCTTACTTGGAATGGTGGCTAGCTTTGGAATTTTTATGTTTTTAATTTCTTTTATTGCATGACCAATATCATTTAGTGTAAAATCACCACATTGTACCAGGAAAACTCACCATAAACATTTCTTTGAATCTTTTAGTCTCTTTTCAACGCCATATCCTACTATTTGGTAACCAAATCCCTTGCTACTAGTTTATCGGGGACGTATAGAGGAAGGACATGAGGTTTTGCAATGCTCCAAAAAACTCTGATATAGGTAAAAAAATGTTCAATAAAATACTTCCCAATTGGGAGAAGGTCTATACTTGCTTCTTCAGAAATCCTTGGGTTTTTTTGTCAAAAATAATTTGGTGCATGGGCAACATGACACCATGAAAATTTTAGGAATTTGGCTTTTGTGATCCATAAAATGTGTATAAAATATTTCGGTGAAAATAACATTCAAGCATATTTTTTCGAAGTGTTTGGAACCAACCAATGTGGTTCATCATCATGACAAGATTATAAACCACACTAGCTATTTTGAAAGACGTTGAAAAAATCTTCTTGATGTGATTTTCACCTAAATATTTTATACCATGACAAATCCTATAAAAATGAGATGCGAAATAGGAATGCCATAACTCTTTATGACTAAGGTGAATAGGGTTTGGGTCTTGATTGTTCCATTTCCAACCCATGATTGGAAATTTAGTGCGAAAATAGATAACATCCATAATGTATGCACTCATATAGAATAGCGGGGAATTCTCATGGAGGATTTTCTTTTATGAATATATTCGAGGATAGTGATAACTAGGTTATCATATAGGATGGTGACCCAGTTCATTATAATGGAATTGATGCATGCATATATCAAGGGTACCCATTGTATTGAAAACTTGGTACTGTCTATTTTTCCATATAACCTACATAACATAGCAGTCACATAGCTATGAGGGGATGATAAAGGATAAAGAGGGTACATAACAGTTTTTTCTTGTTTAATTTTTTTCCCCCAAAAATCCAACTCTAAATCATTTTGAATGGTTCATCATTGTGTTTGACGAATTGCGATAGGAATTTTGAATCATAAATTTGCTGAGGTTCTGGAAGATGGTACATTTGCCGTAGGTCTTCAGCTATGAAAGATCCCATGGGTTCCATCTTTGAATTTCTAAATTATCTTTCTGCAATGTTCATGTTGATGATCACCCATTTAACCGTATATGTGTATAGTAAAATTTTAGGACTTCCTACTATCCTATGAAGGAAGAGCAGGCTAGATCACTCATTTGAATTTTTTATGTCATTGAGGAATCTATTTTTGATTTGATTTCAGTAATTCTGGGTTGTTTATTTTCTAGGAGATTATAAATAACCTCCCATGTCGTCACTCCTGCATCCTTATTTCATGTGGTATCTTAGAACAGGGGTAGCATCTCTGTAGACTCAGACTCTGAATCGCTTTGTTTCTTGTTATTTTGCATCATTTTCCTTAGGGAAATATCCTTGGAATATTTCCTGTAATTCAAATAACAGAGGGTAGTGTGAAAAATAGAGAGCGACGGGAACATGCGAATTTTAAATAAACTAATCATAATGAAATATTTTCGAAGATATTGACATTTAACTCAACAAAATTGAAAACAATTATCGTGTTTCTCAAGACACTAAAATCATTGAAATGACTTAAAATTTTGTTTGATGTTTCATTTAAGATTAATAATTCTACGTACTTCACGTCTAATCAGAATATCGCATCACAAAAAATCAAGCTGTGAAAAATAACTCTGTTAAGAATTCATGCGATGATGCGATTTCGAAATCGCAATATTGTATCTGAGGATTTCGCTCAGCATTTCCTTTTAAAGGTTAATATTGGAAGCTTTATTTAGATATTGGGATTTACATGCTTCAGGAGAAATTTATTTCGTCATAATACATTTCACATTTAGAATTTCGCATTGACGAATGGGTGATAGTTATAATAAATTTAATTACTTGCAATCTACGATATGTGGTAGCTTATTAGCGCTTTTTCCTTAGCTTCAAGCTTGTTTGATTTATTTTTAACTTTTGGGCATTTTTAGACTTAAATGACGACTGAGAAATTATTTATAATAATTTCACATCCAAGACATATCACAAAGCGCCTATGTTTATATTTTTTAGGGAATTTTGAATTATACTGTTCTTTCTATCTATCATTATGACTAAGGTTTTCCTAATATGGATGATTTAACCTTTATGAAAGGGGCTAGCTATCACATTTCAGAGCTCCTTTATGATATTTAAGCATTTTTTCCAAAGGTTTTGTGATATGCGATTTCTGAGATTTCCCTAGAAGAAAGTGCATTAAGCTAGTATTTCACTATTTTATAGTTTATGATGATTTTTTTTAGAGTTAGCACTCATCCTATGAAAGGAAATAAAATTTAAAAAATTTCCCCATATATCAGTATAAATGGTGGGTGTTGTATATTGCAACAATTTACAATTCACTTGGGAGAACCAGTTATCTATGATTTGTTTTTTGAAATTTCTAAAAATTTTGAAAATAAAAATAGTTGCAGGAATGAATTTCAATATAAATAATATTTCACTTATTAATAAAAAATCACTTTATTATAATTCATAAGATTCCCTCTTTAATATGAAAGTATGACCGTCTGTATCAGTCTTTACTAAGTTCAAAAAGATAAAGTAGGTGGATCTTCTAGATTAACTATATATATATATATACTTATTTATGTAGGTAGAGCCTACGCTGCAAACGGTATTCATAGCCTTGATAAGGTTACCTTTTACCCAACAATGACTCATTTTCCCATCCATCTAATATATCAATTTTCAAAAATTATTTCACAATCATATACCTTCACATGTTTTTTTGTAAAAAAGTTCTCTCTCTCTCTCTCTCTATATATATATATATATATTACTACTTAAAAGCCATTGTCTTGGCTTCGTAACCAAATATTGACAATTTCATTAACTAGTTGTAATTAAACTGATCAAACTGGCTCTTGATGGGACCCCTTGTCTTTTGATACAATCTCAAGTCATTACCCTATTTTGGTAGGAAGTATTGGTTATGTCAATTTTACTAATTCCTTATGAACATGGGAAACAAGCTCTTGATGAAACTTATAATCTTTAAGATTTTGCATATTTTTGAATTACATCCTGAAAATTGAAAAATTTTCTAGATGGGGTGAATCATTGGTGCTTTTGAGGGTTCCTGGATGATAATATTAGAGATAAAGTTGCTTATCTGTAAAGTGTATTTACTATGTTAAATATTATTTTCTTGAATGATATTAGAACAAACATACTTTATAAAAGTTAGATTTTATCAAAGAATAAATAATTTCAGTGATTTTTTTGTTAGAGAAATAAAATTTATTTGATATTCGAATTTTACAATTATTTCATTAAAAAATCTCATTTATAGAAGCAAAAAAATCAAAAAGTTTGTTTGAAATATTTATTTGAAAAGCCACGAGTAAATACCATTCAACTTTTATTTTCCTAAGAAAAGATAAGACAATAATGTATAGGGAATAGAAGGGATTACCTCCTATGAAAAATACTTCTTTAAAATCTAGCCATTAATAGGCAATTAATCCCTCTTTCCTGATAGATCTTGCAATACAAATGTTGACGAGCCTATTTTTTCTATGATTTGAAATGGTCCAAGCCACAATATTTGGAATTTGGCATGTTTACCTTTTTCCTCATGTGCTTTATCCCATTTTAACACCATATCACAAATTTCAAATGTTTTTGGACTGACAAAAGTTGTGTTGAATGAAGCTTTAACCAGTTGTTAATGATGTGCATGTGTAACATTGGATTTTCATCTCTCCTCTTCAATCTTAAGAATTTGGAACTGTCTTACTTGCAGAGAGGAAGAAGGTGATTTGTCAATAAATTGGACTAGAGCAAGGGAAGGGATAACTACAGTAGTAGGAAGAAAAAATTCTTCCCCATAAATGAGATTAAATGGAGAAGTGTCAATCAAGGCCTTCTGAGTTATTAGATCTGCCCAAAGAGAAAATATTAATGATTTGTGCCAATTTCTTTGGTTCTGGTCAAAAATTTGTTTAATTATCCTAATAAGGTTTTTATTAGTTGATTCTGCTAAACCATTTCCTCGAGGATAGTAGTTAGAAAAATATTTGAGTTTAAAATATCTTTTAATGTAAAATTCTATCATAGCACTGCCTAAGAAATAAGATGCATTGAAAAACATCAAAGCAGTGTGTAATCCAAATCTAGTTATGATAATCTGATCAATAAATTTGATGATCTTCTTAGAATTTTCCACCTTTAGTGGAATTCCTTCCACCCATTTTGTAAAATAATCGGTAGCTGTGAGGATGTACTTATGCTGTTTGGAAGAGTTATGAACGATGTAATGTTCCCAATTTTTAGCCTCAAGCTAAAATGGAACATTATAGTTGCACATTTTATTTTTACATAATAAAATGGGGAAGTAGACGCCTTAGCCCCTTTTAGATGAAGAAATAACACTCCTTGTGTGAAATGAAGACAAATAAGTAGTTGAAATAAACACCTAAGGGTGTGAATGGAACCCAGCTCACTTGGTTTAGTCATCCTTGACTAAAGTCAACACCGCTGCCCAAGGAGGAGAGGCTTCCTAGAGAAGTTGGGCAGTTTTGGAGGGAAGACACTCATGAGAGGGTATAAACCCTAATTGGTGGGACCATGGTGGAGAAAAGGTTAATTTATTTATAAGGAGGAGATGGCAGCCCATTTTCATTCATGTTTTTGGAGTTTCAGACTTGGGTCTGCAAAGGCTTGCATCCGCGGGCTGTTTAGCAGGGTGATGGTGCCCTCAGACACTAGGGTGTTCCCAGTTGGGAATACCTACCTATTACTCAAGGAAGGATGAGGAATGATATGATTTTCCTCAATCTGGCATTGGCCATAGCTACATTCATCTCCTACAGCGTTAGCTCTGCAACAGAGAAGACGTTGTGTTGTTGGGTGCAGCAAGAGGGGAACTTAGGGAGTCATTCTTGACTTGTTTTCTTTAGTGGTGGAGGGATATATTCATTGGAGGATCTGAAAGGAGGATTCTAAAGCTTTATTTCAGATAAGTGGCATTAGGCCACACTTCCATCATCTCCCACTGTGCAGTCCATGGAGGAAACTGTGTTATTTTATGGAGGCAATGAGAGAGGGTTTCATTGGGGTCATCAAGAGTGTTTTTTTGAGTCAAAGTGATCAGCCCTTTGCTTGGAGAAATTATCATATGAGGGCACTTGAATTTCATATCTACCATTGCCTCATTCATATTTCAGCTCAGTTGCAGTGACAACTCTGTTGTCACATTTTTTATTCTCCGGCATTTCTAGCAATCCCTCCTAGGTTGCCTAGAAATCCTGTATTATAGCCCATTTCTATGTTATTGGGCTATTATTTGTATTCCTTCAGCATCATTATCAATTTATACATATTCAGCAGCTACTACTTCATATATAATGCGAAGGCGTGGGCCTCCGGCATTTTTTGTAGTTGCAGTAACTTATGTGTTTCAGGGTTTGATCATGGGAGGTTGATTCCTATTGCAAAAGGGGTTCATTCCTCATGATATTTATTGTATTTTATTTCTGATATCATAATATAATTATGGTTCTAGCATTTTCCCTCTTTTGATATATTCATAATTGTAGAGTTTCAGATTCATGTTTACATATTGCTGTAGCTCTCTCTTTGAGCATTGTTTTAGATACCTAGATTGGGGAGATTTGAATAACCCATATAGTGTTATTTATTTGAGCTCATATTCTGCATAGGAGTTGCATGAGTTGTGTAATAGGGCATCCCAGCATTGGATTTTCTTATTTTTATAGTAGCTTCCTTCTACAGCGTCCTCAAGGACCCTATAGTAGAAATTCCCGAGGCGAAATATTGCATATCCATAGACAGAGTCTGTGAAGGGCCAGCTAGCCTCAGGATCTCTCCCTTCTTTGGAAGGATACATATCCTATAAATTCCGCAACAGTAAATCTCTGAAATAGACTTGTGATAGCTCACTAAAGATGGAATTGCAATATCTTAAGATATTCTCGATGGAGCAACAAGTTCTTGAAAAGGGAACGTTACAGTAGTATCAGAGCATGAATCTTGGCTCAGCCTGTGCGCAAGATTTCCATCAACAAGAGGAGCTTATCTCCAAGGAAAGGATATTGAAAGAGGAAACAAGGAAAGAGGAATGATGGAAGAGGAGTTTTCCCTTCTTCTTTTCCAGACCATTGAAGAGATCATTGAAAATCTTGATGAAAGGGAAAAGTGGAAGATTTTCTGAGAGGGTTTGCTGATGAGACAAACCCTAGCTATTTTTCATGAAGGGTGTGGGCATTTAGCCACACATGCAGATCCACAACGCAGTCCTTTGTTCATTTTCATTACAAAGGAGTAGAGGATGAAATGAGGCCATGGGAGGAGCAGCGCTGCAACTCAAGGTATGGCTCATGATTGTTGGTTTGAAGGATCCATTTTTCATTGTAAATGCTTTCCACCTAGGAGGCCACTTGATCTAGAGATGATGAGAGGCATCATGGTTTGTGGTTCACCACTCTTGGATTCCGAAGGGTTTGAGACCTTAGAGGGATCCAACATAGTGCAGTGAGTTTGGGGATAAGCACAAGGAGGAGGGATACACTATCTCATTTTCAGTACCACCCATTCTCATCAGTTTACTGCGCAGATAGAGTTTTCTGCATGGATGGAGGATAGCATCTTCCTGATGCAAGATGAATTCTCCATAGATTTGGTGAGTGAGAGGATACTTACTTTGAGGAAGGACTCTTTCATGCATGGGAGTAGATGGAGGCCACTCATGCTTAAATTGGCCAGGATTGGGAGATTCTTTGGAGGTGATAGTCTCTCATGGGAGGCTCATTTTCAGAGAGCATCATTTTTTATTTTAGCATGAGCAGTTGCATGATTGGAATGGAAGAAACTTGTAGGATGAATTTGGCATGGGGGATGTCAAATTAGCAGGAAACAGTGTGAGGGGAGCACCATATTGCAAACACCAGCGCTGTCTATGTGGAGGATTGATCTAGGTTGGAGGACTCAGCTTTTGGTTGAGTATCCCCAGGATCTTGATGAATTGCATGATCTTGGATGGCCCTGATGGATATGGTAGATACTTAGTGGATGATATGATCATCTATCATCATGGAAGACTCTTCTTGACTATAGTTTCTAGTTTCAAGGAAAAACTATTGCATGAAGCACATGAGGACTTCTTAGCTGTGCATTTCAATGCATACCTTTATTTTCTAGAGGAGTTCACTTGGGAGGGCATTCAGTATCATCTACATCATCATATGGATATATTCATAGCCCAGTTGATTTTTGAGAGGTTGGCACAACCATTCCCCTACTCATTGGAGGAGAGGGAGAGCATTCAGATGAGCTATTTTAGCTCAAGGATCAGAGCACATGGTAAAGGAGGTATAGATCTTCATTTTTATTTTCCTTTATTTACTTCTTATGAGAAACTTGATGAGCTAAGGATGATCACATATCCCTATGCTCCCTATTGTGATGTACTTTGGCCCATTGCAGCAATGGGAGTGTCCATTCTTATGATGGTTTGTGGGGGAGCCACATGCTTCTTGGTGTGCATCATTGGCACCAAATTGCGATTCCATGTTTCATCTTATGAGGAGATGTGTGGCAGAAAAGAAGTGGCTAGTATAGCACTTGTTACTTTTGATCTTGAGGTAGGACAAGGAGGCACTGCACAGGTTCCATGAGTGGGATATGTAACCACTCTCCGGTTGTCATTTGACAACTTGTTTCTATGGCATATTGCTCCTTATATATTTCTGATGTTGTATATCTATTAAGGAGCATTATTTGGAGAGAATTGAATGTACAGCCCATTGGGAGCATGATTATCCCTATTATACATGCTTCATTTTGTAGGAGACACCATGGGCATACCATGAATGCCACATTGCTACTTGCTCTTCTTGTGGGAGGGACCACTTTGAGGATTTGAGGAGGCATGTCATGGCTGAATTTCTTGATGGGGTAGCTTGGGCCATTCTTGGAGGCCATACCATTTCATCCCAAGGACAGAGGCAGCCCCATGCACACTTCAAATGGAGAGAGGGCCATCATGAGAAGCACAATCACAACTCTCCATTCAGCCCCAACACATTGCAGAAACCGGGGGTTGAGATTTTTATTTGGATGATTGCATGGATGAGAGGATCATCATTGGGAGAAAAATTTTCCCATGCATATCATCACTCCTACCTTAAGGAGGCCTTAGCACAGTAATAAGGATTCCACTACACCTTCTATATTTCCATGAGGATCATTGTTGTCATCTTGCATACTTGGGAGAGAGCATTGGAGGACAAATTCATTGCAGCATATTGAGCAGTGGTGGGAACATTGATGAGGAGGCCACAAGAGAAGAAGGGGGAGAAAATTTTGTTCTCTCTATGCAGTTTCTTGAGGGCAAGCAACATGTGGGTGGGGAGGACTGTAATGTTCCCAATTTTTAGCCTCAAGCTAAAATGGAACATTATAGTTGCACATTTTTTTTTTGCATAATAAAATGGTGAAGGAGACACCTTAGCCCCCTCTTAGATGAAGAAATAACAATCCTTGTGTGAAAGGAGGACAAATAAGTAGTTGAAATAAACACCTAAGGGTGTGAATGGAACCCAACTCACTTGGTTTAGTCATCTTCAACTAAAGTCAACAGCGTTGCCCAAGGAGGAGAGGCTTCCTAGAGAAGCTGCACAGTTTTGAAGGGAAGACACTTATGAGAGGGTGGAAAACCTAATTGGTGGGACCATGGTGGATAAAAGGTTCCTTTCTTTATAAGGAGGAAATTGGTAGCCCATTTTCATTCATGTTTTTGGATTTTTAGACTTGGGTCTACAAAGGCTTGCATCTCTGGGCTATTTAGCAGGGTGATGGTGCCCTCGGGCACTAGGGTGTTCCCGGTTGGGAATACCTACCTATTCCTCAAGGAAGAACGAGGAATGAGATTATTTTCCTCAATCTAGCATTGGTGACAGCTACATTCATCTCCTACAGCGTTAGCTCTGCAGTAGAGAGGACGTTGTGTTGCTGGGTGCAACAAGAGGGGAACTTAGGGAGTCATTATTGACTTGTTTTCTTCAGTGGTGGACGGATCTATTCATTGGAGGAGCTGCAAGGAGGATTCCTGAGCTTTATTTCAGATTAGTGGCATCAAGCCACACTTCCATCATCTCCCACTACGCATTCCATGGAGGAAACTGCATTATTTTATGGAGGCAATGAGAGAGGGTTTCATTGGTCTCATCAGCAGTGTGTTTTTGAGTCAAAGGGATCAGCCATTTTCTCGGAGACATTATCCGAGGAGGGCACTTAAATTTCAGATCTACCATTGCCTCATTCATATTTCAGTTCAAATGCAATGACAACTCTGTTGTTACATTTTGTATTCCTCGGCATTTCTATCAATCCCTCCGAGATTGGCTAGAAATCCTGTATTACAGCCCATTTCTATGTTATTTGGATATTCTTTGTATTCCTTTAGAATAATTGTCATTTTATACATATTCAGTAGTTTCTACTTCATATATACTACGCAGGCGTGGGCCTCCGACATTTTTTGTAGTTGCAGTAACTTATGTGTTTCAGGGTTTGATCATGGGAGGTTGATTCCTATTGCAAAAGGGGTTCATTACTTATGATATTTCTTGTATTTTATTGCTGATATCATAATATAATGATGTTTCTAGCATTTTCCCTCTTTTGATAATTTCAGAATTGTAGAGTTTCAAATTCATGTTTACATATTGTTGTAGCTCTCTCTTTGAGCATTGTTTTAGAGACCTAGATTGGGGAGATCTGAATAACCCATATAGTGTTATTTATTTGAGCTCATATTCTGCATAGGAGTTGTATGATGTGTGAAATAGGGCATCCCAGCATTGGATTTTCTTATTTTTACAGTAGCTTCCTTATACAGCATCCTCAAGGACCCTGTAGCAGAAATTCCCGAGGTGGAATATTGCATATTGATAGAGAAGTCTGTGAAGGGCCGGCTGAGGCCTCAGGATATCTCCCTTCTTTGGAAGGAGACATATCCTGTAAATTCCCCAACAGTAAATCTTTTAAATGGACTTGTGATAGCTCACTGAAGAAGGAATTGGAATATCTTAAGATATTCCTGATGGAGCAGCAAGTTCCTGAAAAGGGAAGATTACAAATGATCTCACCAATTATGTCTAATCCCCATTGCTTGAATGGTTATTCAGAATTAACTGGTTGCAATGGTAAATATGGTTTCCTTTGACTTTTAGATGCACTTTGGTAGACCTTACATTTCCTCACATAATCATGAGCGTCTTTGAATAGTGTTGGCCAATAATAACTTGCATGAAAGATTTGATGTGTTGTTGTATTTCATCAAAAATGTCCTCTAGCTAGTCCATCATGGAGTTCCTACAAAAAATTCTCTACTTTAGTTTTCTCTAAGCATCGTAATAACACATAATCAAATTTCCTTCTAAACAATACATTGTTTACCATTTCGTATTGCTTAGCTTTCAATATTAAAGAACACTTTGTTTTATAATTGAGATACGTGGGAGCATATCCATTTTTCAAATAAAATTTAAGATCAACATATCGAGATTGAGCATCATTGAGGCTTACCTCAGACACTTGTACATCATTACCTGAATTTTCTTATGTTTGTAAATGGGATTCTCCTGTTAACATTTTGCAAAAACCTTGACATCTAATAATTTTAGAACATCTAATTTCTACGTCATATTCTTGCAAAGTAAATACCCAATTAGCCCTTTTCTCTCCTACGTCTCTTTGCATCAATAATTACCTTACTGCAGAGAATGGAACTATTATCTTGGTGTGATTTTTTAGGAGAAATTTCCTAAAATGCTTTATAGATTTGAAGACAAAAAATTATTGTTTTTCAATGGCTGTATATTTTAGTTCTTCACCTTGCAAATCAGAACTAAAAAATGAAATCAATGCTTCAACATTCTGCTTAGCAAGCGGTGTCAAAACGATAACATATGATGTATCTGATGTGAATGTATATGAGGTGAAAGGATTAAGAAAATTAGGAGTAGTCAAGAATGGAGCATTAACGATAGACTATTTTATTATATCGGATGCTTCACTCTTATTATGTCCCCACTTGAACACTGAATTTTTATTAATCATTGTTTGTAAAGGCAAAACTATCTGTGAAAATTAGGGACAAATGTTTTTACAAAATTTATCTATCGAAGGAATGACTTCATGGTTTTCTTATTATGAGGGAAAGAAATTATTTTAATTTATTCGATTCTTTTAGGATCAATATAGATACCTTTTTTAGACATGATGAATCCTAAAATGTTTCCTTCATCTAAATAAAAATATGATTTTTTCGAGTTAAGTGAGATTCCATACTTTTTGCATCGCTCAAAGACTTGCTTTAAGTCATTTAGAATAGATTGTGATGTCATCTAGATAAATAACCATTTATTTGTTAATGAGTCCTCTAAAATCTATGTTCATGGCTCTTTGGAATGTGGCACCTGCATCTATTAACTTGAATGGAATCTTTTGATAGGCATATGTTCCCCACTTAGTTATGAATGTAGTATTTAATCTATCATCTCGTTGTACCATTATTTGGTTATATCTTGAAAAAGGAAATCTAAAAAAGACATGAGTTCAGAAACAAGTATAGTTTGCAAAATTGTCTTTCTGTCATGCTTTATATAAATTTCTAAAATCTATGCAAATCCTAATGTCAACATTTTTCTTCCTGATGGGTACTAAATTTGATACCCACTTTGAATGACTAACGGGAGAGATGATTTTAGCTTTGAGGAGCTTATTCAACTTTGATTTTATTTGAATTTCAAGATTAGGGTGAATTTTTCCTAACTTCTGTTGCACTGGTTTCTCGTTTGCAATCATAGGTATTGTATGTTGGATGACAGAGGTGTTGTATGTTTTGAGATCATCATAATCCCAACAGAAAACGCCTTTGGAGGTATTTAATAACCCGATGAATTATGACATTTCTTCAGAAGCTACACCAAGAACTAAGTTGAAATTTTGTGTTTTATCATCAGTTCGAATATTTACTAACTCAAATCTTAAAGTTGAACTTTGAGTTTTATAATTAGTAACTTTATTGGACCTATATTTTAAATCATAAAGGTATTAGAGTTTGAAAACAGAATTTGGTATTGGATTTTCATCTTGTTCTTTATTAATATGGTTTCATGTTCATTCTCACCTATAATTTGATCACCATAAGATCTTTCTGATGTAAGGAATTCTATGATTTCATAATCATGATTAAATTTCTCTAATTAGTAATATTAACAGGAACAGATGGTCTAAAATTAAATTCAATAGAAAACCTATCGAGACTAAATTTTTGAGATGGTATTTGTTAGCGCTCGAATCTGCCTCAGGCTGAAGAAGGCAAAACTCGAGGCAACATCAAACCAAGCTTAGCCTCATAGCTAGCCCTACGAGGACAGGAGAGGGCTCTCTCCAGTCAATCTCGATAAAATGATCAATAGGGTGCGAGATGACTTAAATGGGAACTGATTTTAGGCTAGTAAATAGATAGGAAAGGGGTTTTTTGATAAATGACTGGGTTTTCTGGGCAGTATGGGGACAAAAGATAGCATGAGCAGGGAAATTAAATGAAAGATGTAGATTGTCTCATGAGGCAAGATAGGCAAGATTTTAAGCATCCAAATTGAAATTATATGGAATGAAAAGACAGTTGAGAGGCTGAAAAGGGCATGTGTGATGAATCCTTTTCAGACAGAAGAAGATACACAGAAAATGAATACTTTCCCAAGGCAGAGCAATAAATTCGATTCTACCTTTCTACTTAAAAGCATTCAACAGGCAATGATTATGAATGAACAATAAACATAACGAGAAACATATGAAAACAAATGAAGAAACACAATGCTAAGATGTTACCACAGGGATCTTATGAAACAGAGCTGCAACTTTCATTAATTCTCTGTCAAACTGTTACAACAATAGCAGCCTCACTCTGCTGCAAAAATCCAACCCCTATACTATGAAACTCATAAAATATATACATTTTCTCATCCTTGTACTAAGGGAATTGAGCTCAACCATTTTCTTAAAAATAGAATCAGTTACATTAAACTTGGGCCGAATTTCTGAAAATAGGTGTTGAAGATGAACTCGTATCTCCCAAACCATAGCACCTGTTACAAAAATGAAAGAGGTTGTTGTATATAAGGTCATTTTGGAGAAAAACCTCTCTCAAATTTGGAAAATTCGTTTCCCATTGCTCGAAATCTGTTCCACAAAATCATCTCTAAAACATAAAATCATTAAAAATTTAAATCTCTGAAAATGAGTTGTAAAGATCTAGTCACATATCCCAATTCGTGACACCTTCGAATAAATGGAAAGAGATTTTTGTTATATGGCTTGTGGTTAACAAAAAAATCCTTTGGTTTTGCAACATTACTTTTCATCTGCTGTAAAATGGCCGCGCACTAAATTGACTAAAACAGTAAAAAATATGAAAAAATTTCTTTGTTTTAATGTAGGCTCCAAATATCATTGTATATCTCCCACATAGTTTCACCTGTGCATAAACTGAAGGAGGTTTTTGTTATTTGGTATGTTATGAACAAAAACCTCTTTCACTTTTGAAAAATTCCTTACCATTATTTCAAAAACTGATTTTGTACTAAACTTGTCATTGTGTGCAGCAACTGACCTCAAAACATGCATAACCAAGAATCACTCATTCATTTTTTATCACATCTTCTAATCCAGAAACCGGTTATGGGAGTGTGATATACCATTGGAAATATTTTTCCGAGATTATTCTGATGGATACACTTATGACATGTTTTTTTGCTGAACGTCATGTGTAAAACATCTAACAAAACCAGACATAGTAAGAGCTCATGTTGATCTTTGGTGACAGGCTGCGAAGACTGACACTAACATTGGCTCCAATGGGGATGGTAGCTCCTTGGAGGTGCCAAGAATAGCAGATCTTTGGGAGAGTAGACAAGTGCCTTCATCCATTGGGTAATGGAGTCAAAAACTTCAAACCCAAAACAACTCATACCAATCCAAAACATATACATACTGCAATATGTACATAAACCAATACCAGAAGCTAAACTGCTGCCTTGGGAAGCTTATTTATGCACAAAACTACCCTAATTTGCTGCAAAACCAATATATCAAGTAACTCTATAATGCCAGATCAACCAATCAAGTAACTGTGAGAAGGATGCTGCTTGAAAGTGCTTCCACCAGGACACAGATGTAATTGCTGGCATCCATACATGCACATAATGAGTCTGGTTATGTAAAAGACAATTTGATCTATCATTCAAACTGAAAAACATTTCCATATACGTTGCAATAGGATCGCAAAGGCCAGACTCTGTTTGCTTCCCCAACTCTGCAATACATACTTCCAGCTGCACACTGTCAATGCAAACATCCACAGGTAGCTTTATTGTTTCTTGTGTTGAAGGAGGGAGAGTTTCCAAGAACTTTTTGGGATCTCGGAATTCATATGAATGGATCTGATCGTTTAAATACTGAAACTCCTTCTCAATTCTTTCAACAACTAACTCGCAGAAACCAGTTTTAGCTTCAAGAGGAAACTTCGGAGATTTCAAACATTGAAGCATGACAATGAAAAATCTTTCATCAAATTCAAAATTCATTAACTGATCTCTAACTTCTTTTAAAGCTTCACAAAACGTAGGGTTTGCCACATACCCTACCATTGCATGAATGGATCAGTGAGCACTGGAATCTCTGGATTGAGTTGGAGTCGCTAGGTGAATGTTTAAGCCTTCATATGTGTCTGACTACTGTCCACCATCAACAATCAGATCTGAACTTGATACATGTACTGGGGCAAGACAATCTACAAGTCGAGTGTCACATTCACAAGCTAGACCGGAGATTGACTGAAGCAGCGTTTATCTACTTCACTGATTCATAGCAAAATCGTTTCGAAGGCTACCTGGTGTGACTTCACGCTCCGTCTGTAGCTTATAAATTAAATGACATCAACAAGAAAACCATTTTTTTCCCCAGTATGGTCGCCACTATGTTAGCGCTCGAATCTGCCTCAGGCTGAAGAAGGAAAAACTCAAGGCAACATCAAACCAAGCTTAGCCTCGTAGCTAGCCCTATGAGGATAGGATAGGGCTCTCTCCAGTCAATCTCGATAAAATGATCAATAGGGTGTGAGATGACTTAAATGGGAACTGATTTTAGGCTAGTAAATAGATAGGAAAGGGGTTTTTTGATAAATGATTGGGTTTTCTGGGCAGTATGGGGACAAAAGACAACATGAGCAAGGAAATTAAATGAAAGATGCAGATTGTCTCATGAGGAAATATAGGAAATATTTTAAGCATCCAAATTGAAATTATATGGAATGAAAAGACAGTTGAGAGGCTGAAAAGGGCATGTGTGATGAATCCTTTTCAGACAGAAGAAGATACACAGAAAATGAATACTTTCCCAAGGCAGAGCAATAAATTGGATTCTACCTTTCTACTTAAAAGCATTCAACAGGCAATGATTATGAATGAACAATAAACCTAACGAGAAACGTATGAAAACAAAGGAAGAAACACAATGCTAAGATGTTACCACAGGGATCTTATGAAACAGAGCTGCAACTTTAATTAATTCTCTGTCAAACTGTTACAACAATAGCAGCCTCACTCTGCTGCAAAAATCCAACCCCTATACTATGAAACTCATAAAATATATACATTTTCTCATCCTTTTACTAAGGGAACTGAGCTCAACCATTTTCTTAAAAATAGAATCAGTTACATTAAACTTGGGCCGAATTTCTGAAAATAGGTGTTGAAGATGAACTCGTATCTCCCAAACCATAGCACCTGTTACAAAAATGAAAAAGGTTTTTGTAGATAAGTTTATTTTTGAGAAAAACCTCTCTCAAATTTGTAAAATTCGTTTCCAATGGCTCGAAATATGTTACACAAAATCATCTCTAAAACATAAAATCATTAAAAATTTAAATCTGTGAAAATGAGCTGTAAAGATCTAGTCACATATCCCAATTCGTGACACCTTTGAATAAAATGAAAGATATTTTTGTTATATGGCTCATTTTTAACAAAAAAATCATTGGGTTTTGCAACATTACTTTTCATATGCTGTAAAATGGTCGCGCACTAAATTGACTAAAACAGTAAAAAATATGAAAAATTTGCTTTGTTTTAATGTAGGCTCCAAATATCATTGTATATATCCCACATAGTTGCACCTGTGCATAAACTGAAGGAGGTTTTTGTTATTTGGTATGCTATGAACGAAAACCTCTTTCAATTTTGAAAAATTCCTTACCATTATTTCACAAACTTATTTTGTACTAAACTTGTCATTGTGTGCAGCAACTGACCTCAAAACATGCATAACCAAGAATCACTCATTCATTTTGATCATATCTTCTAATCCAGAAACCGGTTATGGGAGTGTGATATACCGTTGGAAATATTTTTCTGAGCTTCTTCTGATGGATACACTTGTGACATGTTTTGTGCTGAACATCATGTGTAAAACATCTAACAAAACCAGACATAGTAAGAGCTCATGTTGATCTCTGGTGACAGGCTGCGAAGACTGACACTAACAGTATTAATTTCGATGTTAAATTGGCCAATAAATATGCACTAGCATTTTTTATTCTAGGCATAGAAGAGATATTAAAAGATAAAAAATGAGAAGTCAAATTTTGGACTAATGGCTGATAATGTTTGAGATGTACAAAGTGAAAATGTATATTATTTATCACTTCTTTAATTTTGATTTCTCAATATCCATATACGTGTAGATATTTAATACCAAGGTCGATGGCTTTATACATTCCTTGAGTTAGTGCTTCATATTCCTTTGTATTTTTCATGCATTCGAAATCTACTCTGTAGGCTAGCATGGTCTTTTCTCCTTCAGGGCTTATCAAAATATAGCCATCTCCTGCACTATATTTTGATTTAGGACCATCAAAATAAAGAGTCCAAAATAAAGAATTAACTATTGGTTTATTTACCAAATTTTTACATTTAGAAGCACTTGTTTGGGAAAAATTTCAATTTGGGAGATAACGACATTATCGAAGAAGGGTGACCATTGCGCATTAAAGTTTCTAGGAAATGATTATGTTGAGTAATTTCCAATAATATTATTATTGAATGCTACTGGTTCATTGATCCCTTGAATATCAGTAACCATGTGTTTCATGAATTTCTCACAGTCTACTCGAATTTGGTTTGGCTTTCCATTAAAGGGCAGCCACATGTGTGACCAGTGTGTTGCAAAATATCCATGGATTTTCTCGAACCAGTGCATAACTAATAATAGACCGTAAAATTCAGGAATGTCAGCTTCCAAAATGTCAATTATCTAGGAAACTGTTGAGTTTGATGATAATATAACAGAAAGGAAGTTTATTTCTCCTACAACTTCTACTTTTTTTCTATAGAGTTGTACTATATGAACATGATATTTTTTAGGAGTTATGTTCAATTTAGCACATACTAATTTTGGAATCATATTAGAATAATCCCCTGAATCAATTAAGCAATTACGAACATCCTTATTAAAGATATCATAGGTTAAGAGAAATGGAGGTGTGTGAGAAATGGATCGGTCACCTATCATGATGAGATCTGTGGAATTCGCTTTAGTTGAAGGAGTAGGAGGTTTACCCATGTTAGTAGTAGCTTGAACTACTACTGGAGCAGGGAGATATGAAGCAGGAACTACATTCAATTCTCTAAGTAAGATCTTCTACTACTGTTTCAATTTAGTAAGTTCGTGGATTTAGATATTATCCCTAGTCCTCTTCATATATTCCACTATATTATATTCAATGGTATCAGAGATTACCATTTTCTTTGATGTAGGTGGAATTTTTGAAGAAGAAGGATTAGTCTGTGAAGCCTTAGATGTAGAATTCTTACTTACTATATTTTCTTTAGCAGGAAGAATAGATTTCTTCTATTTTTTATTATATTGTGTCACATCTGTAGAGATCTTGCATCTTGTGCTAACAAGAAAATATTCTCATTCTTCCTCTTTTGATAGAATAAAATCCCACATACCATTTAGTTCAAAATCTTCATTAGCTTTTGTTTCTTCATCGGTTGCTTCAATATCAGACTCAAAATTAGATATAACGTTGGGTGGCTGAGAAGTAGAAGATTGATTTTTCTTAAAAGATATAAATTTTTTCTTAGTATTGGAATTTTTAGCAACATGCTTTTTGATGTTTGCCATTTCATTTGTCATTTTTTTCAGTACTTTTTGGAGGCCTTCTACCTTGAAAGGAACTTTTGATGGCTTTTTATTTGAATAATCTTTGAAAGAAACTTTCTTGGATTTCTTGTCTTCTTGAGAACTTTTGTTTTCAAGATTAATAATATGTTTCTCTATAGACAAAGCCTCCTTCATGTTTTCTGCTAAAGTATCTAACTTCACTCTATCAACAAAAATTATTATATTAGAGGGAAGATAGGGATGTACCACTCAAATTGAACTTCAGAACCAGGAACTAATGTTGCAGGGATTTTATTGAGTAATTTATTGAATCTAGAATTGAAGTCTTTGGTTTTCTCTCTTTCTTTAGCCTTGAGATTTGATAATTCATTGATGAGCAATGCAATGATTCTGTCATCTCCAAACTTAGCTAGGATTTTTTCTTCAAACATATTCTAGTTACTTATAGAGCGAGCAGGTAATGAAAAATACTAGGATAACGTAGATCCTGTAAGACTATATTGAAATAATGTGACTACGCAGTCTTCTTCAGTTACCGCATTCAAATTGATGGCTAACATAAAATTGTGGAGATGTTCCTCAATTGGGAGGCCATCATCTCGATTAAATTTAGGTAACCATATTTCAGGCTATTTAGGAAGGGGGTGAAGAGGAGAATAAATATGTAGAACACTTGGATTATTCCATGGTTGGCCTCCCATTGGACCTTGGGTGGATATGATGCATTGGGTTTGAGTTGAGTAAGAGGCAGGCTGAGTGTTTGAGCTATTTGAAGGTGAAGTAGCTTGAGTATTGGAACTAGTTGAATTGACACTGGTGGTTGGAATATAGGTTGTTGAAGTGAGTGGAGGGAATGAAGGCATATGAGGTGGATTATTGAAAAATAACTCATTGGTGGATGACTCTGACTCACTCTTATTTTTTTTCCTTTGAAAAGTGCTAATAGGAAATTAAAAAGGAGGAATTCCTGTCTTCCGTGTTTTCGATCGAGTGAATATTGATCTTGGTTACAAATAATATGAAACAATTATTTTAGATGATTGAGGAGGCTCACGCTTTTCAGCATAAATGGATGCTCTCTCTAAATTTTCAATCAAATACTGAACTTCTAGGGAGCTAGGATGATAATCTGAAGATATTGTTGGCTAAGTTTCACTAGGAGACTTAGGAGAAGGATGTTCAACTTCAGATCTTCAGGATATATATCTAGATAATGATCTAGAAGATGAATGGATATAGATGGAGAGTTTCTCTTGGATTTCCTTTTTGATTGGTCAGACCTATTTACCATTCACGATGGCCCTCCTTCTAGTGCCAAAATGTTCAGGCCTTGAAATTACATTGCAACAACATGGGGGAAACAACCCAGTCTGGACCTTGACACAACGCCTTTTCAATTTGGTGTAGTGGCTCCGACTATGGATAAAGGGACTATTTTACCAATCAAGATAATGAGGGTGTGTTTGTTTATCATATGCAAATTGAGGAATGATTTAATATACTTATGAAAATAACTAAATATATATTCTATTATTTGCCTGGGGTTGTTCATTTATCAATGTGATCTAAAAGGATGTCTTTCAACAATTGGTAATAAATATTATTCAATTGTTGAAAGGGATGAAAATTATAAAAAAATTGATTATTTTGATTAAATAGTTAATCAAAAAAATTGTGATAGATATATCACATTCATAGTTGTGATCATATATGACATAAGGAATCATAGATAAACATCTGTACAAAAGTGCATTTAATGTTCACCTATAAAAATAGATCTCATACATAATATAGATGAAACGATTGGTGTCAATTCAAGAAATGAAATTCAACATAACGTGTAGAAATACCATATATGTGATTTTCTACTAATTAAATCAACAATTTCTACTAATTAAATCAACAACATTGTCTGCTCCTATTAAATTCAAAGAAATTCAATGAGTACAAAAGTGAAACTTCAGTTAAACAAATTCAATATCAAGATAAATAAAACTGTGCTCCATTAACTCATAAAAGCATTCACAAAAAAAAAAAAAATGCAGTCTTTTCTAAATGTCTTTTGACAAATTTTTATACCCTTCTCTAAATGGATGAGAGGGTTTTAAATAGCATCTAATATGAATAAAATAGATTATACAAAATTTATTTGGGGAGGTTTCGAACAACCTTCGTTGCAATGAGAACCTTAAATCTAAAAATATGTGAAATATAATGACTTGATATTATTTGGAATCTTTCTTTTTTTCTAGTTGGGCTTGAAGGTCACATATATCCGTTATTGGTTTCACTTGTGGTGGTGTTCCGACTATCATTCTGATCTGTCCTCCAAATATGGCTTCGGTGAGAGGTGGCAACATCTTCTCTGTTTAATTTTTTAGACATTTCAACGTCATTATTTTATTGTGTGGTTTAACAAGATACTTCCATTATTCCTCCTAATCCATCTTTGAACTTGTCTGATCGAATCTCTTTGAACTTGAGCTTTTTCCTTCCAAATTTGACTTAATTATTTCATATCTGGCAGGGAGTCAGAGTCACCTTATTTGAATATTTTTTTAGTATGAAGTGTATTAATTATTCTCTCTATAATATTTCTTGCTGCTCCTACTGCTCGCTCTTCTTGTTTTATCTATATACCCCAGTCTGTGAATAGGATGTCTTTAACAGTTTCTTCAATTTCAGGAAGATTTGAACTTGTCCCTTCAGTGGTTTATTTAGTTCCTCAAATTCGGTCCTCTCATAAATTACTTGATTTTTCAACTGTTCACTAGTCTCTAAATAAGGACAAATAATAAACATCTATTGGAAAAATAGACCTTGTTGTATGGACAACCGAGAATTCAACTCCAATTATTCCTTGATAAATTCATCCTTACTTGGTATATCTTTATATCTAGTAATCAATTTCTGCATGTCACAAATTTGCAGGTCCTTTGCATTGATATTTTCTTCGTAATTTGTTTTCATTTCTTCCATATCCCTTTGCAATTGTGACAGCTACATCTCGGCTTGTTTATTAACATTTAGTTTTTCAATCTCTAACTTTTACTCTACCTGCGAGATTATTTCTTCCTTTTATTTTAATAAAGAGGAGACCATGGGTACTTTATCGGTTGTGGTTGTGGCGTAATCTCTTGCAAATTGTGACAGCTTAGTAATATTTCTTGTTGGGTCATTGGTAGTGTCTTTCTAGACTACTTCTATTGACTCAATTCCTAGTAACACTTGAGTAGAAGTTTCGAATATTCCTCTTTTTCTCCGTCGTCTTACTACAAGATTATGCGCAGGACTATATAACACATATAGAGGATGAATTTACTCTATTTTCAAGGTGATTTTAGATGTAAGGAATGCAGGGATAAGCTCTACTTCCTGTGAGCTTGTTTCTTGATTATCTCTTGTTTCTGGATTTGATTTACATTGAGTTTGTTGAGGTGTATGAAATTTTGAATTTTCTTGCACATTTGTTATCTTTTTCCTATTTTGGAGGATTTGACTAAATTTGTCCCATTTTTGTTACATATCATTGCCTTTTTAATTATGAATAACTCTTTGATTTGGATCAATTTCCATCTATTTTTCTATCGATTTCTGACTAGTCTCAGTCATGGCTTCAGTTTCCTAATGTTTCTTCTCAGATTGTTTTGTGTTGTGAATTGAGTTCTTTTATGATTCTGGTTCTGAATTGTGCTCGTTAGTATTGATACTATCATTGGGTGTAGCTTTATGTTGGGTGCTTAACAAATTTAATGGAAATTTTTCAAGCCTTTGGCTTCTAAATTCTTGGAATTTGTGAAAATAATTTGGATCCAACTTTACCTTTTCCTAATTTATAACTTGTTCAAAATATTGACTGGATTCCAATAGATCTTAGAATTTATCAGCTTCATGAATAAATGCCTTAAATTTCACTGACATAGTGAAGTTGTAAGCTACCTTATCTTGATCGTATTGCCTTCTTGGAATGGTGGCTAGCTTTATAATTTCCATGTTTTTTATTTCTTTTATTGCATGACCAAAGTCATTTAGTGTAAAAACACCACACTGTATCGGGAAAACTAGCCATAAATATTTCTTTGAATATTTTTGGCTCTTTGCAAGGAGGTATCCTACTGTTTGGTAAGAAATTTCCCTTGCTAATAGTTTATCGGGGATGTATAGAGGAAGAACATGAGGTTTTACAATGATCCTAAAAACACTGATATGGGTAAATGTTTTTTTCGTAAAATAGTTCCTAATTGGGAGAAGGTCTATGCTTGCTTCTTCAGAAAACCTTGGGGCTTTTTTGTCAAAAATAAGTGGGTGCATGGGCCGCAAGACATCATGACAAATCCTGTAAAATGAGATTCAAAATAGGAATGTCATAAATCTTTATGACTATGGTGAATAGGGTTTGGGTCTTGCGTGGTCCATTTCCAACCCATGATTGGAAATTTAGTGAAAATAATGATAGCATTCATAATGTGTGCACTAATATAGAATGGAGTGAAATTTTCATGGAGGATTTTCTTTTATGACGATAGTAGATGATAGTGATATCTAGGTTATCAAATAGGATGGTGGCCTAGTTCATTATAATGGAATTGACACATCTATCTATCAAGGGTACTCATTGTATTGAAAACTTGGTAATGTATGGTTTTCCATATAACTTATATAACATAGTGGTAGAATAGTTATGAAGGGCTGATAAAGGATCAAGAGGGTACATATCAGTTTTTTCTTGTTTGAATTTGTTTCCCCCGAACATCCAACTCTAAATAATTTTGAACGGTTGATCATTCTCTTTAGGATCAAGAGTCATAAATTTGCTGAGGTTCTAGAAGATGGTACATTTTCATCAAGTATTCAGCTGTGAAATATCCCATGAGTTCCATATTTGAATTTCTAAACTATCTTTCTTCAATGTTCATGTTGTCGATCAACCATTTAACCATATCTATGTATGGTAAAATTTTAGGTATTGCTATTATCCTATGAAGGAAAGAGCAGGTTGCATCACTCATTTGAGCTATTGATGGCATTGAGGAATCTGTTGTTGGTTTGATTTTAGTAATTTTGGGTTGTTCATTTTTGAAGATATTATAAATAACCTCCCATGTAGTCGCTCTTGCATCCTTATTGGATGTGGTATTTGAGAACAACGGTACCATCTCTGTAGACTCGGACTCTGAAGTGCTTTATTTCTTAATCTTTTGAATCATTTTCCTTAGATAAATATCCTTGGAAGATTTCTTGAAATTCAAAGAAGCGAGGGTAGAGTGAAAAATAAAGAGTGGCTGGAACAAGACAATTTCAAATCAACTAATGATAATGAAATATTTTCGAAGATATTGGCATTTAACTCAACATAAGTGAAAATAGTTATCACTTTTCTTCAACCACTAAATCAGTGAAATGAATTAAAATTTCATTTAATGTTTCATTTAATATTATTAATGCTAGGTACTTGACGTCTAATCAGAATATCATATCACAAAAATTGAAGCTCTGAAAAATAGTTTCGTTAATCATTCATGCGATGATGCGATTACGAAATCACAATATCACATGTTAGGATTTTTCTCAGAATTTTGTTTTAAAGGTTAATGTTGGAAGCCTTATTGCGATATCTGGCTTTAAATGTTGCGGGAGAAATTTATTTCATTATATTACATTTCAAATTTCTCATTTCGCATTGGTGAATGGGTGATAGTTATAAAAACTTTCGTTACTTGTGATATACGATATGCAGTAGATTATAAGTGTTTTTTCCTTAACTTAAAGGTTTTTTAATGTATTATTAGCTTTTGGGAATTTTCACACTTAAATTATGACTAATAAATTATTTATAATAATTTCGGGTCCAAGACATATCACAAAGCACTTATGTTTATATTTTTTAGGGAATTTTGAATTATACTACGCTTTCGATCTATCATTATGACTAGAAGGTTTTCCTAACATGGATGATTTAACCTTTATGAAAGGGTTCATCTATCACATTTCAGAGCTCCTTTATGATATTTAAACATTTGTTCCAAATGGTTTACCATATGCAATTTGTGATATTTCCCAAGCGAAAAGTCCATTAAACTAGTATTTCACTATATTAGAGTTTATGATGAATGTTTTTAGAGTTGGAACTCATTCTCTAAAAGGGAAGGAAATTTAAAAAGAGTCCCCATATACCAGTATAAATGGGGGGTGTTGTATAGTACAACAGGTCCCTATATTACTAGCGTAGTCCCTTGTTGTTGTTAGTGTAGCCCCCTTATTGTTATTGTTGCACCCCTATAAACCCCATATTTTTATTATTGTGTCCTTACATTATTATTGTTAGTTCGGCTAGGATTATATTGTGACCCGATGGACTCCTATATATAAAAAGGTGGTTTTTTCATTTGTATCATCCAATTTTTCTTTTTTTTATGTAATGTAAACAAGGTTTCCCCCTCAAAGTGGCTTATTTCTAAGGCGTTGATCTCTCTTTTCGTCTATTTTTGGATCTGGTTTCATAACAGTATAGTAGAGCTTATATTCTGAAGCCTCAAAATTTCTTGTAAAACCCAATGGTGGATTTTTTTTGTGTTTCTGAGTTGCAGAACTAAAAGGTGATTTTAGAAGTTGAATTGTTATCATTTCCTTGTATCATTTCAAACTTTTTGAGAGATTATATTTAAACGGTCACCAAAGAGATGCGGGGCTTGAAGACATAACCAAGGAGGGGTGAACTCTATTATCAAGTTTTTGTGTTATTTTGTTGATATTATTCTCCTTGATATCTTCTTTACATCTCACAATTTGACTTATGAAAATTGATTCCTTGAGTATAAAATTAAGTTAAATAAATCTAACCACATAAAAATGCAAGATGCATTATCAAGTTAAAATATCTTTCCAACTAAAAAATATTTATTATCAATGAAGGACTAATGGTTAAATTGGTAACTTAAGATTTTCAAATAAAGTGGTATTAGGTCATGTTTGATAGATGAATTTATACAATATCTAAATTCAAGAAATAATAATCCCAACTAGAGGCTTAAATTATCGAGATTGGTTCAAGATACGAACTCATTGATAAGAGATGACATAAAAAGGAGAAGAGAAAATCAATATTGAAGAAGAGTTTAAAAAATATTTTATTTCAATGAAAGCCACGGTGGAGGAATTGTATTGTGAGTAGAAATAGACAAAGGAAGGTGAAGCACCAGTGAAATTTGAAGTAGAATGGACTATTGAACCTCCAAGGACCCCTCCATCTCCATCGTCATATTGTTCTTCTTCATCTTCAAATTTGACAGCAAAAAAATTGAATTCGAGCCCCCAAGGAGAGCTAGTCTCTAATGTAGCTCTATCAACATTTTCATAATTTCAAACTCTATTTAAATATGAGAATCCCCTCTAATTCTTGTCAAATTTATTTGTCAATTTCATGGAAATTGACAAATGAATGCTTTAGTCCAACTTTAGTATAGCCACTTATATGCATAGTGTTGGGTATATGTTATATTCTTTCGACGACTAGCCCCACGCGCTGTACATTGCACCGGACACAACAGGGGGGTCACAAGGGGGGAGGCAGCCCCCACTGTTGGGGTCTAGGGCAGCGCCCAGGAGAAAAATTGTTTTGGTGTGCGGACCCACTCATAGGCGGACCCACCCATGTTTTTTGCATGTGTTTGCACATGGTTTTGGGGTACGATGGTTTTCGGCCCCTAGTATTTTGTAGATCCGGTCAAGGGAACTATGGTTATGTTCTAATCTAGGGTTAATGGATTTGGATTTATGTATGCTTTGGCATGTATATATATGTGTATTAACACTAAAAGGAATATAATGAAAAATCAAGCTGGTTGTCCTGATTTGGGATCCAGGGGAGAATCTCTGTGTTTATTTGTTTTATGTTTTATGCTCTCGCTATTGTTTATTTTCTTTTATAATATTCATGTGTAGATAATTTTTGTTCAGGGTTAAAACCTACACACAGTTCCTTATGTTCCCCCTATTTTTGCATGCCTAAATCATATGTACATTTCATATGTTATCCCTTCCAACGCTAAGACTTTGGATAAATTTAATTATATCTCCAGACTTTACTCCTTCACAATATAGCCCACGACAATCATAATTCCCTACCATCGGGAGATTTAATATATTAAAGTCAACAATGCACTTTAATATATCTTAGGCTTAATTTAATACTCGATGAAAATTACAATGAAACACTTTAACATACTTTTGGCCCTGGGCCCATGCATACAATCAACAGATTTCAATTAAATACACACACCATACCTTATTTTATCCTTCGAACTCTTTTAAGTGTGATCACCATTCGATGGTCAGTCTCCAGATCGGACGGTGTACGTCAATATCGTGTTGGCTTCTCCTTCAACAATTAACGCGCGATGAGGGAGCGATGAGGTGGTATAGCCCCGTCAACATGGCGGATTTTCACAGGATCGCTTGCTATTTGAGTGGGTTCCCTTCTATACAAAATCGGTGCGATCAAAACTGCGTCGATTTTATACAGGGATTGACGGGAGAATTGAACCGAGGTTAACGCCCTTCTTCTTATTCTCTCCAGTTCATTAACTCAGGTTAACACTCTCAGTTCACAGCTCTTACGGGAAAAAAAAATTACAGTATGCACTCTCTCAATGGCTAACAAAACACAGGATCCAACACCTGCGACAAGGACTCAATGCATCCATTCATGGCCTCCTATAGGGATTATGACGACAAACACCTTCCGATAATTCAATGGGAAAGTACACACTACCACAGACAGAGGCACTTGCGGAGATTAACACAGCATTCCTATTCAACAATTATACACCGAATTGGAGGTTCCAACCCCTCGGAACTAAGGAAATGCATGCATAAATACAGTTATACCAACACGCTGATGATCAACAAAACGTTGAATTTTATTCAACAGGAAGCAAATGCTTCATACACACAAAATTTTACTGTGGAAATATCCTCTTCGCAATGCATCCGGGGAGTATTATTTATATGTACTATTGTGTGTCTCTTCGGATCCTCGGTGAGGACCATTTCTATTCTAACAAAAGGCATAATTACATTCATTCGAATAACTGAACATGACTGATGGACTGAACTTAAAGCTATTCGACTTCTACTGACTCTAACTGATCTTAATGCAATAGACAGCTAAGGTATTGACACCTTGCTGTTACAATTTCGAATGATTTTGATCCCTCCAAGCCACAACATGTGGACAAAACTCCTACATTTCTAGCTGGTGTCTAATGCCCCTGCATCAAAATTTCTCATTTTTTTCAAGAAAAAAATATTTTTCACCTTCTAAGAATAAGTCTTCAAAACAACTTATGTTAAAACATGATGTAAAATTTGATTTTCCTACATATGGTGGTGATATTGATGCAACAATGTTATGAAATTGGATTCAATGGCTGGAGGTTTATTTTAGGATCCAGAAAATTGGGAAATACACAACCAAGATTCAAATTGCTTTGCTTTGAATGATTGGTACAGCTTAAATCTGGTGGGAGAGAAAAAACCAATAACACATCAATCAATATAGTAAAATAATATTCTCCTGGTTTTAATTCATTGTTTCACTAAGAATATAGTTATACCCATTAGCTTACAAGAAAAAATACATAATGGTTTCAAAAAAAATTGGATAAGGTAAACGTCAAAGCATCCAAATATATACTTTATAATTTCGTAAAAGGGCTTTAATTTAGGGTATTTATTTGTATACATAATAAATTATTCATAATTACATTGGATATTTACATATTTATCTTCAATGTACAGTTCTACTGTTCAATACAAGTAATTTAGATGGAGTTTGTGTGCAAGCTACTCACCTTGAATAAGGGGAAAGAATGTTAATAAGGGTATCCTATTGGAACCAAAGTGAAAGGAAGATAAAGGAAAAGGAAAGGAGAAGGTAAAGAGAATAAATTCAATGAAAAAGGGTGAGGAAAAAACTTATAATATATTACAAGGAAGATGTATGTGATGAAGATCATGCAATATTAATTTAAATGTATGAAAATATAATGATTTACTAATAATCATGATGTCGAAACCATAAAGTAGTAATCAAATTCTATCGAAAACTAAATGAAGAGTTTTCATGGTGTATCATATATATATACTAAAAAATAAAAATACAAGTTATCACCCTAAAACAAATGCTAAATTAAAAATGTATGCAATCTAAAACCAAAAAATGAAAAATATGAGATCTAAAGATCCCGAAGAATCGATTCCCCTTTTCTATCCTTATTTTTATCCTAAGAGTATATTTCTGGGAACATATCCTCTACTGATATTTATCTTCTATCACATTTCCATGTCTCCCTTTTCCCTTTCTATTATTATATGATCTTCTACCATGGAAGCTCATGATGCATATGTTGTAGTCCACAGAAAATTTGCATGCAAGTAATTATCTCAAGCTAAGTGCATATAGTAGCAAAGTATGTCATATTTCAGAGTAATTTTTTTGGCAAATGATAAGTACATAATGCAAAAAATCATAAGGAAATAATGAAGAGGAGGGAAGGGGAATATGGAAGGGGAATTCTCATGTATGTTGAAAAAAGAGTAGATAAAAGTATGCACCCTCATAAAAATAAAAATGGTGTAGGTTAGTGAGATTTTGATTGATAAAGGTCACTTCAGGCATAAATAGTTCGCAATAATTTATAACATGTCATCATGTTCAAAGGAACATATATCTTGTAAAATATATATGTTCTTGTTTGATTTTACTTTAATGGTCTTATCATTCATGTGGTAATATGGTCCCATATATACATGGAGAAAATGTAGACATATGCTAATATAGAGTCATATGTGTTCATTTTAGAAGTAATGATGGGTTAATGGTGTCTTTTTGGGTTGGGTGTTATTTCCATTGCAAGTCAAACTGTAGGTGAAGAGAATGTCATTATGCACTAGCATACATGGTAAGTGGTATGTATTGTGGGTGGAGGAACAAGGTCTAGTTACAATGGATATGAAATATTACAAGTGTTTTATTTTTTGAGGTAATGACAACCAATAGATTTATACCAAAGGATTCTTTTGATAGTCGTACATATTTCAAACTGAAAAAGGATGTCTTCTATAGGTGCCATGAGATGTAAAATTACTTTGATACTATCATGGGGAGGAAAAATTAATATGTAGATTTTTTTGGGACCTTGACTGAAAGTGTGAATGGTATAGGAGGATCTAGAAAAGGGATAAAAGTTAAATTTATCAAATTCTAATATAACTAGTACCATCATGAGGAGCCCATCGATATGATTCCAATGCCGCTTGCATTGTGTCAAATGGAATTTATATGACAAAGAAATCACATTTCGAAGTTCAAGGTAAACATGGAAAAAGTCAAAGTCAAGAGTTGATGTGGAAAATCCAGAAGTTGACATATGGTATGTCCTAGAGTTAACACATGTCATGACATGGAGTTTACATGTGAAACATTTGGACTTGACACATGGTAGTCTATAATATTCACACATGACCTTGGATCAATGGTAAAAAATTGGTTTTAGAAATACCATGGATCCCACCAGGATTGAGCCTTGAACATGATAGATAAAAACAGTGTGCCCCATCGTTAAGTCATGGTGGCACTTGTTAATATTTTCCCACAAATTAATTTTTAAATCTATGTTTGTATTAATATGGTCGAAAATGGGGGGGATAGTGGAGGATCAACCTCCATCGTTGGTAGCCCATAGTGGTGGTTAACATATACTACAAAGGCCCACATGGTATTATTAATTATTACAACCATGTACCATGTACCATGGGTTATATATATATATATATATATCGATGGTGGGTACGAATAAGGAAGGGCCATGTTTTTAACATTTTATTATTAAAATATTCCCAACACATAGTATAAGGTGGTCACATAGTAAAAGGGGGTGCCGATTTCATAGGCATGGAGAGGATATTTTTCATGGGAAGTTTGGTGATCTATATATTAAAACTTATGAGTTTATAGTGAAAATTGTGAGTGAAATGTTTAGGGTTTTTTAGTCAATTATGTCAATTTCATTAAAAAATTAAAATTATTTAAAACTCAATTTTGCAGAAAAGAAAGAAGAGATAAACAACATAACAATATACAAAAGAAGAAAAATTATGAAGGATTTCACCCTTCCTGGGCTACATCTCCTGGTCCAACTTCCAAATTTGGGCCTCTCTCATTACGCTTAAAAATATGTGCTTACATCAAGTTAGAGTTCTTAGAATGCTAAAAAAAACCTTCCCAATGGCTCCAAAATAGCCAAAAACCTCTATATGGGCTCTTTATGAACTGAGAAAAGGTCAAAAACTAATTGAGTCATGCTCCATAGAAGTTTTTCTACTAACTATCCTACAATTCGCACCCACTTGCAAACTGTTCTAAAAATTTGGAATTTTTTGGCCATGTGGAGTGACAAATTCACCTCACCCTAGTGACATTCCTTCCGCACCGGGTGAAAATTGTCGCTTCCTTAAATTTCCTATGCCGGCCTTAAATCTGTTAAAAATGCGAAAAGTGGAATTGAAACTACCATCAAATTCGGGGTTTAAGATAACAATTTCCCCTCAAAAATTGGACTCCGGCTGAACTGGATTGGTTAGGTTGCGTTGTGGTTTGGGTTTGTGGGAACCCCACCCCAGGAAATTCCCATTCCCCTTACACCATTAACTATAACAGTAAACATTGATATCATGGCATGCGCCTATTGCAAAACCTAACCATCGGTGTATCAGCCTTATCCACTCCATACTTAGGCTTTAAGTTTTAACAAATGGTTGGATTGGTGTATGAAATATGATACTTATCCATTTGTTTAATGTATGGTCCATACCTTGGGTATGGTGTACAATATGTAGTTGGGATCAGGGTTAACCACGAACCCCCTCCGCTATGACATAGTGTGGTTGGTGGACTGAGGTCTAGCATTAACCTCGGTCTCCACCTACAACACTGCTCCAGATACAAATTTAAATATGGAATTTTATCCATAGATTTTAAGTACTAACACAATCAGGTTGATGGAGTGCTTGGATGGCAAGTAGTAGGTCTCATGTTTGAGCCTTGCTGATCCAACTCGTCCTCAAATATTTTTTTGCATGGCCATTAGGAGGCCACGTGGAAGCCATGCATTAGCCCACATGGCACCACATAATTGGTCCACCCAATTACAATTTGGACCAATAAAAAAACCAATGAATTTTGAGCAATCATAACATGCCACTTTTCATCATTCCATTGGCTGATGGAAGGCACACTTAGCTTTCCCAAGTATTTCTTAGTCAATGTACGAACTTCTAATTGGAAATCCCTACAAACCCATTTTAAATTTTTTATTTATTTTCTAAATCAATCAAAGTGTGATATTGGGAGCATTCAATGTCTATTTTGATTGAAACGAGTTTTTTCAATTCAGGACCACGAGATCTTCGCTTTGATGCTAGTTTCAAGCCAATCCAAGAACTTTGAATTTTGAGCATTTTATTGATCCATTGGATCATTCCTCCCTATTGGGAGCTTTTGTACCCAAAAATTTCCTTTTCAGTTAATAAATATATGAGGTTATATTTCCCTTACCCTTCCAATCTCAATCCATTCGGATTTGCTTAGATTTGCTCCCTTGAGACCCACATGAAGGTACTCCACGTTCCCTCACTTTGAATTCCTTGTTTTCCTCTCAAGGATGGTGTATTTCTACAATTATTTAAGATATTCAAGAGATAAATATTCAATTGAAGGAATATGAACATGCTCTCCTTAATATTCAATCAAAGGAGGCACATACAACCTTAAATTCTTAACACTAACAACTGCATAAATTTACATATATGAAGGAAAATCCAACCCAAAGACATTATTACGAATTTTTTACAGAATTATAAATGGTCTATATAAAATTGGTTTCAGTTTCTTGCCTTCTCTTATGAGTCTCTCTTTGCTAATGTGAAGAAAAAATTCATCACCAACTTGGAAAATGTGATCCGTGAGATGCTTACCATGTCTTGTCTTGTACTTGACTTGATTCTTATCCAATTCTTATTGAACTGTTTGATGTAGCAATTGAACTTGTTCATTGAATACTTTTTCTTTGTTTATGTTACTATGAACATCAATAACAAAATCCTTCCAAAAGATAAAATTTAAATGAGATTTTGGCAAGTATCCCAAGCATACCTCAAATGGAGATGTATGAGCTGAAGAATGCTTGCCCCGGTTGTAAGCATGTTGAATATAGTGCAAATTTTCATCCCACAACTTAGGATGCTTGTTGCAATACCCATGAAGAATATTTATCACCATTTGTTTCACCACCTCTATTTTTCCATTTGTTTGCGGATGGAATTTTCTACCTTTTTTCAATTTTTTGTCCATGATTCCCCACAAGCTTGACCAAAATTTCCCAAAAAAGAAAGAATAATTATCACTAACAATGGATGTGGGAAACCCAAAATGTACCTATCTATTGTGAAAGAATAACTGAGCAATCTGTTTATTTGTAATCTTCTTTTTAGAAGGCATCATAATGCACATTTTCTGAACGTATCCACAAATACATAAAGATAATCATGACCTATCCTATACATAGGTAGCACTCCTAAAAAATCCATAGAAACACTCTCCCATGGATGAAATGGTACATGAAGTGGTTTATACAATCCCAACTTTCCATTTCTAGGATTACTAACATCACATAATGAACATCCTCTTATAGAACATGACACACTTTTAATCATACAAAGCCAATAAAAATACCTCTATAATTGTGGCACTATCGTACCTACACCAAAATTACCACCAACAAAAGAATTATGTGCTTCCCTTATGATGTTGACTCTCTCTCCCTCTAGAATACAAATATTTTGATAATGGTACAACACGTTATCATGCACATGATAATCCAATTCCTCTACTTGGTTACCTTGATGCAAAGTCACATATACATATTTGAAATCATTATCTAGATAATGTTTCTCAACATATCTCTCATGCATGACAAAATTATTCTTAAGAATAATGGATGCACTAACAATTGATCTAGAAATAATATCAACAACCTTGTTATAAATACCTTTCTTATACCTTATCACCAAGTGGAATTCTTCAAGAAATCCCACCCATCGAAAGTGCCTTGGTTTTTGCATCTTTGTTTGTGATTGCAAGTATTGCAAAGGCTGATGAGCCATGTGAATGAATGTTTCCTTACCCATAAAATATTTTTTCCACTTTTTCACACTTTGCACCATTGCAGACAATTCCTTTTCATATGTAGGATAGTTAATCAATCCACCATTAAAATTTTCTAAATGAAAACAAATGCACTTACAATGCTGCATTAGGATTTCACCGATGGCATAATCACTTGCATCACTCTGTATCTCAAATGATTGTCTCAAGTCAGGAAGTGCAAGTACAAGAGTTGAACTGATATTTTCCTTCAATGCATCAAGTTATATTTTCTTTTTCCTCCCCACTGATAAACCTGCTTCACACTTTTCAATGCATGAAATTGAGATGTGATAGAAGAAAAGATAGAAATAAACTTCCTCTAGTATTGGGTTGCTCCCGAAAAAATTCTAACCTTTGTCACTTTTTTGGGCTTTGGCCAATTAAAAATGACATCAACCTTGGAGGGATCTATTTTCAACTCACCTCCTCCAACAATATGACCGAAGTAGACTAAAGTATTTTTTCGAAATTCACATTTCAACATAATTAAAATAACTGCTCTTTCTTCAAGACATATAACACTTTATTGAAATGCATGGCATATTCTTCACAGGACTCGCTGAAATTTAATGTGTCTTCTAAGTAGACTATCACAAATTCATCTAGAAAATGCGTCAAAAAATCATTCATTGCATGCATGAAGGTAGCAGGAGAATTACAAATCCCAAAGGGCATAACTAAGCATTCAAGAAAACCTTGATTTGGTTTTAATGTCGTCTTCCATATGTCTCCTTCATTTATTCTAATTTCATGATAACCACTGCTCAAGTACAACTTAGTGAAATACAAAATACCTTTCAATTGATCAAGTAAATCATCAATTCTAGGAAGAGGGTAATTGTTCTATACCATAATCTTGTTTAATGCATGAAATTCCACACACACGCGCCATGTTCCATATTTATTTGGCACTAAAAAAATAGGTGACCCACATGGAGATGTAATTGGTCAGATGACTTGCTTGTCAAGAAACTCTTGGATTTGTTTTTTAATTTATCAATTTTTCATCACTAACATTGTATACATATCAATGTTAGGAAGAGGACAATATTGATACAACCGGATTTCATGTTGGATTCCTCTTTTAGGAGGAAATCCATTAGGCTCCTGAAACATCTCATGATAGTGTTTGTTTAGTGAATTTTATATCTTAAATCACTATCATAATTTATTGGCCAGAGTTGGTAATCTTATGAAGTGCAAGTGAACTATATATGCTATAAGCCCTTTCTTACTTAATTTATTGTGTTGATTTATATGTTTAAAGTTGTTTTTAGGATTTTGTATTTATTTTGAATTTCTAAATGGGATTCAGAAACTAAAAATTATAATTTGTGAAACGAAATTTAAATTCAACTAAGTTCCAAAAATACGATGAAAATCATATCCTAGATTGTTAATAATTAATCATTGACTTTGAGAAAAGAAGCTAAAGTTATAAAAACAAGAAGGAACTTAAATATTTTTTATATTCTTTTGGAAACTTATATGAATGAAATTTAAAACAAGAAATCTCTAAAGAGTATTCACACTTATTAAAATAAATATTTTAATGATTGAAAAATAAACTTGCAAGAAGGAATAAAATGAAATTTTTATTTAAGAAAGGAAACTAATCTATGATAAACTTATATTACATGAAGAGAAATTAATCTGAATGATGAATCTTAAGATATACTAAATCAATGTATCTTGGCCTCTATAATAAATTATCTCTAAATATACCCAACTATAAACAAGTAATCTTTCTTAACATAACCATATTATGCAATTGGAGATACCAAATAGTGAAGTAACAATGATAAACCTGATCATCTATCCTATAGAAATCCGAAAAAATTTGCAATGTAAATGAAAAAAAAGAATATTTCTATAGTATGAAAGCAAATCATGTATTCGAGCTATGAAACACAAATAAAGACAAAGTGTGTCTATGCTATAAATCTCAACAGAAACATTGCATGTATCTATATGAAAAATGTAGTGAAAGAAAGAAAATTGAACTATGAAAGAACAAGAAACTAAACAAATAAACCTCTTCCATTCAGGTTCTCTCCATAAAGGAATGGCTTATGATCTATGATTTACAAGTTATGCATTAATATTCTAGAAAGGCCCCTTCTTCAATTAGTGAATAAAAATAGAGTTCCTGAACATAACAATCTTGCAATAATTTGAACTTGTTTCACAATTACACATTCTGGTATTTATAACAGTTTTGTATTAAATGTTTGAGGATTTCACGCCCTTCAAGACTAAGCGAACTATGTATGAAAATCTGAACAGAAATATGAATTTCATCGCTTCATGATTTTCTACATGGAGAGAAAATCGTGAAGCCTCAATACTTCTCTCTTGCTTGTTCCAGTTCCTGTTTTGACCGAACCTTTAACCATGATCCTAGGTTCCTTATTCCTTGATTCTGGGCTGGTAGATAGGATAGGATCCATAAATAAATCATTCATCAACTACCCATATGTTTCTCTTCCTCATTGATTCTTGGAAACCTATTGAATCATGGCAGTGGCTACAAAAACATAATTTAGCTGCAGAATTTCATTATTCTATGGACAAATAAAAAATTTATTCTAATAATAAGGAACATATGAAAATATGAAAAAGAGATCATTAAGATATCTTAACAGGATAAAATTTTCATTTTAATACTTTTTTGGGCTCATGGAGTTGTTAAAAAGAGGGAAAGATTGTGAAAATGGATGTCAAATTTGAGGCAATATTGAGGCTCTACATAGCCCCACTAGGATACCATTGCATGTCCTCATTAAAATGTAAAATTGTGATTCTTCATCATGTTACTGCATCTACCTTGATACTTTTGTCAAGACATCTAATTTCATATTCTTTCTCTTCCTTGTGGTTACAATTACTCTTGGGTTCCTCATTAGAAGTTTATATTTCAAGTTTATGATCTCCTTGTTTAGTTGTTTATTATTATTTTTCAACTTTCTATTCTTCTTGAACCATAAACCCAAATGTAAAAGATTATTATCATTTATGGTCTTCTCAATTTGATTATGCAACTTCAGTGCTTCATGTTCCTGTTTCATATACCTATTTAGTTTCCCTAGTTCAATATTTCTTGTTTTAAAGTATTCACAACGAGACGTTCTTGTGGACTATAAGGTTGTTCTTAAAAACATGATTTCCTTCCAACATTTTTTCTCTCTAAAGTCTCAATATAATCATAGATTTATTGCTGCACATGATCAATCTATGGAGTTCTTCAACTTGGAACTTGCTTGGGTGAAATAGTAGTGTGTGATGGCGCCTGAGGGATTTCTTCTAAATAAAAAAGTTATGTCTCTTTTGAAGGTGGCTCTTTTGATGCTTTACTCAGTATAAAGCTTCTTCTTAATAGCCGCAGAGGACTTCGAATTTTTTGGATTTTCTGTTTTTATGACTTTTTCCTTTCTTTTCATGCTATCCTCTTTCTTCCTATCAACTTTCTTCTTAAATTTTCCAAAAAGTTTTGCAATGGGGATATCTTCCTCTGACTATTCATGAGATGGTTTTTCGTTCTCAACAAAGCCTTCAAATTTTATTTTTCTTACTCTTTTTTCCTTATTACCACTAGGTTGTTCTTGTTAATTTTCATGGAAATGATATCGGATTAAGAAATTTTCCCAAGTGTCCCTTAGGCATTTAAGATGGAATTCAATAAGAATTTTTATTAATCTGTGATGATACATTATGTTCTCTATGAACTAAATTCTCTTTTGAACAGTTTCTGCCATCTTCCTCGAGCTATTCAATAAAAAGTATGGAAGATTCATTTCCCTGTCTTCAAGAAAACTCATTGAAAACCTATCATGTTAAGAGAACATACATCTAAACCTTCCCTCTCAGGTAGAAAATTTATGGATTATCAAAAACACATTTCTCCATCTTCCTTTAAGAGTTGTGTTAGGAGTTCCTTTTCATAAAATTCTAGTATGCATACTTGGGTTCTTTAGGAAGCTTTTCCATCCTTCTCCTTCAATTCCTTTGTTTTTAAACCATCTTTCTCATGTATTTGGTAGTCCAGTAGCTTCTTCTATGAAATATTATGTGATTATAAACTTCATATCGTTGATTTAAACTTCTACTCCATCAAAAGCTCTGGCGAAGGATTTAGTAACTTATTTATGAAACCTTTAGAATTTCTCCACAAAATTGAGCCATTATGCTCTCTGTAACATTTCTTTCATTTGTGGATAACGTTCCATAAAATTTCTCCCTACAGACTTTATCCTCACAATTAATCCCATAGCTACCGAGAAGCTTCACCTTTAGGACTGCCTCTTTTTACAAGGTAGACTTAGGGTTTCAATATTAGTTTGGGAACGTGGATTAATTATGCTGCAGGGTGGTATATACGTGTGGGTGAATGAGTGAATGAGTGAGACATCAGGGTTATTAAGAGCATGAGTGGGGTTTTAAAATGGAAAAAGACCATTTGGATTATCAACCAATGAAATCAGAATTAACATTGGGGATATCATGTAAATGATGAGGATTTAGTAGCAGAATATGAAATTGGATTTAGGTTTGACATGATTAGTCCTTTTAATAATGTCATTTGAGATAGTAGTATAAAATGATCATCTAATTAATATGTCGATGTCTACAACCATATTATTAGAAAAAATATTGTATTTTCATACCTTAGATGTTGCTAACCTTCAATTTTTTCTTGTTTTATTTTTTCTTCAAGTGTTCTCGAGTGTATTATTTAGTGTAGTCTTCAGCTAATTCAGCAAAAAAGGTCCTGTTGTATCTGTGTAATATCCCAAAATGGGAATGCAGCAGTGCATAAGAATAATAAAGGAATAGCAGGGTAAAATTAAGTCATAAAATGTGTTGAGAAACACATATCCATCAAATTAATGAAACAATAGCAAAAAGAATCACTTCTACACCTTCCCAAGTGGGGAAAATGCAGCAAATAGACCCTCAAAACGTTATTTTTGAAGATCTATGTTTTAAATGATAGAAATAATGGTTGGATCCCTTAAAATATTGTCTTAGGCCCTCACATACAAAAGAGGAGCTGAATAAAATTAATTATGATAAGTTAAACAGACCTCCCGGCATCAAATCAACTTAGAAATAGCCAAATCCCATCACTTAAGATATGTAGAATTTACTGAAGCAAATGATAGCATTATTTTCTTAGGGTTTCTATAGTATAATGATAAAATAACATGGATATAGAACATTATGGAACAATATTCCAATAAAATGAAGATCTATCCTCCTTATTGCATTATAAAGGTAACTCGGCAAGGGTTTCTTGAAAGCATGAGTAAAAAAAGAGCAGATTTGAATATTCAGATCTAAAAAATTCAATCTTACTAAAAAATTATATATATATATATATCTGAATAATAAAAAATAGGGATGATAATCCCTTCCTCTAGCTTTCCACGAGAAGGGTTGGCCCTTTCCCTAGGAAACTAGCTCAAAAACAAGGGGCTTAACCCTGCTGCAGTAAATCTATGCAAAATGGTACACTTCCTGCAAGGGACTATGTTGTAGGAGATGAGGATTACATTGGACTACTACCAAGATGTGAAATGAGCCCAAAATCCTTCCTATTTGATCTCTCAAGAGAAGGAAGGCACCCTTTACAGAGAAACAGACCCAAAAGTGGTGTTATCAAACCTCCACTTCAACACCCTGCAACACAACAATATTCTGCTATAAAAATGATGCTGAGGCTGAAGAATGGTGCTTGGCCTCAAGCCTAGATGTGGATAAATATAGAACAGAGCTCTACCGATATGCCTCTCAATGGAAGAGGTGGGATTACCGCTCGGGAACACCCTGTACTAAGCAGCATTGCAACCCTGCTAAACAGCAAGAGGAAGCCAAGTCTAAACAGGCCAAGATCAAAGGATCAAATCCAAATCATGCCTAACAAAGGCTCCAATCCTTTCCATATGTATGAAGTGAACCTCTTCACATTTGGTCCCATCCATATGTGCCATCAAGCTCATGCAAGTTGTCCTCCACCAAAACTGTGTTGTTCATCAAGGAGATTCAATGCATATAGACAGCTTTGTTGACTTGGTCAAAGTTTACTGAATCAACATGATCCCATCTCTGTTCACACCCAAGGATGCTCAATTTAGCTGCTTACTCTTTCTCCTTCCACATTAAGAGTGTTATTGATCCTTCTAAAGAGGTTAATGGGCCTCCCTACCCATTTATTCACCTACCAGGAAAAATAACTTTATAATTCATTTTAGCTCAATACAAGACTCAAATATTACACTTCTCCAAAATGTTTCTTTTCCTAAAGCAACTATATAAGGAGAGAAAAAAACCTACCCTCCTCTTCTTGTGGCCTCCTCATCAAAAGTCCCCACCACTGCTCAAAATGATTACCTACAAGTATGCCCTCCAATTTTTCCACCCAAGCATGCAAAACCATATGGCTCACATCATAGAAAGGTGGAAGATGTAAGTTGAAACCTCCTTTCTTTCCAATGGCATCCTCAAGGTAGGAGTGATAAAAAACATGGGGAATATTATTCCCAATGAGTGACTCCCACACCCATGCTATTATCCAAACAAAATGAGCCAATCTAGTTAGCTCAAAAAGATCTTCAACCCCTGGTTCATCCAATGTGTTGGGGCTGCATGGAGAGATTGGATCCTCCCAACCAAGTGGTTTCTCTCTCCATTTATGATAAGTATGGGGCTGCTGATAATCTTGGGATGAAATATCATGACCTCCAAGAGTGGCCTAAGCTACCCCACCAAACAAATAAACCATGAAGTGCCTCCTCCAAAAACTCAAGTTCTCCAAATGGCTCCTCCCACATGAAGAAAAGAGATGTAGTTTGGAAATCATGGGATGCCCATTGCTTCTCCTAAAACATTCATTATGCAAAGTAGGGAGAATCATAATCCCAATGGACATCTCCAACTCATATCTCACTCTCCAAACAAAGCTCCCGATGAACATAAAAATATCAGTCGTACATGGAAGCAAAAACAAATAGAAAGAAGTTGTCATATGAAAATCAGAAAGTGGATCAAGGTTCCTCTCATGGAACCAGCGTAGTGCATCCTTTTCCTGCATCAAATAAAACAATAAAAAGTGCTTTTCCAGCCACTTGTTTGTGGCCACAATAATTTTACAAGATAGAAACATGAAAGTACAAAGTGGTGTCAATGGTGCACACCAAAAATCATGTGGCTTCCCCCACAAACCACCAATGAGATATCCAATCTCAATGCTACAAATGTATTCAAGTACATCATCATACAATATGCAATAAGGGATAATCCTCCTTTGTACAACATGTTTCTCATATAAAGTAAAGAATTACAAAGAATAATGTGGAATTATACATTCTCCACCATATACTTGGGACTTTGAGCTGAAATGGCTCAACTGGAAGCTCTCCCTCACCTCAAAAGAGTAGGGAAGTGGTTGTGAAATCCTCTATATCATCATCCAAGCTATGCATATCTCCATATGCTGAAATATATCATGCTAGATGCCCTCCCAAATTAACTCCTCTGCCAAGAAAAGATATGCATCAAAATGCATGGAAAAGAATTCCTCATGTGCTACATGTAGCAGCTTCTCATTGAGCTTAGAAGCTCTAGTCAAGAAGACTCTGCAATAAGAATATATGACCATATCATCCACCATATATTTATCATCTCCATCAGGGTCATCAAGAATCATGAAAACACCAAGATCCTTGGAGTACTCTACCAAGAGTTGGGACCTCCAATATGGATCAATCCTCCCAAGAGAAAACGCTGGTGATCTGGCATGTGAAGCTCTCCTCATGTTTCTGCCTACTACTTTGACATCCCCCATGCCAATTTTTTCCTCCAAACTCTTCACCTCTCCAAAATCCAAGAGTGGTGAATTTGAAGACAAGATGTCTCTCATCAACTCTAGATCTGGTGGCCTCCCCGATGGAATGCCTCCATGTAGTGAGACATAAATGTCAAGAGTAAAATATACATATGGTTGGGAAACCTTGACCTTACCCTCACATTGCAAATCAGTTTTCCTCTTCGTTGCATCAACTCTCTGAAATGGATAGGGGTGTGTGCTCCTCATCAAATGATGATAATATTCCTCCCTATATTCTTCTTCCATCTGCAATGCTCCACAATCATGTTATCCATTGATTGTGTATTTACCTCCATATGTGAGATCCTGGGGAAATTATTGCAATGCTAAAAGAAATCATCCTATTGGAGCATGTGCTCCTCCTTCCTCTACATGAGGTACTATATATTCTCTAAATATGATAGCGTTGTAACCCCCATCCTTCTCTTCATCTTTAATATGAATAGGTAGTAATTGCTCAATAAGAGGATCCTCTTTTTCAAAAGGAACATTCATGCCCTCTTGTCCAAGGTTATGAAACAAGGATCTTGCCTATAGCAAGGTATCATGCAAGATGTGAGCTTCTCCAACAGTTTTCTGAAGTAGTTTTGAGTTTGCAGGTTCTTCCAACTTATGAAAAAGTCTCATTGGTTTGATTGTTTCATGTTTTCTATCAAACCTTTCTACCAATATCTTAGTGAGCTTTGAAAAAGTATAAGTATTGACATTTTTCAATGAAAATTACTCAAACATCCACCAAGCATAGACCTTACCTTCAAAGTTCAGCGTTGCAACTCTGATGGCTTCATCTTTGGAAACTTGGTGTTGTTGTAAATAAGTATGAAACTCCTCTACCCAAGCTTTGGCTGAACAAGTTAGGGATCCATCAAAGGTATATAGAGAAAATATATCCATGTCATGCAGCTTTCTCCTCTCCACCTTGATCTTGCAAAAATCTTTGAAATTGATATGATCTCTAAACTTTTCAGTTTGAGATTAATATTCTTGCATAAAATTACTAAGCATTTCCCTCCTTGGAATTTCCTCTTCTTCCATATTTTTCATACAAAATATGGGCTTTTGACTACATTGTGCATAATAGGGTGTAGCTGCATGCTCACACCTATCATGTGCCAATCTAGATCTGAATCTATATTCAAACTTCTTTGCAGATTCCATCTCCTCTCACATATTCTTAAGATTTTCTTTGATTCTCTGCATAGATTTTGGAAGAAGCTTTGAGAGCCTCTCCTCCTTTATTCCTCCACATAATGGAGTATTCTTGTTGTTCATCTCTCCTTCTCTTGATATCATCATGGCTCAGTTCCTGTAATATCCCAAAATGGGAATATACAACAATGCCTACTGAAATAATGCACTTATGGGAAATATGTGCACTAAAATGAGTTTGTGGCTCTTGTATCCCTTATATTAGTGGATCTAGTGTCTAAATACAAGAGGAAAGCAAAAACAAATCAAACTAGGTGTGGTAAATAGATTTCCCACCACCTAGTCTAGCTGAAAAACACCCAAAGAGAGAGGCTGCAGCTATGTACAACAAACTTCTTTAGAAATAACTCAGTATTGGAGAGCATGAGCAGGAGGCCAACAATAAAGATCAAATTTTTAATATACAACAAAAAATCAGATCCATATTGATGCTTTCACATTATACAACAGAAGGTAGAATACAGAATAGAAGAAACCCCTCAAAAAGAGGGCTACAACACATGTATTTACTAAAAAAAATGGCTTAACTACTTTTTTATAAGAGCTGCAACAGTTGTATGTTACACTTCAAATATAGAGAAAATCTGTGTACAAAATATCGAATCCATTTCAGATCTATACACTAGAAAGGCTCTATTACAAGATCCCCTTGAGGTTTTGATCAAATCATGAAAAACAAAGAGTAGATCTGAGTTTAAAGTAGCAATCTGCAATATGATTTAGAAATTTTTGAAGATGTTTTACCTTAGAAACAAATCAGATCTATAAATAACATGGATCAACAAGCTAAACCATGGATCACTAAAGTGAAAGTAAAAGCCCAGCACCAGAGATCTCTTCTCAAAAAGGGGATCAAACACCTTGTAATTCTCTCTCTGAAAACAATGCAATTCTGGAATTGAATCTGCACTGTATCTTTAGGCACTGAGTTGGGCTGATGCCAAGATGTGAAATATCAGCTCCAAAGGTTCACAACTCTATTTCCCATGGGATAGAAGACTTTCCCAGTGAAGAGAGGGCCTGAAATGGCCTAGATCCTAGCAGATCTGACCTCCACTTGCTGCAGCTTGCAAGGACAACCTAATCCTAAATAGGATCAGCGCTATAGTTGAAATATGAGCTTGGCCAAATTCCTAATAGTGGATTAAATCAACAAGATTCCTCCAAGAAATCCTTAATGGAAGAGGTGGGATCCCTCCATAGGAACTCCCAAGTGCCAAGAAGCACTATTCTCGGCTAAACAATAGAGAATGGTTTTTTTTAAATAGACAATATACTCAGAAATATGCATAATCAGCAACCCTCTCTTGCTACTCTCCTCTTCCTTTTATAAGGTGAAAACCTTGTCAAATCCTAAACCACTTCATGAATTAGCTCCTTTCACACGAGGGGCCTCCATCTAGAAGTGCGCTGCCCATCCATGAGGTATATTGTATCTAGTAAACATTGTAGATTTCATCAAGGTTGACCCAATCTCATAGCTCAAACCCCTTTAACACCTGCAAGTGATTTTTTTACATATCCCAGATTTATCCATGTTCATATGGGCATTGATTTTTTCATTCTTTCTAGGAGTTTTACATGTCCTCCTTCATTCATTTATTCATGCAATAGAAAATGAGAAAAAAATGTATATTCCTCTTAGACAGGAAATGAGACGAAAATCCTACAGTCCTACTTGATTTGGGTGGTAAAAAAATAAATCTAGGTGTGGTAAACAGATCTCCCACCACCTAGTCTAGCTGAAAAAGACTCAAAGAGAGGGGCTACAGCTATGTACAACAAACTGCTTCAGAAATAACGCAGTTTTGGAGAGCATGAGTAGGAGGCCAACCTAAAGATCAAATTTTGAATATACAGCAGCAAATCAGATCCATATTGATGCTCTCACACTATACAACAGAAAGTAGAAGACATAATAGAAGGAACCCCTCAAAAAATAGGGTTGCAACACATGTATTTACTGAAAATTTGGCTTTGCTACTTTTCATAAGAGTTGCAGCAGATGTATGTTACACTTCAAATATAGAGCAGATACATGTACAAAATATCAGATCCATTTCAGATCTGTACACTAGAAAAGCTCTATTACAAGATCCCCTTGGGGTTTTGATCAAATCATGAAAAACAAAGAGTAGATCTGAGTTTAAAGCAGCAGATCTGCAATATGATTTAGAAATTTCTGAAGATGTTTTACATTAGAAATAGATTATATCTATAAATAACATGGATCAAAAAGCTAACCCATGGATCACTAAAGTGAAAGGAAAATCCCAGCACCAGAGATCTCTTCTCAGAAAGGGGATCAAACACCCTTCAATTCTCTCTCTGAAAACAATGCATTTCTGGAAGAGAAACTGCACTATATCTTTAGGAACTAATCCAAAAATTTATATTCCTCTTAGCTTAGGCTAAGTAGGAAAATGAGACAAAAATGTATATTCCTCTTAGCTTAGGCTAAGTAGGAATATTATAGTCCTCCCTTCCAAAATGTTACTTGTCCTCAAGCAACTGATAGGGTGAGTGTTGCAGTACTTCTCCTCCTCCATTGGTGAAACCATCAAGGATCAAGTCCTCCTCATAAGCCAAGTTTTCACGAAGCCAAAATATCATGAATTGTTCCTCCAAGGTCATCATAAGAGGTACATAGTCCATCCCATAAGGGGTGAAAAATTCAACAGAAATAAACATGGCTAGAGAAATGCTTTCTCTAAAACATGGAGCATGAGGTTCATAGAGAAGTTCCATTCCATGTGGTACATAAAAACAATCCATCCTCCTTCCATACAGTCCCATAAAGAGCATAGCTATGTCATCCAAGTATTGAAGAAAAATTACATATATACAAACATAAATTTGAGCTTGAGGATGTGGGTCAAAATTCCACATGTGATGCCAACTCAGTGCATTTCTTGCCTTCATTAGATCAAGGTGTGGTAAGTGGCCTTCCCACCACACATTTTATGCATAATTCTTCTTAAAATAGATGAAGATGTCAGATATGTTCGGTGCCTTCAGGAAGCACCCATCATGAAAAGGAATCTCCCTTTGCACAACAAGGGAGTGGCCAAGTTCAGAATTTTTATTGGCCAACCAAAAGCCATGAGATATACATGATATCTCACCCCCTTTACGATTCTTAGCTTGTAAAAACATGGTAAAAGAATGTGATAAACCAGAAAATAAGACTTTCTTTGCATGATCAAATTCTTTACCATCATAGTTCCTCATACAAATGGAGTTGTGCATCGGCATTTCCCCTCTCCCAAAAGAAGGAAGGAGTGGCTAAAATGACTCTTTAATAGAGTCTCTTGGCTGCCCCAACTCCTCATAGCTCATGCACTCTTGAAAGTGCTAATGTAGTTCCCCTCTCAAGCCTTCCCAATCAAAACTCCTCATGATTAGGGCGTAGAGCTTCATTGAATGCATATGGTTGAAAAGGAACTCTCTATGTGCCCTTTGTAGTATCTTCTTCTTGAACTTGGAAGCTCTAGACAAGAAGACCCTACCATGATGATAGATGACTCCCCCTTGGACTAAGTATCCCTCTTCTTGCTGCATTTCATCTAGGATCATACATGTGTGGAGATATTTGGAATACTCTACAAGAAGTTGAGATTTCCAATACAGATCCACACTTCTCAACAATTACAACGCTGATGATACATCCATAGGAGTGTCTATCATGTTTTTGATCCCCTCTTTGACATATCCCATGCCAAAGATGTGTATTGGAAGGCTGAGCCTCCCATTCTACTCCTCCCAGAGCATAGATCTAGAGATGAGAGGGGGTGGTAGAGATAAAGGAAGAAGATCCCCCTTCTTCTTGAGTAGTCACAAGCCCCCCAACACTATAGATTGGTCTTCCATTGCTACAATCCCTCCTAGATCTAAGTTTGGAGCAGCAATTTGTGAGGCTTACCCAACAAGATCTGAATCTGGTGTCCTCCCAGGTGGTTTTCCACTAGATAAGAATGTTGCATGCAGAATTCTCATGAACATAAGAGAAGGGACTGTGAGGTCCTTAGTTCCACTGTACAAATCCATCTCTGTTGTTTGTGTGGAAGTGCTAGGTGAGGGGTAAGTATGCATGCCTTGGATCACTTGAGGCTCACCATTGTTCATGTCCACCCATTCCATTTGCAGAGCCTTCCAATCAGTGGTGACTTTCCCCAATGTAATCAACTATTGGACACCCAAAATGATATTTGTGTCTGGTATGTCAACTACAAAAAAATGATCCACCAAGGTGTAGGACCCCATGGTGACTGAAAGTGATGGGACATAGTGCATGAATTGCATTGTCCTATCTCTTGGGACCAAAACAGAGAATCCCTCAAAAGTATGTCTAGGTGCCCATGACTCCTGGCAAGTGAAACATATCCTCTTCTTCCTTAGCTCCCTCCAGAATTCAATATCAAGAGGATTATTGAATGAGCTCTCCTTGGGAGGAGCAGCTTTCTCTTCCTTCCCTTTAGAAATGTAAGGGGAATTGTTCTGAAAAAGTTTCCTTTGCTTTTGGCAAGGCATCTTGGAGATATCTAGCCCTCTCAATGGCATAATGTAGAGTGATGGGCTTGGTAGATTTAACCAACCCATGCATAGGTTCATCCAAGCCATCAATGAACATATACACCATCCTTGCTGCAGACAGATTAGGAACCATGAAAGATAATATTAGAAACTTAGAGATGTAAGATTCTGCATTACCTGACTGCTTCAACTTGGCAAGGCTCATGAAGGGTGCTTCTGGATCCTTTCTGTCAAACCTTTCCCCTAGTATTCTATTTAATTTAGAATAGGCAGTCACATTGGCATGGCCCAATGTAGACAACCCATGGAACCACCAATTGTGTGCTTCACCTTCAAAGTGCAGCGCTGCAATCTTGATGGCTTCCATCCTAGGGACTTTGTTCAACTGAAAGTAGATATCCATATTTTCTACCCATGCCTTGGCAGAACTGGTGGATGACCCATAAAACTTGGGTAGAAATAATCTGCCCATATATTGATGTCGATCATGATTCTGAATGAATCCACCATCTCTATACTGATGCCTTGGTCTCCTTTTGTCTTTGAGGTGACATAAATATTGAAAACTTAAGTGGTCCTTGGATATATGATTCTTAGATTCATATTCCTCAAAGTATTCTTCAAGGGATGCTTTCTCTTTAGGCCCTTCATTCTCCATAGCCAAAAGGGTAGGCATAGTAGAGATTTGTGGAGCTTGTGGCTGATTCACTAGTTGATCATTCCAGTGGTGAGACATGCCAGAGCTCTCTCCAGGATGAAATCTTCCAAGAGATTCCTTCATCCTATCCATTCTAATCTCTCTCATCTCTTTAGCAAGATATTTCATGGCTACCAAAAGAGTTCTTGCAAACTATTCTCCTTCTTTATCACTTCCAGATTCAGGGGCTTTACTCTTGTCCTAATCATCATTAGTGTAATAAAATTTCTTTTGTCCTATATGCAGATATATCTTCTCTCTATCAGTAAGAGACTTTTATTCTCCTAAATCCATATTATTTTCAGCTCTTCAATGATAAGCATAGGCTCTACCAAGAAATAAGCTTTGATACCACTGTAATATCTCCAAATGGGAATACATGACAATGCCTGCTGAAATAATGTACTTTTGGAAAATATGTGCACTGAAATGATTTTTCACCTCCTATATCCCTTAGATAAGTGGATCTAGTGTCTAAATCCAAGAGGAGAGAAAAAACAAATCAAACTAGGTGTGGTAAATAGATCTCCCACCACCTAGTCTAGCTGAAAAACACTTGAAGAGAGGGGCTGCAACTATGTACGAAAAACTACTTCAGAAATAACGCAGTTTTTGAGAGCATGAGAAGGTGGCCAACATAAAGATAAAATTTTGAATATATAGTATCAAATCAGATCCATATTGATGCTATCACATTATACAACAAAAATTAGAAGACAGAATAGAATAAACCCTGCAGAAAAGAGGGTTGCAACACATGTATTTACTGAAAAAATGGCTTGACAACGTTTTTATAAGAGTTGCAACAGTTTTATGTTACACTTCATATATAGAGGAGATCTGTGTACAAAATATCAGACCCATTTCAGATCTGTACACTAGAAAGGCTCTATTACAAGATCCCCTTGGGGTTTTTAATCAAATCATGAAAAACAAAGAGTAGATCTGATATTAAAGTAGCAGATCTGCAATATGATTTAGAAATTTCTGAAGATGTTTTAAATTATAAATAGATTAGATCTATAAATAACATCGATCAGCAAGATAATCCCTGGATCACTAAAGTGAAAGGCAAAGCCCAACACCAGAGATCTCTTCTCAAAAAGGGGATCAAACACCCTGCAATTATCTTTCTGAAAACAACGCAGTTATGGAAGGGAAACTGCACTGTAGCTTTAGGCACTGAGTTGGCCTGATGACAAGATGTGAAATGTCAGCTCTAAATATTCATAACTCTCTTTCCCATGGGATAGAAGACTTTCCCAGTGAAAATAGGGCCTGAAATGGCCTAGATCTGAGTAGATTTCACCTCCACTTGCCACAACTTGCAAGGAAATCCTAATCCTAAATAGGATCAGCAATGTTGTTGAAATATGAGCTTGTCCAAATTCTTGATAGTGGATGAAATCAGCAATACTCCTCTAAGAAATCATTAATGGAAGAGGTGGGATCCCTGCATAGGAACTCCCAAGTGCCAAGCAGCACTATTCTCAGCTAAATAATAGAGAATGGTATTTGTCTAAACAGAAAATATACTTATAAATATGTATAATCAACAACCCTCTCTTGCTGCTCTCCTCTTCCTTTTATAAGGTGACAGCCTTGTCAAACCCTAAACCACTTCAATATATTTGCTCCTTTCACATTAGGGGCCTCCATATAGAAGTGCGTTGTCCATCCATGAGGTACATTGTATCTAGACATCACTGTAGATTTGGTCAAGGTTGACCCAGTCTCATAGCTCAGATCCCTTTCACACCTACAAGTGATTCTTTTACATGGCCCAGATTTATCCATGTTCATATGGGCATTGCTTTATTCATTCTTTCTAGGAGTTTTACATGTCCTCCTTTATTCATTTATTCATGCAAAACAAAATGAGACAAAAATTTATATTCCTATTAGCTTAGGCTAAGCAGGAATATTAGAGTTCCACAGGCTGAGCCAAGACTATGCTTTGATACCACTTTAATATCTCAAAATGGGAATGCAGCAGTGCATAAGAACAATCTTGGAATAGTAGGGTGAAATTAAGTCACAAAATGTGTTGAGAAACACATAGCCATCAAATGAATGAAACAACAACAAAAAGAAGCACTTCTACACCTTCTCAAGTGGGTAAAATGCAGAAAATAGACCCTAAAAACATTATTTCTAAAGATTTACATTTTAGATGATAGAAATAATGCTTGGTTCCCTTATAATATGGTCCTAGTCCCTCACATAAAAAAGAGGAGATGAAACAAATTACTTATGATAAGTTAAAAAGACCTCCCGGCCTCAAATCAGCTTAAAAATAGAAAAATCTGATGACTTTAGCTATGAAAAATTTACTGAAGAAAATGATAGCATTATTTTCTAAGGGTTTCTACAGTATAATGATAAAATAACATGGATCTGGAAATTTATGGAACAATATGCCAAGAAAATGAATATCTAGCCTCCTTATTGCATTATGAAGGTAACCCGCAAGGGTTTCTTGAAAGCATGAGTAAAAAAAGAGAAGATCTGAATATTTAGCTCTAAAAAATGCAGTATTAATACAAAATTATAGAAATATAGCTAAATAATACAAAATAGGGATGAGAATCCCTTCCTCTAGCTTTCTAGGAGAAGGGTTGGCCCTTTCCCTAGGAAACTAGCTCAAAAACAAGGGGCTTAACCTTGATGCAGCAACCCTATTCAAAATGACATAGTTCCTACAAGGGAATGCACTGTAGGAGATGAGGAATACTTTGGCCTACTACCAAGATGTGAAATGAGCCTATAAATCTTCCTATCTAATCTCTCAAGAGAAGGAAGGCACCCTTTACTGAGAAACAGACCCAGAAGTGGTGTTATCAAACCTCCACTGCAACACCCTGCAACACAATAATATTCTGCTACAGAAATAATGTTGAGGCTGAAGAATGGTTTCGTGCGTCAAGCCTGGATGTGGAGGAATATAGAACAGATCTCCCCCAAGAGGCCTCTCAAGGGAAGATGTGGGATTCCCGCTCGGGAACACCCTGTGCTAAGCAGCACTGCAACCCTGCTAAATAGCAAGAGGAAGCCAAGTCTAAACAAACAAAGATCAAATTATTGAATCAAAATCATGCCTAACAAAGGCTCCCATAATCTCCATATGTAACAAGTGAACCTCTTCACATTGGGTACCATCCATATGTGTAATCAAGTTAATGCAATTTGTCCTCCACCAAAACTATGTTGTTCATTAAGGAGATTCAATGCATCTAGATAGCTTTGTTGACTTGGTCAAAGTTGACCGAATCAACATGATCCCATCCCTGTTCACACCCAAGGGTGCTCAATTTAGCTGTTTATTCTTCCTCCTTTCACAATAGGATTGTTATTGATCCTTATAAAGAGGTTAATGGGCCTCCCTACCCATTTATTCACCTACCTAGTGATAAAACAACTCTAATATTCCATTTAGCTTGAAGGATAAAATTTTGAAATATTACAATCTGAGCTGAAGAAATTTATAAGAGCTACAGAATTTTATGAGTGTTGTAGAAATTTATCAATTATGTAGCTATACTTTTATTTTCTGAAAAAGAAAGGGAATATGAAGAATTTGGATTTTTGTTTTTTAGAATGGGAATAAAGAAAATGCAAGGTGCCAAAAACAAATCTCTAGTTTTGACTTCATATTTTCTACATAAGAATGCAAATAAATCATTTCTTTTCATACTTATACAAAATATTAATTATTATTATTATTATTATTGTTTTTTAATATATATATATATATATATATATATATATATATATATATATTGTTGGCATGTGTTGTCCTTGATGGCAACCTACTTGATGAAGCAAGATTGTTGGCAATATGATGCAATGTGTTGTCCTCGATATGGAAACCAACTAGATGAAGTCGTTCTTGATGGAAACTGACTTGATGAGTTGTCTTTGGATGGAAACCTACTTGATGAAGTTGTTCTTGATAGAAACCTGCTTGATGAGTTGCTTATGATAAGCAACCTATGTGTTAAATATGTAAGGAAGATGTATCTTGTGTTAAAAAAGGAAGGATGATGTATCTACAGATCAGCTCAGAAGTAACAGAAGAAAAGAATTCCAGTAAGTACCAGAGAAATGATAAATATGACATGTCACAAAGCATACGCGGGTTTGTTAAGGAGAAGTAGCGTATGCACGTGGAAAAGTACGTGCCAAGTCGCATATGCCAATTTGCGCTCTAAATTTATAAAACCAAGGGACATTACCATTGTATTGGCCCACAGTATTGAGTGCTGGATTATCTATTTGATCCCGTCCAGGAATACCATTGGAAGTGGTGTGGTTTTGGCTCATGGTATTGATAAAGGCTAAATCTATATAAGGAGAAGAAAATCATGGAGCAAGGGTGTGCAATTCTGGGTATTGAATGAATACTTCACTCTGAAGTATATCTGCATGAAATGAATTGATTGATCTGAATTACTAATGCACCTATGAAGAAAATTATGAAGAGGGATCTCTAGATCTGAAATGTATATGTATTTTCTAGATCTGTTTATGGAATTTTTAGATCTGAGATGAGGCGAAACACTTTCTGAAGTAAAGGATGAAATCTGAGGTGTTTATCTGATCTAAAGAGATGCATAGTCCTGAAAAGTTATAGATCTATACGTATGTTATCTTCATTAAAAGAACGTCTATATGCGGTTCTGCTTAAGGAAAAGTGCGTATGGGCAGTTAGAAAGCTTCAAGAATGCATGTATATATGGTTGGTGTATAAAGCACGATAAGCTCACAAAGTTCAGTCATGTTCATGGAATCTAGGGTTTGTCAAGCAAGTGGAATGAACTATCCATCTGCTTTGATGTTTTACCGCTATCTCATGACGATGTATTCATACAGAACTGGGTTGTTTGAATGATGAATATGCTGTTGATTATGTTAATTTAAGATCAAGTTGTTGGTTGATTGGTTGATGATTCAATAAATGAATTGATGGGGTTATAAGTTTTAGTTTGATGAATGGTTGAGCTTAAATGTGTGGATTGGGTCCAGTCTGAAAATCTGATGAAAAGTGGCCTACAAGCTATGTTGTGTGGAATATTTTGGATCCAATTTGAAAATTGATGAAACGTGGTCCGCAGAGGTGTTGAGGGTCAAAGCCTTCAAGAGGTAACAGCTCCCTTAGAGTGCATTGGTAAACTAGGAGCAAGGGTGTAGTAGTTCCCTCTGTGATAGTCAAAGGAGAGCAGGGGTTGTAAGCTCCCTTCCGTGAGAGGCTGGTGAAAATATCATGGGGTTGCAGCTCTCTTCCAAGAGAGGCTAGTAAATGAGAGAAGGTTGTAGCCTTCTACAGGTGGTTGCCTGCGTGCTAGTATGAGTCTGCGCCAGTACATGATTGTAAGATGTTTTCTTTATATAATAAATATTGAATACTGAGACGACGGCAGTGGTGGTTTTCTCCCGTATTGGGTTTCCACCTTAAATCCTAGTGTTCATGTGTGTTACTTATCTGTGATGGTTTATTCTGTTATTACTACACATGCTTACTACTAACTAAACATCTAATGAATGAATGATGCAAAGATCTAAGTAATGAATTAAATGCATAGTAAGATCTCTGGTCATACGCATGTTTTATTAAGGATATCCATGTGTATACGCGACTTGGGTTCAGTAAAGTAGCGTATGGGTTTTAGAGAAAGAAAAAGTAAAAAGTTTTCAGTCTACACTAAATACTGATTCACACCCCCCTCTCAGTATATTTCCCAACAATTGGTATCAGAGCCAGGTTCTTCTGCAGAAACTTGATCGCTTGAAGGAGATCCATCACAATGGGAAGTCAGGAAGGAATACTTTCTCTAAGGCCACCTTTATTCAATGGAAGTAATCTTTTATTCTGGAAGATACGAACAAAATCATATTTGCAAATTCTTGGTGCAGAAGTATGGGCAATCGTGGAAGAAGGTTACTGGTATCCGGAAATTATTCCTACTGGTGGAACAGAAAGGAAGAAATATGAAATCAATGCCAAAGAAGTCAATGTTTTATTAGGAAGTCTGTTTGAATCAGAATTTGTTAAAGTGATGCAGCTAAATTCAACAAAAGAAATATGGGACAAAATCATTCTAAGCTATGAAGGAGATACAAAGGTAAAAAGTGCCAAACTCCAAACTCTCAGAATTGAATATGAAAATTTAAGGATGCATAGTGATGAGAGTATTGCCAGTTTCTTTTTACGTCTAGATGATATTGTAAATCGTATGAGAAATTTGGGTGAAACCATAACCGATACTACTCTGGTGGAAAAAATTTTAAGATCTTTGACTTCAAAATTTGAGTCAAAAGTATCAGCCATTGAAGAAAGGCAAGATCTGCAAACTCTTACTATTGTTCAACTACATGGTATTCTAACTGCTTTTGAAATGAGAAAAGAAGGTCCCTCTCAAATCAGAGAAGTTTCCTTTAAGGCATGTGCAAAAGGAAAAGAAAAGGAAGTTGTCAAGGAATCAAGTTACATATCAGAAGAAGAAGAAGCAAATTTTGTGAGAAGACTCCAACCAGGTACTGGAAGATTCAAAGGTAAGCTTCCCTTCAAGTGTTTTAATTGTGGAAGAGTTGGTCATTATGCTGCTAAATGTCCTTATGAAGAGAATCATGATAAAGGGAAACAATTTGAAAAGGGAAAGAGCTATTATAGAAATGAAGATAATGATGAAATGTCAAATGAGGATGAAGAAGATCCTGACCAAGATCTGCTAGTACTCATGGCAAGGAAGAAAAAGAAGAAGGCTACTCAAAGAAAGGAGATATCTCAGAAAACATGTGAAGCAGAAAATGAAGAAGATGAAAAAGGTACTAATCTTTGTGATTCACTTCCTTATGCAAGCAATGGTGAAGATAGTGAAAATGATAGTAAAAGTAATGTTATGGATCTAGAAGAAGCTCTCAAGATTAAAGTTGAAGATCAACAAAGATCATCTAATGAAAGAGAATCTATCTACAAAGAAATGATCTCTGGAATGAAAGGACAGATAGAAACAATGAAGGAACAGATAGAAATACATCAAAGACTGCAGGTTAATTCAACCTATCAAAATAGAAGACTTGAAGGAACAGATAGAAATACATCAAAGACTGCAGGTTAATTCAACCTATCAAAATAGAAGACTTGAAGCAGAAATTCTCTTTCTCAAAACAAATCTGGAAAAATAAAATAAGAAAATTGAAGAACTTTAAGCATAATTCATCTTTCTCAAATCAAATTTGGAAAAATGAAATAAGAAGAATGAAGAACTTTTACAAACTTGTGAAGAACAAGAAAATGAGTTGAAGGAAGAGATTTTAAAATTGAATGATCAAGTAGAAGAAGGAAGAAGGGTTGAAGAAAGTATGAAGAAGCAATGCCAAATATTGGAGGTTGAGGTAAACATTTTAAAAGGTAAATTAGAAGAAAAAGATAAACTTTTGAGGTTTCAAGATAGCACTAAGATTCTAGACAATATTTTTAGTAGTCAAAGGTCTCCTTTTGTTAAATTTGGTCTTGGTTTCCATGAAACTGTTAAAAGAGAATTTAGTTCACAAGGAAGTGCTAAATATTCAAAGGATATCAATGCAAAATCTGAAGTGTTGGAAGAAACAAAAGGTCAACCGACAATCATGAACTCTCAAAAGAAATCATTCCCTCCTTTGATCAATAATGTTGAATGCTTTAAATGTCACAATTATGGGCATGTTGCAGCCAATTGCAGAAGCAGATTGTTTCAGTCACAAACAAACAGATTCTACACAGAAAGGTACTCAGGTTTCCTTAAGGGATATTGTTTCTCATGCAGCAAGTATGGTCATAAAGCAGCTGATTGCAATAGAAGAAAGAATATAAAAACACATTATGATCCCTATGCTTACTTTTCTGGTCATGCAAAATGTTATGCTTGTAACAATTATGGACATATAGAAAAAGAATGCAGGATGAATAGATCTGAGAAATTGGATAAATTTTAGCACATAATAAGAAACTTCAAGCAAAGCTGGAAAAAGAAGGAGGATCGGTCAGAAACGTAGGGAATATTGACCCTACTGCAGTCATCTTCTTCTAAAGCTTACTTCTCATAATGACTGCAAGAGTGATGTGAGATACATTATAGGGATTAGTAATGTATCATCACAAGGGGAGCAATGTATGATGATTCCCATGGTTGGTTTGGTAATTCTGGTTATGTTTATTTCTAACAGTGCATCTGATGTGAAGAAGATAGGTACAGGTGGTACAAATTCAGGGGGAGATGAAGTTGTGGAAATTTTTAGTGTTTCACTTTCCATACGCAAGTTTAGTGAACTAAAGCCACATATATATACAAGTTATGCTGGAGACAGTTGCGTATGATTTTATAATAAGAAAACCAGTAATATAGCTAAAGATCAGGAACACAGGTTTAGGGGGAGCATCAATCTAACTACTAATGAGTGCATTGTTGGCATTGTATCTGCTTATTCCTTAGTTCTTGTAATACTCATGCTCAAATGATGATGGCATGATACATGGTTTCTTATGATGAGATTATGGATGAGCCCTGATTGCTTTTTGCTGAAGAATATCTTTTGTTTTCACACATGGATGAGATGAAAGTTTTATGATGCAGAGATAAGGATAGATCATGCAGAGTTTGTTGCTGATGACTATTGAAATAATTCCTACATATGTTACATCATGATTATGAAATAAATAAATCATGAAGATCTTGGTGATATCAGATCACATGGATGATTACTTAACACATATTGTCTATTGAAGAAGTTGTTCTGGTATGATAATTCCTCTTGGGAAGAATATGTTGATGCTGAAAAGAGTCTGAAGGCTTGGTTACTGATGTGCTTATGCTACAACTATTGGATGACACTTGAAAACTTAGCTACATTGTCCTATCTTCCAGGGAAGCATTTGAATATCTCAGACAGAAGCTGGGAAAAGTCTCTGCCATGCAGAAGACCAAATCTGCTAAATTTCAAGAAGATTAAATTGGATACGCGGATTTCATGAAAGACAGTTGCGTATATATGCGATTTTATACAGATAAAACCGTGTATGGGTGGTTGCTGACAATTTTTCTCTAGGTCAGCATTCTTCAGTACAGCTATGGTGTTGTTGGGTATCTCTGGTGACGTTTCAGCTCTTATATTTCTATTTCATTCTCTGATATTATTGATGAAGATGCCTTGATGATTTGCTGTTGAAAGTGTTCAGAATGCACAAGCTAAGGGGGAGTTTTGGTCATATGAAAAGGATGCATTGTTGGCATTCTAAGTATTTTCTATGGTTTGATCTCATACTTGAGATTCTTTGATCTTGATTGTATAAGTCATTTCTGCAATGTGATGAAAAGGTCATGCTGAGACCTATGATGTAAAATTGTAATTTTCAGTCATGTAAGGACTTGTTCAAATTTGTAAACCCACTTGGTTGGGTAGTTGAGTCAAAATGTGTAAACCCACTTGGTTGGGTACTTGAGTCAAATATGTAAATCCACTTGGTTGGATCCTTGATGTAAGTATGAGTCCTTGGTGATAGGAAAGGTCATAGAGTCATGTACTGCATTGAAAAATATGTTTTGAAGATTCGGCATGAACTCAGGGGGAGCATGGCAACTTTAGTGAACATCAGATCTATAAAGCTCTTCTTTCTACAAGAGAAGAAAAACCTTGTTTTGGTTTTGATTCGCCCTTTTCCCTTGATGTCAAAGGGGGAGAGTAACATGGTGTTTGAATAGGGGGAGAGTATCATGGTGTTTGCATAATGATTATAATCAATGTATCTATCTGTTTTGGTGATCAAACACCATCATGGTTGCCATCAAGTCCAAAGGGGGAGATTGTTGGCATGTGTTTTCCTTGATTAAACTACTTGATGAAGTTTTCCTTGACGGAAACTAATTTGATGTGTTGTCCTTGATGGCAACCTACTTGATGAAGCAAGATTGTTGGCAATATGATGCAATGTGTTGTCCTCGATATGGAAACCTACTAGATGAAGTTGTTCTTGATAGAAACCTGCTTGATGAGTTGCCTATGATAAGAAACCTATGTATTAAATATGTAAGGAAGATGTATCTTGTGTTAAATAAGGAAGGATGATGTATCTACAGATCAGCTCAGAAGTAACAGAAGAAAGGAATTCCAGTAAGTACTAGAGAAATGATAAATATGACATGTCACAAAGCATACGTGGGTTTGTTAAGGAGAAGTAGCATATTCACGCGGAAAAGTACGTGCCAAGTCGCGTATGTCAATTTGTGCTCTAAATTTATAAAACCAAGGGACATTACCATGGTATTGGCCCACAGTATTGAGCGTTGGATTATCTATTTGATCCCGTCCAAGAATACCATCGGAAGTGGTGTGGTTTTGGCTCATGGTAATGACAAAGGCTAAATCTATATAAGGAGAAGAAAATCATGGAGCAAGGGTGTGCAAGTCTGGGTATTGAATGAATACATCACTCTAAAGTATATCTTCATGAAATGAATTGATTGATATGAATTACTAATGCACATATGAAGAAAATGATGAAGAGGGATCTCTAGATCTGAAATGTATATGTATTTTCTAGATCTATTTATGGAATGTTTAGATCTGAGATGAGGTGAAATACTTTCTGAAGTAAAGGATGAAATCTGAGGTGTTTATCTGATTTGAAGAGTTGTACAGTCCTAAAAAGTTACATATCTATATGCATGTTCTCTTCATTAAAAGCGCGTGTATACGTGGGTCTGCTTAAGGAAAAGCACGTATGGGCAGTTAGGGTTTTCTGAAGAATGCACAGAAGTATACGCGGGTTGGTGTGCATAAAAGCACGTACATATGCAGGTTCAGTGAAGTCAAAGCGCGTATGGAATCTAGGGTTTGCTGAAGTAAGTGGAATGAACTATCTGATCTGTTTTGTTGTTTTACTGCTATCTGTCAATGATGTATTCGTACAGAACTGGGTTGTTTGAATAATGAATATGGTGCTGATTATGTTAATTGAAGATCAAGTTGTTGGTTGATTGGTTGATGATTCAATGAATGAATTAATGAGGTTATAAGTTTCAGTTTGATATATGATGAGCTTAAATGTGTGGATTGGGTCCAGTCTGAAAATATGATGAAAATAGGCCTACAAGTTGTGTTGTATGGAAGCTGTTGGATCCAATATGAAAATTGATGAAATGTGGTCTGCAATGGTGCTGAGGGTCGAAGTCTTTAGTGAGGGGGTTGTAGCTCCCTTCCAGTGGTAGCTGGTAAACGAGATCAGGGGGTAGTAGCTCCCTTCCAGGAGAGGCTGGTAAATGAGGGCAGGGGGTTGTAGCTCCCTTCCAGGAGAGGCTGGTAAACGAGAGCAGGGGGTTGTAGCTCCCTTCCAGGAGAGGCTGGTAAACAAGATAAGGTTGTAGCCTTCTGCAGGTGGGTGCCTGCTTTCTGGTATGAGTCTGTGCCAATACATGGTTGTAAGATGTTTTCTTTATAATAAACATTGAAGACAGAGAGGACGGCAGTGGTGGTCTTCTCCCGAATTAGGTTTCCACCTTAAATCCTGGTGTTCATGTGTGTTTCTTATGTGTGATGGTTTATTCTATTATTACTGCACATGCTTACTGCTAACTAAACATCTGATGAATGAATGATGCAAAGATCTAAGTAAAGAATTAAATGCATAATAAGATCTCTGGTCATACGCATGTTTTATTAAGGATATCCGCGTGTATATGTGACTTGGGTTCAGTAATGTAGCGTATGGGTTTTATAGAAAGAAAAAGTAAAAAAATTTCAGTCTGCACTAAATACTGATTCATCCCCCCCCCCTCTCAGTATTTTTCCCAACATATATATATATATATATATATATATATATATATATATATATATAGGTGATAAAAGGAAGACTTCCAAGTTGAATAAGAAGAAAAATTATTCTTAACCAAGTTCGTATCTGCATTATCCTGAAAAATATTGTTAAATTCATGTTTTTTCAATGGCCTGTGACAAATCCTTAGTTGATGTCCATTTACAATAAGAGGAATTTTTTCTTCATCAATGCTTCTAATCCTGACTACTCCATTATCAAAGATTCCATCAATCTCATAAGGTCCAAGCCTATGAGTTTGAAAGTTTCCTTGAAAATATTTTGAACTTTGAATCAAAAAGAGGTTCCCAATCTCCTGCTTGAAATTTTTTTCTTTGATGTAACTGTCATGCCATTTGGATCTCTGTTGCTGAACTAGGCTAGTATTATGAATTAAATCTTACATTATCTCATCAAGCTCATTGATTTGTTCCATTCTACGCATTTGTGCCTCTAAGAAGTCAAGTCCTAGTTTGATTTTTGTTTCAAATGTTTTTCTATGGAACTCTATTGGAAATAAGATTTGCTTCCCATAAAAATTCTCATAGGGAGTATGCCCTGTTATGTTTCTCCATGTGGTATGATAGGCCCATAAATATTCTGGAAGATTTTCTCCCCAATCCCCCCTATTCAAATTTATAGTCTTTGTGAGGATTGCTTCAATCACTTTATTAGTAGAGTCTGGGCGGAAACATGAAGCTGGGTTACACTTTTGTGAGAATCGGGGGTAGAAATTTTTTTTCGGCAATAGTTTGGCCGAACATTTTATAAAGTTCGGCCGAACTTTCTTAGAAAGTTCGGCCGAACTCTTGATTCCGTTTAAACTGACGGCACAAGGATGGCGCGAGCAAACACAATTTTTTCCGGAGATTGGAAAATCGGCAACAAAAGTTCGACCGAACTTATAAAAAAATTTCGGCCGGACTTTTACTTTTAAAATAGTTCGGCCGAACTCTTTTCTATAAATAAATCGCCCGCGATTTGTTATGGTTTACCGAGTTCATTGTTGGCGCGTATACTGTTCCCGTCGCTGCTGATGTGTTCGCGCTGGTGTTCGTCCTGTCCGTCCCGTCCGCGCTCTACCTGCCGCGCTGGTGTTCGTCTGTCCGGGCATGTTCATCCTGTCCGTCTCGTATTACCTCTCCTCCCCTCTTCTAATTTTGTCTGCAGGCTAATGATTTATATTTTAAATTCATGCTCTTTTTCTTCAAGTATCTACATAACACATTTGTACATAACCAAAATTTTGTATAACCACATTCAACAAAGAACCAAAATATTTTGAGATATGCTAAGTCTACAGATAAAAGAACCAAAGTCTGTAAATAACAAAGTATTGCAATATATTTCTTAAAACTTGCATTAAGAAAATATAATGCATAGATTTAATTTATACGCAGGGAAATCTCTTTATTGTTTTTAATACAAAGTCCACTGCTTTTGTCTCCCTTTACACGTGCGACCAATTTTTTCCACATGCAACAACTATTTTTTCCACTCCAACATTTGTTCATGTACATTAACACCTTGTCAACCACAACTTCTTGGTGAGTAGCATTCGTATTAGCGTATCATGCGAAGAACATACAACAATTGTTTCCACCTGCAACAATTCTTCGTGTACATTGACACCTTTTCGACCGTAACTTCTTGGTGAGTAGCATCTGTATTAGCGAACTAAGAAGCAACTGTAATAGATATTTTTTCCAGCTGCAACAACTGTTCATATAAATGGCCAACTTTTCGACCACAACATGTTCGTGTGGTGAGGAGTATGTCATACTAAGAAGAAAATTGTGGTTAGTTGAGTATTACAAATCTTCATCACAATTTTGGATCATTAGCCCAGTATGACAAACCTGCATTTTTTTGCATTTAGCTCAGTATTACAAACCTGCATTTTTTTGCATTGAAGTAATGTTGGATAGAAAGTATTTTAAAGTTTCATCACAATGTTGCATTGGGCTGCACTACAGACAACTTGCATCACAAATTTGTAGATTTGGACTGCATTGATAAACAACTTGCATCACAACTTTGTAGATTTGGACTGTATTGATACTGTTTTGTTTTTTCTCACAATTTTTTTCATCAGATTTGAACTATATTTCTATTGTTTTTGTTTCTATTGGAAAAATAAGGGAATTTTTGCATGAGATTTGGACTATATTAATATATATTGTGTTTGTGTTCCCATTATAAAAGGAAAGCATTAATTTTTCTCATATAAGATGGTTTTTTCTACTATAAGATGGTTGTAAGAATGGAATACCTACAACCTGTTACATATATATTTTTCATATTTCAAATCTACTTCTGTCTCAAGATCCAAATTATGAACTTTATTGTAAATTGTGCTTTTGGCCTATGCATTCCATTCCTGAATTTTTTTTGAAGGGGTATGTTGAACATAACCATTAGTAACTACCTTTCAAACTTCAAATGCATAAACAATTAGTTCATAATTTTCCTTACCAAAGCTTTGCAAAAGGGAGCACACACACACACTGATGATCTATTATTCAACTAGTTGTACCTTCCAATAGTTAAGTTAATATAGAAATAATTGGATTTTATACCAATTGCTGCAAACTTGACTATAATGCAATGGGGGTTGAATCAGTATAGTGCATTCATGGTCATCAATTTACAATTTTTACTTTTATATTTTTCAAGATTCAACTTGCTTGAAGAACTCACTCCCACTTACATTAGTTTTTTGTAGGCTCCTACTGACCTGAGGCTTCAACCTTGTTTTTCTTTTGCGGGCTACGACTTACTAGAAGAACTCGCTTGTAATTCTACACACTACAACCTATTCTTGTTAAGGCGACTACCTTAAAGGAGACACCAATCCCCTCATACATAAAAAATTTAACCTTGCTTGTTTTTTAATTACGAATAAATTCATTCGCTTGTCTTTGATTTGAACTTTGTCTCCTCCCTCTTTATAGTTTCTCATCTCTTGCTCCTCTACACATTTTTTTATCCTTTTTTTTTATTATCCATATAATGCACTAACTAGGTCTCACAACAACTTAGTCAACTCTTTTACGAGCTAGCTAACTATTCTACCATCTAAAAAAGCATGTTTTTGAATTCATAACTTGCTAAGTATTAATGTTCCAAATAGGAATCTAAAATGAAAGTTTGTCTCTTTATGGTTTTCTCTTTGTTTTCTTCCTATTCTTTTCAAAATTCATTCAATCTATGGATATCAAAACAAAATTAATGACCCTACAAATACTATAAAAATATTAAATAAGTTAAATCCTAAAGTTTCCCTTTTTCATATGACCATCTGCATCAATCTTGAAACCCCTTACATCACAACATATGCAATTATTTATATCACAAAATATGCACTTGTGTCCATACCTCTCACCACAGGGGCTTCACTCAATGAAGCTTTGACATATCTCGTGCGTTCGTGGCATATTAAACAATACCCTTAATTTGACTACATATTGGAAAATACCTTTGAAAATCACATTATTTAACCCCCTACCAATACGAACCCAATACACCTTCCCAATTTAAAAAACCCCTCCTTTCCCATACTAAAGTATGTTCTTTTAAAACATGTTTTCTTGGTGATATGGGTGACTTAGAAATGATTGGGAGAGCAAAATTCATCATTTAATATGTACAATTTGTTTGGTTGAATCCCACAGCTGAAAAAACAAGACTCCCAACCATGAGAAGAGAAATTACATCCCACTTCTCCCCCTAGTTAGCCACCACGGCATCTGAAGTAGAATTTAACAAAAATTTCCAAACTCGGATTTTACTCAAGTAATCGTGGAACCTCTCTACAAAAGGCCCGACTTGGAAACATAGTTTTTCCTTAGGTTTCTCCATCGTTCTATGTCCAACTTGGATAACCTACAACAACATCCTTCTTTTTTCATTTTTTTTATATCCCCTCTTGGATAACCATAATATCTTGAAATGGAGCTAGCCAACTCAAATATAGTATCGCAAATCCCTGGCTAAGTTAGATGAGAATTACATATGGTTCAACAGCATTTGGACTCTTTAGATATATATCTAAAGAGTCCAAAAGCTCATTCAAGCACCATATGTAATACATAGCCTCCTCATTTAATATATAAAACTTTAAATCCATGTGCTTAACCTTTAATATCAAGATAATAAATGGGAATACAATTTTACTCATCGCTTTAAGATAGAAAAATATGCATGAATATTGCCCACATATCCGAAGTCAAAAGGGATAGATTAAAAAAGGATGATTCTACTATCTATAAAAGATAAATTAAAGAAGCATGACATATTAAAGTAATGTAAATTAGATATGTGTACCAATTATGTTCATATAACACAACAAATAGATGATTCATTACAAATTTCAAATAGAAGTCATTTATCTCATGGGCCTTCAACTCAAATTATATATCTAGCATAATACATTAAGCTATAGGAGATAAATCAAAGAAGCATTTGAATCTAAATTAAAAATGTGTAATAATTATGTCCTCATTTAATATGTACAATATGTTTGGTTGAACTCCACATGAAAAACAAGACTCCCAACCGTGAGAAGAGGAAATTACATCCTATTTCTCCCCCTAGCACAATTACCAAGATGGGCTAGAATTCAATGTACCCCAAACTCAGATTTTACTGTGTACCGGAACCTCTACAAAGGTTCGACTCGGAAACATAGGTTTTCCTGTGTTTCTCCTACGTGTTCTATGTTTGACTTGGATAACCTACAACAACATCCTTCTTTTTCATTTTTTATATCCCCTCTGGGACAACTATAATATCTTGAAATGGAGCTAGCCAACTCAAATATAGTATTGCAAATCCCTGCTAAGTTAGATGAGGATTACATATGGTCTTGAATGAGCGTTTGGAATCTTTAGATATATATCTAAAGAGTCCAAAAAATCTCATTCAAGACCCCATATGTAATACATAGCCTCCTCATTTAATATATAAAACTTTAATCCATGTGCTTAACCTTAACATTGACACAAATGGAATAATACCTACTCATCGCTTTATGATAAAAAATATGCGTATGAATATTGCCCACATATCCGAAGTCAAAAGGGGTAGATTAAAAGGATGCTCCGATCATCTATAAAAGATAAATTAAAGAAGCATGAAATATTAAAGTAATTTAAATTAGATATGCGTACCAATTATGTTCATATAACACAACAAATAGATGATTCAATACAAATGTCACATAGAAGTCATATATATCTTATGGGCCTTCAACTTAAATTATATATCTAGCATAATACATTTAGCTATAGGAGATAAATCAAAGAAGCATTTGAATGTAAATTAAAAATGTGTAATAATTATGTCCTCATTTAATATGTACAATATGTTTGGTTGAATCCACATGAAAAACAAGACTCCCAATCGTGAGAAGAGGAAATTACATCCTATTTCTCCCCCCTAGCACAATTACCAAGACAGCTAGAATTTAACAAAATTTCAACCGGATTTTACTCTCAAGTACTGGAACCTCTACAAAGGTTTGACCTGGAAACATAAGTTTTCCTTAGGTTTCTCCACTAGTTCTATGTCCGACTTGGATAACCTACAACAACATTTATCTCATGGGCCTTAAACTTAAATTATATATCTAACAAATGTACATTAAGCTATAGGAGATAAATCAAAGAAGCATTTGAATGTAAATTGAACATGTGTAATAATTATATGTCCTTTCTAGTTCAATAAATAGATAATAATTTGGCTCAACTATGCCTTGTACATGTTTTCCTTTAAACCTTTACTTTCATAGCACATTTTCATCAAAATTTTTATTTGTCAATTTTTTATTATATATTATGTTTTTTAATTATCTAATAACGGCCATTATTACCGAAAGGGATTTTACAAATTTATCTTTTATAAAAATGAACTATGGGGGGGGCATATTGAGATGGTTATCTCACTTTTTACCTATCTTCTTCTAATATTCCTAGAATTTTATGAAAGAAAATATGAATTTGAAATGTTTGTATAAATTTAACAGGATACATGAGTTGATTTGAAGAAGACCATCATCACTTATGTCTAGATTGAGACAGGGCATCATCACAATAAAAAACCAAGTACAAATTGTAGTAATCCTAGAATCATGCTTTACATACAAGGTAAAATTGGGGAACTCATGACTTGTACTATAGATAAAAAACATTTACCCTTACCAAAAAAATATATGATAAAAATTGACAAACTACATAAGTTTAAGCTTAAGGGTATATAATCCTTCTTGCCCGCCATATAGATAATGAAAATGACTGCTCCAAGTCTCATGTTGCTTCTCATGTTATTTTTATAAACCTTGATTAAAAAAGTTAGAAAATATGAGGGTAGAAATGTGTGAAATATAAAACATAATGAAACACAACATAATAAATAGAGAACATAATGAAACAAACACATACATATATCTCTAGACAATCAATACAATTATTTTCCTATGAATCTCAAGAGAGACAAGCAACCCTAAAAAGTAATGATGCTCTAGACTCCTTTTTCCCTAGGAAATCCTTATGGGAGAAAAAGCAATACCAAAATGTAAACATGCTCTAGAGTTAGCTATCGAATTTTAGCGTGTAAGGTTACATGCAAAAACTTAACTTCATAAATTCTTTCTCTCTAATCTCACACTCCTAGTTGTATTTTCAACTATGGAACAAAAATACAATAAGACAAAATGGAACTTTTGTTCCTCCTAGTGGCCAGCATTAGTCACCATAGCGTGCAGATAGCCAATTACTAGGGGTAAGATTTTACTCTCGTCAACCATTAACGAGGTTTCAGATTTTAGACCTTTAGAGTCTTGTTAAAATTCCACATGTAGCTAGTCGTCATGCATGAGTAATGGGGCTAAAAATGTCATTCTCTCGTATTTTGTAAAGGCCTTTCAACCTAGTTCCCATTCAACTCCATCCACCAAAGCTGTAGAGGATTCCAAGCCTAATTTCATAAAAAGTAAGTTGGGGATGATCACACCGACTTGCTTCCTATGCCTTCATGTGCCTCCTTTGGCTTTGGAGCATTTTCCATGTTTTCCATAACCAAGACCCAAATAATTAGGCCCTTCCCGAAGAACATTTGGCTCAACTATGCCTCGTACTCAACTATGCCTCGTGCATGCTTGCCTTAAAACCATTTAGCCGCATGATTATTAACATCTTCTTGCAAAGTGGGTGTCAAAATTTTCCATTCATCATGAACACAAGCTTCACAAGCTTGAGGTAATGAACATAAACAAAATTTCTTCTGAACAACCTTCATGTGCCTCCTTGGCTTTGGAGCATTTTCCATGTTTTCCATAACCAAGACCCAAATAATTAGGCCCTTTCCGAAGAACATTTGGCTCAACTATGCCTTGTACTCAACTATGCCTCACATGCTTGGGTTTCTCTTAAAACCCTTTACTTTCATAGCACATTTTCATCAAAAATTTGGACCTTATTCCTCTAGCGTCTCTCAAAAGTACGTACACATTCATTTTCGCAGGGGAAATTGGAAGATTAAACCAATAGCTAATTTTCTAACTAACCTTGACTACAATGAGCTAAATTTTACTTTGATACCAACTTGATTTGAATATGACAGTGTGCCTTGTCCACAATTTTCTCGGACAGGGATATAAAGTTTTAGGGTTAGATATTAAAATTCTTGAAAATGGAACTATGGAAGCTTGAAGTGATTTGAAAATCACATTTGCTTCTAATTTACTATTTGATTTCTTCCACTTTAGGTATGATGATATTAGTCATCTGGGAAAAATTAAGATCACTTGTCAAAGAACGATGGCTGGGTGGTTGTATCCATGTCTTGATTAATAACATTGCAAGAAAAAAATACCATTATGGATGATGAAGATCCAATGAAGGTATTTGCAGAGACAATCGATGCCAATTTGAATGGAGCTTACTACCTATCGGTTGTATTACCATGCATGCCACTAGGCTCTAGTATAACTAACATCTCAAGCACATGTTCATTGCAAAGTGAACAAAACATTGCAGCCTTATAATGATTCCAAAGTGTGCTTCTATGGACCTACACTTTCATAGGAAATAACATTGGCATTACCATGTGCATGCCACTAGGCCTCTCTAGTATAACTAACATCTCAAGCACATGTTCATTGCAAAGTGAACAAAACATTGCAGCTTATAATGATTCCAAAGCATCGTCACCAACCTACATTGAATATTTTACACTCCCTAGGGTGAATGATACTTTAAATTGATCGATGTACTAAGACTTTCAAATTCTTCCTAATGCCAAATGATCTTACAAAGTTAGTATTTATAATATCCTAGTAGGTCATTCTAAGTGACAACTTTTACCTAAACTTGAAACAACTTTGGTATGTAATATTTAATTTGTTAAATGTTTTTGTTGGATACTTGAATTATAATTGGTATGGTGGTTATGAAGTTTTTAAACTCAAGTTTTGGATGGTTTCAATCTACATTTTGCATGTGATATTTAATGAACTTAAATGTTTAATGTTTTAATGTCAGACAATATATAACTATCAAAAGGGTTTTAAAACCTTGTGCAGTTTGGATGGTTTCAACCTACATTTGCACATATGGTAAATTGAAATTATGTTACTTGTAACAAGACAATCCCCATTGATTTCATTGTATATGTTGATTTCTAATTTGATATAATTGCATGTATGATGGTACATTACTTGTAAAGTCATTGGATTAATAGTGTTCATTGATTTCTGCAGTGTTACAAAAAAAATTATTGACAATGTAGAGCGATTTTTGTGTTATAATAATTAAACCTAATAATATTGGAGAGCAAGAGAGATAAGGTATGGTGTTTACTACAAGAGTTCGAGCAAGTCATTCGTGACAACTTTTTACCGAAACTTGAAACAAAGAGAATTATCTTTCAAGCTAGGACATCATGTAAGATGCCCTAATATAAATAGTAAAATTGTACTCATGTAAGTTTATGTCAGATTCGACAAGTGGGGACAACCACTTGTTATCTCGTCCCTTGGAGGCTAGGTCATATGGGGACCGAATCTCGACCTTACAAAATAAAGTGTAAAATAATTTGTACCATATGGTCGGTTAATGGAGTATACAAGAACAATTAATATACAAGAACAATTAATTTCATTCTAGAATATATATATATATATATATATATCCAATACATATAACATTTTTCATCAATGCACATGTATAGAAAAACTACTTTCAAATAGATACTAGAGCACGTGCTTGTACCCAAACAATTTTTAACATGTGCAAACCACAAATAACATAAGCAACTCAATTTTTAGTTGAGTACCGGAAGTTATAAAACATATTTAAATCCAAAGATAATAAATTGTTGGACACTTCACTCAAAAATTCTAATGGAATTCCATCCTCAATAATCCGTTCATGATTGGATTTTGACATTTTCCATTTCTTAATTTTCGATTTTTTTCTTTGATTGAACTTCTATCAACTTCGATGCGTGCCGCACACACCAAGTGACTATATTGACAACTTATGGAATCGGGGATCATAGTCTTTTAAAGTAAACAAAGTCTCCACTTTGACGAGTTTGTTTGAAAAATAACCTTTCAAAAGATAATAGAACCTCGTCATACCGAAATCCGTGATCATTATAAATTTTGTAATAATTTCATTTTTTCGTTCAAAGGTAACGCATCAAATAATAGTTCACATTTTCATCATTGTCAATAGGTGCAATTAAAGCAAAAACATCTCTCAGTATACAATAAAATAAATTTAACATTTAATTATGCATATTTAAATTTATTTCTAGATCTTTAAATCATTAGAAAGTAATTCAAATGTTACCTTCTAACAAGATCGTAAACTCGGTCACCATTGGATGATATTGTAGTTTCCGATTGCATTTCTTCAAACATTGCAACAAGTAGATTTTTCCCTTTGTATTTAGCTCCTCGTATGTTTCCAATCATTCACATACATTTTGTTTTCACAAACGTCATTGATTTTTGTGTTGTCTATGCAAACATCACAAAAACAAGAATATTTTCTTTTATCCAATGTAAACACATTTCGGACAACTTTTTTTGAATTGAATGCAATTTTCGAGTCCCTTTTATTGTTTCAACGTCATTTCCAATTGATCTATCTACGGCCCGATTCCAATATGCCGTAAAAACATTTATATGGAAAATTAGAAAAAAGAATTTGTAAATATGATATCAAAATACAATTAAAAAAAATAATCATTGTACGATAAATGTACAATGTTTAAAATTAGATTTCCAATATAAATTAAATTGAATGTACCTTCACACTTCTCGATGGGTTAATATCATGGTTTAGAGCAGCTTTACACCATTAAAAAACTTCTTCAAAATAAGCTCACAAGCTTCCACAAGTGTAGTGGTTCATTTGATATCTTCTCGAAGTACTCATGAGTGCATGCTCCCGCACCGTCATGTTCTCCCCTTTTCCATGGCCAGCCTCAAAGAAATTCCAACAATGTTTAATGCAGGTGTTTTCTTAAGTGAAGACAACAACCAAAAAAAAATGATCGTGCGTACTTGAATTGACCTCGCGCATCCGTCCGACGATATCCAATGTTCATTGAATGTTATTCCACGATTTTTCAATGAATCATAAATTATTCCAAAACAATGTTGTACAAAACATGTATCATGTACGATCGTCACTAATATAAAAGTGATATTCTTTAATGATATGTCGATTTTCACTCGTGCTTTCTATATGATCAACATTTTGTTCGGCGCATGTCTATATAGAATATGGACGAGCATGGAGACTTGGTCGCAGTGATAGTATTCACTTTGAATTTTTGTGGAAAAAATGTGTAGTTTTCTCGTAAAATCAATCACCGACAAAATGGTCCCCGGTGGAAAAACTTCACGAGATTTTTTTAATTGCAAGTCTTGCCATCGAGCTCTATGGGAATGCTTGTGTATTTGTAAATTTCTCGCCTCAAAATTTCTCAAAAAGTCTATCGTAAAAATTTCGTCTTCTAATTCGATTCTTTTTTTAACACTATCCGCACCTTGAATCGATGTACCGATATTCATCTCTTCCATTTCACTTTCATGTTGGACAATGATTGATAATTTATATCAATACAATATTTGTTTTGAAATTTAGTCAAATTTCCACAATCATCGCATTTTTTCCCACCAACACATTTATTTTTGTAAAATAGTTCGTCGCTTTCTCTTTCACATAGAATTTGAGATATGAATTCACTAAGATAGTGGAAGGAGGAGGTGAATCCTTCCATAATGTTCTACTAAAAATCAAGGAATGTGTCATAATATAACTCAAATTCCACATGATAACGACAACAACAAGTGTTTAAGGTGATAGGTTTTACATACCATGGTTTTTGTTGAACAAAAGCACTAAGTGAAACATGAATTTGATGATTCTCTTCTTTGAACTTGTTGAATAACCTATTTGAGTGGTTTCCAAGAGATTTTTTTCATGTTCTTCGTATTGATTTCTTGCTATTCTTCTTCGCATCACATGTCTTGGTACTGCTGAAACACACGAATTGTTCTTCCAATATTCATATATTATTTTTTTAACATCTTCTCCAAGTCTATCTTAGGTATGGTTGCCTACAAATAGCTCTCCAACAAGCGAGTTCATCATTTACATCTATTTGCTACCGAAATTTTCGATGTTTGTGCGTAGTTTTTTCGCGAGGTTCCTGCGTTGCTTGCATATAGATGTTATCAAACGATTCTCTTGAGTACTTGGTGAAACCATTGCCATATGTATTCCTCTACGTATATTTGAAACATCTTTATCTCTAGATCTCTTAATCGATCTTCTATAGCACTACTCATATTTTTTATCACCTCTTCTTTCATTTTTTTATCTTTGGTTGATTTTCGAATACCCAATAGTGTCGTCGCTTCTTTAATTTTCTTGATGATAGGAGACCTTTCAACATTTGAGCTTGAACTCGTCACTTGCTCATTTTTGAAATACTTTTCAAAAATTCTATCGGCACGATATCGTATAACATGGTCGTTTTTATCTCCATATGTGTGAGTGTTTTTCACGACATTTTTCTAACATCTCATTATCAATAGTGATTTCCATCCGTACATATTCAAAAAATAGTACATATTCGCAAATCACTAAATTAATAAATATGTCAATAAATATTAGGAAAATTTTAAATATATCAATAGATCATAATATTTACATTTACATACCCGATTCAATTTGGCTTGGAGGCTGATTTTCTTCTTCAATATTTTGAGGAGTATCTCTGTCATACATTAACAAAATATTTTTCAAAACTAGTTCATCAAATAAAAATTAAGCTTCACATTTTACATTGGGAAAAAATTTAAAAATATATTAATAGATCATAATATTTACATTTACATACCGCTAAATTTCTCGCTTGAGGTTGATTTTCTTTCTTCAGTCATTTTGAGAAATATCTCTGCCTCGTGTACATCAAACAAAATATTTTTCAACTAGTTCATCAAATAAAAATTAAGCTTCACATTTTACATTAGGAAAATTTTAAATATATATCAATAGATCATAATATTTACATTTACATACCGCTTCAATTTCTATTTGAGGTTGATTTTCCTCTTCAATATTTGAGAGGGCTTCTAACTTTCTTTTGCGATATTGTCTCGTCTCTTCTCTACGTGCCTCAAAAGGTCTCTTTTTCGATCATATTTTCTCGCACAATTTCTTCGATTTCCATGATAATAGGGTATGAAGTTCAAAAAATTTCTTCAAAAAATTAGACAATAACTCAATTACAAAAATATCACAAAAGATTTAATTTAAAAAAATTATCGCTAAAAAATTTTTTTGTAAAAAATACGAATCCAATCCAAAACACACACTTTAAAAAACACAAAACACGTACATACCTCCAAGAAAAATCACGCCACCTCCAAGAAATGTCTTCCATCTTTAAATCCAAAATTGTAAAAATCAATTTGCTTCCAAGAAATGCTCTTAAACCCAATCCTTTAAATCCAAACTTTGAAGAAAAAGTTTTTGAACAAAGAAGCTCAAAAGATTTATTTCAACACAAAACACGTACATACCTCCAAGAAAAATCATGCCGCCTCCAAAAAATGTCTTCCAAAAAATTTTTTTAAACCCAAACTTTGAAGAAAAGTTTTTGAACCCAAACCAAGTCTTTGTAAAATGAGATGACTTTACTTGTCCATTTTCCTGTGGATGGTATGTAGTGGACTTTATATGATTTATTTTGTATTCTTCCATGATATTTTGCACCATTCTGGATGCAAAATGAGTTCCTTGATCTGTCACAATTTCCCTTGGGACACCAAAACGAGTAAAAATATCCTCAGAAACAAATACAACTATGGAGTTTTCATTAGCAAAGGAAAGTTCTTTAGGTTCTACCCATTTAGTGACATAATCAGTGGACACAAGAATATACCTATTTTGTCTTGATGGTGGATTGAATGGTCTAACAAAGCCCATTTTTCAAAGGGTTCAATGAGTACCTCGGGTTGTAAGGGAACTTCATTTCAAGGAACAGGTTTCCCCATTCTCTGACAACTATCACATCTTTTAATATATTCCTTGACATACTTGAAAATGGAAGCCCAATAATATCCTAAAAGAAGGATTTTGTAGCAAGTTCTCTTGTCAGCAAAGTTTCCTCCACATTTCTTATCATGACATGCATTTAGTAGTTCAGGTATTTCATCTTCTCGTACACATCACCTAATGATGAAATCTAGACTTGTCTTGTAAAATTTTTCACTTGCCCATGAATAGGATGCACTCATTTGAATTATCTTCCTCTTTTCTCTAGGAAACAAATATGATGGTAATTTTCGTGTGGCTAAATAATTAGCAATGTCTGGAAACCATGGATATTTATTATATATTTCAAAAACATTATCATCAGGAAAACTATCTTATACTAGTGTATGACTGTTATCATTTTGAATTCTAGACAAAACGTCGGCAACTGTGTTTTGTTTTCTACGTCAATCTACAATTTTGATATTAAATGCTTGCAATAATAATAACCATTGGGTGATTCTGCCATTAGTAATTGATTTATTCATTATATATCTAATTTCATAATTATTTGTATGAATGCAAGTTTCATAGCCAGGGATGTAATGTTTGAATTTGTTAATGGCATGGACAAAAACTAAAAAATATTTTTGGGTATCAGTATAATTTAACTCTGTTGGATTGAAATTTTTATTTTTATAGTAAATGACATAAGGGTTCAAGTATTTTTTTTCCCAATACATCTCCTAGAGTTGTCTCTGAAGCATCAATTGAGATAGGAAAACACAATTTCCAGTTTGGTGCTCTTAGGATGGGTGGTTCAAAAAAAAATTCTTACAAAGTTTCAAATGCATTTTGGCACTCATGATTCCAATTAAATTCACAATCCTTTGTGAGAATTTTGAAGGGTGGAGATGCAATTTTTGTGAATTTTTCTCTAAAGAGTTTGTAGTATCCTATAAAACCAAGAAAACTCCTAACACCTTTTTGACAATTTGGGATTGCTAATTTGGAAATAACTTCAACTTTAGATGAGTCAACCTTAATTCCATTTCCTGAAATATGGTGTCCTAAAACAATTCCTTCGGTAAAAATCATAAAAAAAAATTCATGACTTAATGAGTCATTTTCTACCTGACATCTTATCAGAACTTTTTCCAAATTTTCAAGGTCTTCTTTAAAAGAATTTTCATAGACTGTAAAATCATCCATATACACTTCCATGCAATCATGAATGAAATCAGATAAAATACCTAATACTGCTCTTTGGAATGTTGTAGGTAACTTTCATAATCCAAAAGGAAGTACTCAGTAAGAATGAGTTCCCCATGGATAGGTAAATGGTGTTTTGTATTTATCTTCTAGTGCTACTTGAATTTGATTATACCCACTAAAACTGTCAAAGAATGAAAAATATTTCTTCCCTTCTAGTGTATCTAAAACTTGATCTATGAAAGGTAATGGAAAATGATCCTTTAACTTAGCTTTATTAAATTACCAATAATCAATGTACACTCTCCATTTTCCATTATTTTTAATGACAATAACTAAAGGTGAAAATCATTGACTGCCTCATATTGGATAAATAGAGTTTACATTCAATAGTATCTATAGTTCTTTCTTTACAATTTCCCTAAGATTTGGATTCATTCTTCTTTGAGGTTGTCATATTGATATAGAATTATCCTGAATATTGATGTGATGTATATAAGTTTCAGGGTTGATTCCTTTCATGTGAGTGTATTCCCATGCATATGCAGAAGAATTATTTTGTGATGTTTTTATTATTTTCTCCTTTTGAAGATTTTCTAGATTTTTGTTCACATTCAAAGTTTTACCTAGAAAAATTTCAGTTGAAGAATTACCAAATTATTCCATAGAATATAAGGACATTTGTCTACATGATAAGTATTCAATATTACATTGTTCCTAAAATTTTTGACTACTCTCACATTGTGAAGATAATTCGGGATTTTTTGTTGAATTTAGAATTTATTTTTCTTCACTAATTTGTGAGATAGTAAAAATAGGTTGTATGTCAATGTCATCATCCATCCATTCTTCATTTTCTAATTATATCATTATTTTTTTTGGAGGGTATAATGTGAATTTATTTGTTGAACTTCCATCAAACATAAACATGTCACCAGATCTACAACTGATGAAAGCATCAACTGTAGCTAACTAAGGTATTCCTAATATTAATGGATGTCCTCCTAATTTATTCTTGGGAGTTAAGATCATAAATTTAGCTGGATATTTCCAAGATTCTAAGGATACATACATGTCTTCTAATACACCATCAGATTTAATTAAAAATCTATCTGCTAGTTGTAAGAATGTTGGTGTATATTGAGGATTTGAAAGTTTTAGTTGTTCCATAGTTTGATTACTCAAGATTTTTATGGATGCCCCTAAGTCAATCAATATGTTTGGGATTTCGATACCGTCGATGTGTTTTTTCAGAATGGTATTTCATAGATCCAAATATTTCTATATGGTTGTTTTTCCCATCATAATATTCTTTTTAATTTCTTCTGGATTTCTTTACACTCAACTCTCTTATTGTTTTTGAAAGGATTTGAATTTCTTTAATGGATTGTAGCAAAGGAATTTTCATAAAAACATTCTTCAATTCATCTAATATATCATAGTTAGGAAACATGATTTTATTTTCTACCCCTTTATCAATTTGTAATGTTTCAAGAAAATGAGGTTTAGGTATAGATACATAAGGTTTCTCTATGATGGGAGTTGAGTTTATTGGATTATCTTGAGTTTGATTTTGAAATTTTTTATTCTGATGAAGATATTTCCTTCTTCATAATAATTATTTTTTTTTCTAAGATTTTATCTTGATGAAGAAAATTCTCCTCGTCAGAATGATCGTCTTTTCCTTTTTCCCTAAATAATAACATAGGGCAACTTATTTTCTAATATTCTACCATATCTAAGTTGAACATTATTAGGATCTAGTGGAGTTATCATATAAGTCTGAAAAATGTTCCCCTCCATGTTATAAATAGGTTGTGAATTTTTATTTTTTGGTTTGGAAGTGGTTGAGCAGATAGTTGGTTTCAACATTGTGGAAATGGTAATGAAAGTTATGGGTTTTGATTCTAAAATTGAGGTTGTTGACTGGTTTATGGAAAATTTTTTGGTGGAAAGTTTGGATAAGATTGTGGAAATTGGTGATATTGGGAATATCTACCATAAGGATTTCTCAATCCTTGTCTCCAAGGTTGGGGTTGATACCAAGGCTACTTCCATGGCATTGATGCATTGTATTTATTTTGTGGGAGTTATGTATACATCTGAGTGTTGAAAACTTGAGTTTGTGGTCCTTGCCATGGTCTTCTAGCAAAAAAACAAAGAGAATAATACTTGTTTGAAGCTATTTCTTCTTGGTAAATGGATTTAAGACAAGGAATGGAAGGAAATTTCTATGTTTCATGATTTTATATACATATGACACATGTTTCTACGATTTTTAAATCAAGAGGGAATTATCCTAAGGTATGTTTCTTTCAGAACTTAGGACAACAGATAGATAAGGCATCACTTTCAGTTCTTTTCTTGTTTCGTAACTTCAAGGTTTCTATTTTTTCATTAAGACTCCCTATAAGTTTTGAACTGATCAAAAAAATTTCCTATTTCAGCCCTACTTACTATTCCAGCTATAGATTTATCAATTTTAGAGAGAATAGGATCTCTTTAACTCCTCCCAATTCTTGAATTTCCCCTTGAAAGATGTATGCATAATTCAGATATGTCAGGAAATGATAGTTGAGAAATTTCTCCCTTTCCCATCATATTAAGAATAATATCCATTCATATCTAATGGATTTCAACGAGAGATATTTTAAAGTATCCTCATCCAAATTTTCCATCTTAGCCCTTTTTATATAGTAACTAAATCTCTCAATTAGGTCCTCCAAGTTTTCATCTTCTCTTTGCATCATCTTAAAAAGTTCATCTTTCTGATTATGAGGTGTGCAGTAATTCTTGTATTTTTGTAAGAATACACTCTTCATTTCTTCCCATGTCCTAATAGAATGTGTTATTAAGCCCATGAACCATTTTAATGCTGCATCCTTAAGAGTTTTAGGAAACAATTTCAACTTTTTAGAATTTAGTAAGTATTCATATGATCCATATAAAACTTCAAATTCAAAAATAAATGTTTCAGGATCTTTACTTCTTAATCCATGAAAATTGGGAAGGATGGAGGGTGAGATATTGTTCATTGTGGAAGTAGTATCTTTATTAAGTATAGGAAATCCAACATGATCTACTTCTCCTCCACCTCCTCTTCCTTCTTCTCTTCCTCTACCTCTACCTCTTCCTCCACCTCCAATCCTAGGTCTTTAGAAATTATATAACTGATATGTTATATGTCTTAGACTCTCCTGATCATACACTATTTGACTTCATGCACAATACATAATCTATTCCACCATTGATCATTACTTGTGGAAATTAAATCAATTGCATGCACGCATTGAAACCATAAAAAATCACCCATATGAACACATTGTTTTAACGGGAAAGCCTGAAGCTAAAGACCCCAGCTATATGTATATAATATATGTCATAGATATCATGTAAAAATCCTCATACAAAGCTGATCATATCAAAATCTCAGTACAATACAATCGCTACACACTAATCAAGCCCGCTCTAGAAAATCCATGCACCGATCTTTGCCACTTGCTAACCTGCCTCTACTGCGCAATCTCTACTGAATATTGAATCTGAATGAACTTGAATTTGTCCAGCATTTCTCACGCAATCCTCATTGGCATCTCCAATCACTGGGTGTTGCAAATCGTGCAACACTATAGTCACAACTGATAGTCAACCTGCTCTTTCACCTACCTCTCCACTGGTCTTCACTGAAACTGTCCATGCATTGTAGTTAACTGATGTATTCTTCAGTTGATTAATGAGCTAATATTTAGTGAATTAATTAATAATTAATTCACACCACTCTCACTAGTGTATCAATCAGTTAGACTAGATACAACTAGCTCAATTGTGTCTAACTGAGGTAAACTGAACACAACTCCACCAACTACCTCAATAACTCCACCAAACTCTGTCACATGAGTTCTAACTGTAGTATCCATGCAATAGCTCCACTTTAACCTCAGGAATAGCGTAATTCCTTCTGTCAGCTCCTGTACCACATCTGTGCACTTAACTAAAGTGCTCCAAGAGAATAAGATAATGTTTAGAGTCCAAATATTATTAAGACCTAATAATATTCGACATATCTATTTTTAGACTGGAAATATAAAAATATATTCCGCCCAATATGTCTAAAAATAGAAGTCCATCTATTTTTCCAACTTGACTAACCATCCAAAAATAGCATCCTGCAACTCATAGAATATGATTGACATGTCTAAAAATAGACATAGTCTAAAAATAGACTTGTGCCAAAAATAGCCTGCGGGCCGACTTAGTGAAGGTGACTCTTTTCACTAAGCTCATCATCTTTTTGCAATCTCAACACTCCCTCTCAACAAGATAGGGATTATTTACCACCCCAATCTTGCCCCTGTGGTATTCGAATTTGCTCCTGGTGAGCGCCTTCATCAAGATATCAGCATCCTGATCCTCCGTAGGAATGTAAGAAAGTAACATGATATTCCGATGCACACAATCTCTGATATGATGATACCAGATGTTAATGTGTTTAGATCTATCATGAAATACTGGATTAACTGAGAGTTTAATGCAACTCTGATTATCACAATATATCACAGTAGGATCTAAGTGTGAACCGAACAACCTGACCAAGATCTTCCTCATCCATATAGCCTCGCATGTAGCCAAAATTGCTTCCATGTACTCGACCTCCACTAAACTAAGTTCCACGGATATCTACTTCCTGCTGTACGAAGAAACCGTTGTTGACCCGATACTAAAAATCCCTCCAGATGTGCTCTTTCTGTCTGTTGGGCTCCCTACTCAATCTGCATCCGCGAAGCCATGCAGTTTCACCTAATTTGATTGTCTGTACCATAATACATATCTCGATGTGCCTTTGAGATATCTCAATACATGCTTCCCCACCTTCCAAAAGAGCTTGGTAGGCTTAACCATAGCTTGTGAAAACTGGTTAACAGTATAGCATATGCCCGGTCATGTATTGACTAGATACATGAGCGAACCAAACAACTGTCGATAAATAGTGGCATCCACTACCTCTGCTGATGTAGCATCCTCTTTCCTCCAACCACCAGGAAGAGGAGTGTCGATAGGCTTGCAGCCTTGCATGTTGAACTTCTCTAGTATCTCATAGGCATACTTGCCTTGAGACACAAACAATCCATCACTACACTACCGAATTTCCAATCCCAGGAAATAATGAAGGAGGCCCAAGTCCTTCATCTCAAACTCTTTTGCAAGATCAACCTTGCATGAGAGTATCAACTGTTCATCACCCGTGAGTATCAAATCATCTACAAAAAGTACAATGATCAGAAACTTACCCTCCACCACAATCTAGTATAGGTTCGGATCTGCCTCACTCTTGGTGAATCCAAGACTGATGAAATAACTGTCTATCCATGTGTACCAAGCACGAGGTGCTTGTTTCAACCCATACAACGCTCTTTTGAGCTTGCACACATGCAACTCGCTACTGAAGATCTTGAAACCTTTGGGCTACTCTATGTACACCTCCTCCTCAATGACTCCGTTTAGGAATGTAGTCTTCACATCCATTTGATGAATGTGCCATCCCATCTGTGCTTAGAGAGAAAGGATGCTCTGTATGGAAGAATACCTTGCGACAGGTGAAAAGGTTTCCTCATAATCGATCCCCTTAATTTGTGAGAAGCCCTGGGAAACAACTCTTTCCTTGTACTTCTTGATGCTCCCATCAGCTGCTTGCTTCAATTTGTTGATCCATCTTGAACCTACCACTAATTTCCCTTCTTTCCCTGGGACAATCTCCCATGCACTATTTCTGACAATTGAATCATACTCTTCCACCATGGCATCTACCCATGCAGGGTCCTCCACAGCTTCCTCGAAAGAGGATGGTTCTGTCACAATACACTTGCTCATCAGAGCCATGTATCCAGTATATCAATTAGGTGACTGTCTCTATCTGCGCTGTGATGTATGTGCTCGTACAATATTCTCTACATCAAGATTCAGTTGCTTAGCTTCTGTAGTGCGCTTCCGCCCTCTGATGGTTGGCGCTGCGTGAGTGGTTTCTTCCACTCCATGAACGTCCTCTTGTGGTTTATCCACATCATGAGGCTCATCCTTAGGAGCTAATAGCTTCTCATCTGCATGCAAGTGTGGCTCCCTCTCAAGTGAACACTTCATCGCTTTCTCCCCATGAAATTTGATATCCCGTCGCACAACAATCTTTTGACTGTCTGGAAAATACACACGATAGTTGTGGTGTGTTTTTATGTACCCCAAAAATATCCAAACCTCTGCGGTCAGCTCCAACTTCTTCCTGGCATCCTTCATCACATGAATGTAAACAGGTGAGCCAAAAATATTCAAATGAGAAATATCAGGCTTCTTACCATAAAATGCCTCTTCGGGTGTACTCATGCCAAGTACTCTGTGAGGACAACGGTTCGCACATAAACCGAAGTATTTCATGCCTCAGCCCATAGATGTAAGGGGAGGCCTTGATCATGCAACATCGCCCGTGCAACACCCATGATCATTCTGTTCTTTTGCTCTGCGACCCCATTCTTCTGTGGGTTATGAGGCACTATGAGCTCTCTTCGAATTCCTTCTGCGCTGCAAAATTCCTTGAATTCGCCAGAGATGAATTCACCACCATTATCGCTCCTAAGAGCCTTCACCTTCTTCCCTGATTCTTCCTCAACCAGTGCCTTGAACTCACAGAACTTAGAGATTGTCTCGCTCTTCTTTTGCACGAAGAAGATCCAACACTTACGAGAAAAATCATCAACAAAGATCACATAATACTTGTGCTTTGCTGACGAAGCTACTAAGAAAGGTCCACACACATCTATGTGAATTCTCTCAAGGATCGTCTTGGCATGACTATCCTTCTCATGAAAGGTGGCTTTCACAAATTTTCTCGAAGTACATCCCTTGCACTGATCTGACTGCGCAAGTGTACCCTTGGGAAGCCCAGTAGAAATATACTGCAAAATTTTCAAAGCTCCATGGTGAAGATGGCCCAATATCCTATGCCATAGCTTTCCCTCATCCTAGATCACCACTCCTTCTGCCTTTCCTGCCATTTTTGCGCAGCCATATACATGCAATCGATAAAGGTTATTAACTCGAACCCTATCCTCTAGGTTTCAACAGTTGCCTTACTTCGTAGGAAAGCCTTTCCCTTGCTAAAGAAAACATCATAGCCCTTATCTTCCAACATCACCACAAAGATCAGATTCTTCTTCAATAATGGAACATGCATGACATCCTTCAAGATGAAAGGTTTGCCAGACTCCCTCTCAAAGGAAATGGTCCCGATACCAATCGCACTGTATCTACCATCATCGCCCATCTCGATGTGTACTCCAAGATCCTTCTCATCCAGATCAGTAAACAAATCTTTGTCTCTAGTCATATGGAAAGACGCACCATTGTCAAGAAACCACACTAATCCCATCAAAATTGAGACCGAGCATGCGATCAGTGAAAAATCCAGCTCAAACTGTGAGGCTAAGGCCTCTCCAGCTGCAGATCCAGTAGCCTGCTTATTTTTCTTCTTCTATGAACAATTAGTGGCGTAATTTCTGTGTTGGTGATAGTGAAAGCACTTTACCTTGGACATATCCTTCTTCTTGCCTTTCGCACCAGATTGAGAAGTATTCTTCTTGCTCTTCCCCTTCCTTAATTTGGTAGCGAAAGTGAAATTTTCTTCATCTTCATTCTTCGATGAAGATCCATCCCTAGTACTCCACCTTATCTCCTCCTGCACAAGATCTGACCAAAGTTTCTCCCATCCTGGCAGTTTCTCTCGACCATTGAAAGAGTCCTCATAGGAATGCCAAATCTTCGGAAGCCCAAGGAGATCCAATCTCACCAATTCCTCTTCATCTAAAATAACCCCCACACTTCCCCGCCCATCCCTGCACTGGATGAACTTCATAAGGTACTTGGGTATACTGTCGCCTTTCTGCATTTTTATCTTCCTGAGTTTATCCTTAAGCGCCAACTTCCTCTAGTCGCTCTTGCTTTGGAACAAGTTTGTCAAAGCTTTCCACATCAAGAATGGAGAAGATTTACCATGAACGCTAGACACTATGTGATCCTTCACACCTTCCAAAATAATCCTTCAACATTTTTCTGTCTTTTTTTTCCATGCGTTAAGTGTGGCAACATCGCTAGAAGAAGGTTTTGGAATTTTTGTGTCTATGAACTCCTTCAACCCATTATCCTCTAGCACCACCTCCATCCTATCCTTCCATGCAATATAGTTTGAGCTACCATCAAGGGCATACTCCAATCGAAATCCGTTGAAAGACATCTCAACTTCGACACCAAGAAAAATTGTTGCAAATTCGAATTCCACCAGCACAAAACTCAACTGCTTCAATGCTTTGCAATTTCTCCAATGAAAAATATCGCTCTGATACCATGTATAAATTATATAAATGATATTTAATATGTCTAATATTCCCATGATCATACACTATTTGACTTCATGCATAATACAAAATCTATTCCACCATTGATCATTACTTGTGGAAATTAAATCAATTGCATGCACACATTGAAACCATAAAAATTCACACATATGAACACAGTGTTTTAATGGGAAAGCCTGAAGCTAAATAGTGTATGATCGGGAGAATATTAGACATATAACATATCTGTTATATAATTTCTAGCCATTAATTTATCATCATTCACATTGTGTATTTCTCCTTCCCCTTCTCTAGCCATTGTAGATTCTTCAGAACTAATATATGATTCGAAATTTGGGATTGTTTGTTCCTCTTCCTATTCTTCTAGTTCCTCTATCAATGGCATATTAGAGAAGAATTATTCTTAAGACTTCTTCTTCTTCCTCACTAGGGACTTATATCTCCTAAGCTAAGAGTTCTTCTCCAGTACAGGATAGAAGGATTACTCCTTATGTTGGGGATATAGGGTCTTCTTCTTCCACAACTATTTCAATTTATGATGTTGGAGAGTCTCTAGGTTGAATTTCTGATATTAAGACTTCAGGAAGTCTATGTCTACCTACTAAGAATGGAATGTGGGTTTGGGTGGATGGTGTGGCACTACGAGGTATTGATGGAGTGGGTGGTGTTTTTGGGATCAAACTTCTACCTCTAGATACAAATCTACCTCTAGAATCTCTTCTCTACACATCCCATTTTTTATGTTTTTGTTGTTTTTGTGTTTTTTTTTTTAGATTAAGAGATATGGCTCCTATTTAAACTTCCCCAGAAATGATGCCAAAATTTTTATTCAATTTAATGTCTTAAATTTCTATCATAAATTTTCGATGGGATTTGGTAATCTTATGAAGTGCAAGTGCACTATATATGCTAGAAGCATTTTATTACTTAATTTATTGTGTTGATTTTATATATTTAAAGTTTTTTTTAGGATTTTGAGTTTATCTTGAATGTCTAAATGGGATTGAGAAACTAAAACATATAATTTCTGAAATGAAATCTAAATTCAAATAAGTTCCAAAAATATGATGAAAATCATATCCTAGCTTGTTAATAATTAATGATTGACTTTGAGAAAAGAAACTAAAGTTCTGAAAACAAGAAGGAAATTCAATATTTTTTTATTCTTTTGGAAATTTATATGAATGAAATTTAAAACAAGAAATCTCTAAAGAGTGTTCAAAATTATTAAAGCAAAGATTTTAATGATTGAAAAATAAAAATTTCAAGAAGGAAGAAAAGGAAATTTTTATTTAAGAAAGGAAACTAATCTATGATAAACTTATATTGAATGAAAAGAAATTAATCTGAATGATGAATCTTAAGCTATAATAAATAAATCTATGCCAGTCTCTATGATAATTTGTATCTAATTAATCTACCCAATCATAAACAAATCATATATCTTAACGTAACCATAATCTGCAAATGAAGATACCAAATAGTGAAGTAACAATGATAAACTTGATCGTCTATGTTATAGAAATTTGAAAACAATTGCAGTGTAAATGAAAACAAAGCATATGTCTATAGGATTAAATTAAAGCATGTATTTGAGCTACGAAATGCAAATGAAGACAAGTAAATATATTCTATAAATCTAAACGGAAAAAGAGCATGTATCTATATGAAAAAACAACGGAAGTAAGAAAACTAAACTATGAAAGAATAAGAAACTAAACAAATAAACCTCTTCTGTGGAGGGGCCCACCACATCAGAATGGCTTCTGATCTATGCTTTACTAGTTACACACCAAGATTCGAGAATGATTCCTTGTTAAATTAGTGAATAGAAAAAGAGTTTTTGAACATAACAATCTCGCAATAATTTGAACTTGTCTCATAATTACACAACTTGGAATTTATAAAATGCTTGTATTAAATTTTTGAGGCTTTCACGCATTTGGAGAATAAGAGAACTATGTATGAAACTATAAACATAAATATGAATTTCATCGCTTCATGATTTGCTACATGGAGAAATGGTGAAGCCTCAATATTTCTCGCTCGCTTGTTCCAGTTCCTATTTTGAATGACCTTTTGACCAAAATCCTAGGCGCTTTCTTCCTTAATTCTGGACAGGTAGATAGGATAAGATCCATAACCAAATATTTCATCAACTGCCCATATCTTTCTCTTCCTCATTGATTCTTTAGAACATTTTGAATGTGGTGGTGGTTATAGAAACATAATTTAGTACAGAATTGCATTAATTTTGTGGCTAAATACAAATTTATTCTAATAGTAAGGAACATCTAAAAATATTAAAAAGAGATCAATAAGATATATTTCCAAGATAAAATGTGCATTTTAATACTTTTTTGGGCTCATGGATTTGTCGAAAAGAGGGAAAGAGAGTGAAAATGGATGTCAAAATTGAGGCAATCTTGAGGCTCTACACTAGTTAACAACCTCAACCAAATCATATTTCAAATTTGAATCAAAACTTGAAAGTATTCATTATCAACATCATTCTTGGGTTTGATAATTAAAAGTACAAAATTATTTCTAGAGTTAAAATGTCTCTTCATTTGTCCCACATTCATATGTGAAAGATTTAGTTTCTTGAGATGTGCTCTAGCAATGTACTAAATACCATCTTTAAACAAGTGATATTTGTTTTCATGGAGATGAAATATAGAACTCTTTTCATGAAGATACGGGCTTCCCAAACAATACCACATATTTCTAATGGCACTACATAAAGCTCTACCTCATTAATGAAGTTTGCAGTAATGGCGATATGGTTTAGGATGTGGAATGGTTTCCAAATTAAACTTTTTGACAATGTTTTTAGAAATGAGATTTTCTTGTGAGCCATTATCAAATAGAGTATCAATTTTATTATGTTTTGAGATGAATCATATATGGAAAGGCTCTATTATGTCATTTTCACTTTTAGTTTCATCGTGGCTATTTGAACAAATAGTGCTAGCAATGAATTCCTTACCTTTCAGTCCCATAGTTGTGACCTTTGGCTTATCTCCTAAATTGGATCCTAAATCATGTTGTGTAGTTGTAGTTGTCTTTTTATTTCCTTTGTTTTTAAACTTTCTGTGTATCATAGTAGGATGAAGTTTACAACAATGATGTTCATCGTGACCATCCTTTGAACAATTCTTGCATGTCAATTTTTTTCCCTTCTTTCTTGATGGAGTAATTCTTCTTCCCTTTCCTTTGTCTCCACCTTTAAATGGATTTTTGCTTCCTTGTTGTGGAACATTTTTTCCTCTTCCTCCTAGATGTGTTTCTTGTATAAAACCTCATCTAAACTTGTAGGGTTAAACATGAGAAGATTCTGTGTCAAATATCTATACAAACCTCCAACATATTTCAGCAAAGTATCCTGAGATGAAAAATATGCACCCAATATCAATGTTGTCCTTCTGAAATCTTGGTTTTAACTTTGCACACTATGACCCTTTAATTTCCTAATTTTTTTCCGATCCATGATAGTTTTTTTCATGTATGCTAATTGATAAAATTTTCTTCCCAATGCCACAACAAAATCATAAAACATAGAACCTTACCATGTTCCTTACTTTCTTCTTGAGTTTTGTCTTCCCACCAAATAAGTGTTGCACTTTCCAACCTTAATGAATCAAGATGAATCTTGGTCTCATCATACTTTATCCTTCATATCTTGCAATACACTTGGAGCTAACAAGCCTAATTATCTAAGCTCTCAGCATTTACCTCTCCATTATACATTGGAAATTCAAACGTTATGTCAAGTTTTAACAACAGAGTTTTTCCATTTCCCTTTGGATAATGTGGATTTGTTTGTGAATGGGTTGATGTAGAAGATAATGATGGTGAAAATGGAGGTGAAGAGAATGGTGGAGTTAAAGGTGTTTTATCACCATTCCCTCCATTCCCTTTTGTAGGATTGTCCCCATCTCCTCCATCTCCTCCATCTCCTCTTGGAGGCTTATTTCCTTTTGGAATATTGGAGCTCTGACCTTGCAGGCTTGTATTTCTCTCTTCATAGAGAACTTTCACCATTTTCTCATGTAAAAGAATGATTTTCTAAAATTTGACTCATCGTCTGATATATTTTCAGGCTCTCCTTCATTTTCCATGACTGGTGGAGCTTCTAGTGAAGCTTGAGGTGAAATTTGTAGTGGATATTGTGGAAATTATACTCTCCTTGTCCTTGACCTAACTTACCACAAGCTTTCCTTCTCCTCTTTTGAGCTTCAACCTTGTAAACATCATAAACACTTGCAATAGAATTAAACCCTGAAATAAAACTAAGAACCAAAGTGTTAATTTTTCATAGAGCTATATTGTTCGTTGTTTTGATTATTACATTTCTTCAGTAACATGTTAAGTTCACTCGAAAAATTATATCATTATATAGATCTACATTATTAACCATCAAAAAATGCAATTATGTAGAAAAAAAATATCATCATTATCATCATTTAGGCAATGGAATGTAAAAGTATCAAAGGAATATAAGCATGAATGCTAAAAGACACCAGGATTGGTCGAGACTAGGGAACAACCCACTATGGGGAAAAAACTTATAAATTATTATTCTTATATTTTCATCAAATGTTTCAAAAAGCAAGAGTATAATGATCCATAGATCCATATCTTCATCATGTATAAGACATCTAGCATATGCACAATAAAACCATAAACACACGTCTGTCGAAGGATCTTGAATCTCATAACTGAAATGCAATGACATTGGATAAAGCATACTGATGAATATTACTAATAAGAAGTGAATAATATAGATACATCTTGCAATGGGAATACATAGAGAAGATCTATAGATCTGGAAATATACAATCTCAAGGGAATGGATTTGAAATATCATCAAGTGATCTCAACTACCAAGTTCTAGATCTGAGTCTAGGACGCTATCAATGACTTTTCTAAAGTGATTGTAACTGAGTGATGGATGAATTAAAATGATGCACAAGAAACTGACTATGATCCAAGTCATATTTTTCCATGAAATCCCTTAACCATGATCTTAAGATTCTCAACCCATAGTTCAAGCATCCTTAACCATGACTAGACGTTTTGTGCCCATGGCCATTAGGGGAATTTTGAGGTCTAAAATGGGCCTCCTAAGAAAAATGTACAACAAAAATAAACTTTATAACAACCAATAGGATTAAAGATGATGATTTCAACCATGGGGGATGATTTACCATTTTTTAAATAAAAGGGTAAAAATATTAAAAAATAATAAAATAATAAAACTACTTTTTCAACTCGTATTTTCAACTTATCTCCCACAATTGTTACTCAAATTTCGAGTGGGAGTACTCGTTGGATGCAAAATTTAATTCCTCATCCAAGGAGTACCCATGTTGCATACTTTCAATGAACCCTGCTACATGAAAAATTGGAAATACATAAAAAAACGTGATTACAATCACGTTTTTTATGTATTTCTCATTTTTCGTGTAGTAGGACCCATCGAAAGTATGCAACATGGGTACTCCTTGTATGAGGAATTAAATTTCGCATTCAACGAGTACTCCCGCTTGAAATTTGAGTAAAAAATTTGGGAGATAAGTTGAAAATATGAGTTGAAAAAGTAGTTTTTTCATTTTTCCCTCTAAAATTTGATGATGTCATCAAATTTGATTTGATTTTTTCCACTATTATTTTATAATTTCCTTAGGAGGCCCATTTTAGACCTCAAAATTCCTCTAATTCTAAGGGCATGATCAACTCGACACCCTAGCTGTGCCATGAACATGGGTTTCCCACAGTTCTACTAGCTCAGTTGCAACCTTGATAAGGCCTTCCCATGGTTTTATCCTAGCTCAACCACTACCTGCCCATCGCCTACCTGCATGTGGCCCATAAAACCAAAATCAGATCTAAGACCTCGCATGTGATCTCGATCCCTTGCATAAGCTTCTCATGACATACCTGTACGATCCAAGACATAAAAGTATGAACCAATACCGAGAGATCATAAAAATAATCTCATGAGGGAATGTCTGGAAATGATCTTGAGTTCGACTCTCTTTATATTTTTCATGTGTGATCTTTGGGGTTAAGGATAACTCCACACGTGGTTAGGCTGACCCATTACATTTCACTTTAATAAATAAATGAATTCATAACTTAACTTTATCTTAACTGATTAGGGTGATCTATAGGTCAATTTTGGCCCTCTAAAAAATATAAATATAATGAAATTATAATCTTGGCCATCTAAGTTGTTCATAGTAGAATTTGACCACAATTGCATAATTTTAAAACTCCCTCTCAACCATGGATAATTCCACCCACAAATATTTTTTCATCGATTAATATTCCTTTTGTATTATCTTCATGAATTTTCATGCATCACCACTGATCATCTCTATCATGTAGTCATCATGTTGTGGATCTTTTTCATCATAAATCAACAATGTACTTCGCATGCATAGTTTTTCTGATCTCTTCATTGTTCATGCTTGTATGCTGAAAATTATCGGATCCGGAAGAACAATTTTTCACCGATGGGGAGCTTAGTCTACTGCCCTTCATCCACCAGGCTATCATCCTATATCATATGACAACAAGCTACTACCCACAATATCATCATCAATCAACATCAGAGAAAATATCATCAGGGAGCACATATCGACCTGTAACTACATTGGGGAGAAAATTTATACCTAGAATCTCATGGGGAAGCTATGCATATACAACCCCATATATATCAGTAGGATATCCATATATGTATGGGATCCCATCTCAACCCTGGAATTACATCAAGGAGCTCAATATCCACCCGAAACTGCATAGGGTTATCTTAACCCATCCTATTTCCTACTAATCTTCCCATCGATGACCTCAATAATAATGTATTAGAACACCTCTATCATAATATCCTTGGGTTGTAAACCCAAATTACATTCCTAACTCATTTTCCGAACTAGGAGAAGTATTCCCAACAAAACCTGCTTGTGGGTATGATGCCAATTGTGGTATACTCTACAAATACCAATTAGGGGATCAAAATTCTTCAACCCTATGAATATAGGGGAGAAAAATCTCAGCCCTATGGGTATAATATAGATAATAAGCCCTATTTTCCATAGTTCCCTCAACCCCACAAGCCATATATATAATTTCCTCCTCTTGGGAGCTCAGATAAGGAGGAAGAGCTAGCTTAGTGTCCTTGATCAACGTTTCTCTCATTTGGTATATATCGATTCCTATTCATACAGGACATAAAATAAAGTATTATGTTATAACATACATAATCATGTAAATCATAACAAGATACAAATCATAACAAGATATCATAATCATCCTCCCTTTCATGGAGGTGTCAATCACACATGGATACTGAAATCATCCTCCCTCTCAAGGAGGTGTCAATCAAAAGCCTAATCTTGTATTGAATAGCTAAAATATCTTTATAAATGGAGAAATCATAGTCCAAACTATAATTATAAGAGATCTTCTATCATCACAGTGTATCCATGTCTTATCCAAATCACTCTCAGAAAACTCTCTACAGATCTTCTACATTGTGCCTCACTTCTAGCCTTTCTAGCAGCATTATACCCAACCTCGGTCATGCTATGGAACCCTTGTACAAGATATCATGGAAGATATCATACTAATTTAGTGTCCAAATGTACTTATAAATACTAATCCCAAACATCATGAGTTCATTCATGCAGCTACCTATCACAGGAGAAATATCACAACCTTTGTGAGTAGAATGTTTCATGCCAATATTTCAAAAGATGTTTGGTGGAAATTTTGAATGAGCAACTCAATCATGAATTTAATCATGTCCTATACACATCATATACGTATGGATGTTAAAAATAGAACACCAATGCTTCAATTAACTAACATATGCCATGTTATGTTCAATCAACATTTTAACTTTAAATTAGAGTGTCCAAGGATTTAAATTACAAAAACACATTTCAACAATATTGCCATATGGAATTTATTTCCCAAATTCCACAAATTGATTCATCATGCCATGATACATCATTACGATATTCAAAATCCATCTCTCTCTTACTTATATATTCAGAGGCTCATCACCTGTGTAGGGTAGAATATTATTATGTAAAACCAAATCCAAAATCAAAATGAAGGCCATACCTTAGAACTCATTATCCTTACCTCACCAGATATCTGTCAAGTATAGAAAAATCTAATTCGAGGAGCTTGCATCATGCAAAATTCTCTACAATCATAGTTCGTTACCATGCCAACCTTACATAAATCAAAGTTGTCTCAAATAATTCAGTTCATCAAATTTTAGAAGCCAAACCAAAACTATTATCAAACACATTGATTTAATAGTATCAATTATTTCAACCAGTTATAGGTTGATCTCATATAGATTCTTCACATCATTAACTATCAATCCATCAAGTTCATCCTTTAACATGTAATTATAGACCATTTCCATCCCTATATGTGAGTGCATACATATCAAGGTTAAATCATGCATATCCATACTAAGTCACAACAACCATTTTTCTAGGAACAATGAGGCCAATGCAAAACCATACTTCTGAATACTCATATATGGCACTAAAGGTCACTATTCCCACATATCATTGTCACCTAGGAAAATAAACTATCACTAGTTCACATCATGTGAAACCCAAATGTGTGATTGTTCTAACATCTATAATTCTATAAGTATCTCAATCATTAAGGATCGTGTCAAAAGTTCCAAACAGAATTTATCAATATCAATCATCCAAAACATGTAGCACAACCCTAAAAAATAATGACGTATCCATATTAGTGTCTCGGTCATGTGAAAATACCATTTCGGTTCAAACATATGAACTTTCCCTACGGAAAAATCTTACTACTACCTGTAGCACTGAAATCTTCCAAGTGACCATCTGATTTCATGCTCAATTCCAAAAATTCCAGAAATCAGTTTACATTGGCAAGACATGTCAAAGATCCCTTTATTCAGATTATAGACAGAATTCAATGTACAAAACTTCAATTTTGGGTCTATCAGGCATAGTCACCTCTATGGGCCTTCCTTTGTGCGAGATAGGCTCAGACTTACGTCTTATATAAACAAAGTAAGATAATAATATATCATAGAAGGGCTTATAATTTCATTTTCATAAATGTCATCAACCTATGTTTACTAGAGTCATGCAATAGCAGATTTTTTAGATCATAAACACACATCTATCATGATCATCAACATCATGTCATAAATCTTTCATCAAGGGCTCGATTTGGAAATATTAGGGCATTACACTGATCTGAAAATACAACCTTATGAACAATACATCTAGCTAAAGCATTTAATTCCATCATGTTCCATAACGATAGGAAGTCTGAGATCTGAAAATATCAATCTCGTCAATTTTTTCCTATCATCATGGTTGCCAATACCATGCGTATCATGACCAATAGGATCAAGTTAGGTTAGTTGATAAACAAAATGAAATCTCTCTTTGTTATGAAACCAGATCCAAAAATAGAAGAAATGAGAGATCAACACCTTAGAAATAAGCCACTTCGAGGGGGCAACCTCCTTTACATTACATAAATGAAAAATTCTTGGATGATACAAATGACAAAGCATCCTTCTATATATAAGAGTCCATGGGGTCATAATATAATCCTAGTTGACCTAAAAAAATAATGTAAGGGCATAATAATAACAATATTGGGGTTACAGGGGTACAACAATAAAAATAAAGGGGCTAAACTAACAACAATAAGGGATTAAACTATTAATATAGGGGCCTAACATGCCCCTCTCCTTCAAAAAAGTGTTTTCCTCAATTCTTGAGTAGCTCTGGGTGCTTCTGTATAAAATTTTCATCCCCCCATGTAGAATCTCAATGGGTAAGTTCTTCCACTTGATGAGATACTCTAAAATTGATCGATTTAGTAGTTGTCAAGTTCTTGTTTCCATGACTCCTTTAGGTTCCAATATAATTTCTCCTTCCTCATCAAGTTCTGGAAATATTGTGTGAACTGGAATTTTTTTAACTATAACCTTCTTTAAGCATGAAACATGGAAAATCGGATGCACTCGCGAAGAAGCAGGTAGCTTCAATTTGTATGCCATAGTGCCAATATTTTGCAACACCTTGTAAGGACCATAGTAATTTGGAAATAATTTATTATCCTTCTTAGCTTGCTTGAGGGAAATTTGTTTGTATGGTTGTAGCTGGAGAAATACCCAGTCTCCTACATCAAAACTTCTCTCGCTACGATGTTGATCTTCCTGTTGTTTCAATTGATTTTGTGCCAAATTTAGCTTATCCTTTAAGAGTTAGAGAACTTCTTTTTGATGCTCGATGTGATCTTCCACTGCTTGAACCTTATAATAATCTCTTAAAGATGATGTGATGGACGGTGGATGATATGCATAAAGTGCCATAAATGGGGTCATTTTTGCTGTAGTATGGAAGGAAGTGTTATACCACCATTCAACGATAGGAAACCACTTGAATTGTTGTGTTTGTTTATCAAACACAAAACAACGAGGATATCCTTCCAAAAATTTATTCACTATCTCAGTTTGACCATCGGATTGAGGATTATAAGATGAGTTATAAACTAGTTGAGTACCCAAACAAGAAAATAATTTTGTCCAAAACTTTCCAGTAAAAATGGGATCTCTATCCCTTACAATAATCCTTGGGTATCCATGTAGCTTTTAAATTGTTTCCATAAATGTAGTAACAACTATACTTGCTTTAAATGGATGAGATTATGCACAAAAGTGTGCATACTTGGTAAGTATATCAACTACCACCATGATGACACTCTTTCCTTTGCACTTAGGTAAACCTGGGATAAAATCCATTGAAATATCCTCCCAACATTGACTTAGAATGGATAAAGGCTGTAGAATACCTGGAGTATTAATTGTCTAAACTTTATTTTGATGGAAAACCAAACATTCCACCACAAAATTTTGAATATCATATTTAGGGCCATCCCAAAAAATTTCTTTCTTCACCCCATGGTAAGATTTTAAAAATCCTGAGTGTCCTCCTAAAGGAGAAGTGTGCAATTCCATAAGAATGTTTTGTTTTATTTGGGAATTATTACAAATATATAAGCGGTATTTGTACCATAAGGAATAATTTTTCCAACCAAATGTATCATATGTACTAGGATCTTGCTACAACTTTTTCATGAGTGTCCACACCTCTTTGTCCTTCTTCCATTCATCCCTTGCATCAATCATCCAATCTGGTTGGATAATAGAAATGGCACAAAGAAATGCTTCCACCTCTTCATTCTTTCTTGAGAGTGCATCTAGAACAAAATTTAGCTTCCATTTTTTGTAGATGATTTCAAAGTCATAACCCAACATCTTTGTGACCCATTTTTCTTGTTGTTCTGAAGATAGTCTTTGTTCCAAAAAGTGTTTAAGACTATCATGATCATTTTTTAACTTGAACTGTCTTCCCATTAGGTAAGGTCCCCATTTCTTTAGTGCATGCAGTATTGCTAACATTTTCTTCCCATAAATAGCTTTCTATAAATACTTTCCTTTTATTGGATGACTTTCAAAAGAAATAGGTTTTCCTTATTGCATTAAAACAGAACCAATTCCATTTCGTGAGGCATCACATTCCATAATAAAGGTTTTTGTGATGTTTAGCATAGCTAAGACTGGTGCTAGGAACATTGCCTCTTTAATATGTTCAAAGGCCTTAGTTGCTTTAGGGGTCCATGAAAATGCATATTTCTTGAAAACTATTGTTAGAGGTGCTGCTATTCTCCCATAATTCTTAAAAAACTTGCCATAATACCCTATTAACCCGAGAAATCCTCGCAACTACTTTATGGCTGTGGGGACTTTCCATTCCTTAATGGATTTAATTTTGTTAGGTTCTACCTTAAAACCCTTGTTAGATACATAATGTGTTGGATGTTTTTTCACATAATTATTTCTCCTTCAATAGTTTGAGCACCTAGTCAACATGTTGAACATGATCCTTTCAAGACCTATTGTAGATTAGTATATCATCAAAAAATAGTAGCACAAATTTTCTAAGGAAGGGTTTGAAAATGGAATTCATCAACCCTTGAAATGCAGAAGGTGCATTGGTAAGGCCAAAAGGCATGACAAAAAATTCATAATGACCCTCATTAGTTCAAAATGTTGTTTTCAGAATATCTTCGATCTTCATTCTAATTTGATGATATCCTGAATGAGTATCCAACTTGGTAAATAAATTTCTCCATGTAAATCATCTAATAATTCATCAATCACGGTAATGGGAAATTTATATTTAATAGTGAGCTTATTGAGCTGCCTATAATCTGGAGACATGTGCCATGATCCATCCTTCTTGTGCACCAATACTACTAGAGAAGAGAAGAAATTTGACTAGGTTTAATTATACCAGCCTCTAACATTTCTGCAATCATATGTTCAATTTCGCTCTTTTGGACATAAGGATATATAAAAGGCTTGATGTTTGGAGGAACAATTCCTAGAATCAAATGAATATCATGATCATGATCACAAATAGGTGGGAGTCCTTTGGGAGTTTTAAACACCTTGGAATTATTGTCCAAGGATTTTTGGAGATATGGAGAAATAGATGATTTTGATATTGGCAGTTCTAGTGAGCATAATTCTGCAATTATGCCTTGTTGTTCTTTCTTTAGAAGCTTTATCATTACATTCGAGCCTATTATATTTTCTGACTTCCCTATGATACCTCGTAATTCAACTTCCTTTCCTTTTGAAAAAAAATCAAGAGAAGATCATGAAAATTAAAAGCTACCATCCCCAAATATTGTAACCATTGTACTTCTAGTACAACATCATCACCTCCCATTGGAATGGACAACATTGGACTATTCATTAAATATTGCACCATGGTTAGCTTGATATTCTGGCATTTTCCAGAGAAATTTATAGTTCCTGCATTTGCAACCATCACTTAACATTATAGTGCTGGGTATAGGAAACAATTCAATTCCTTGGTTACCTTACAATGAATAAAATTATGGGTAATACCTGAATCAATCAACACTATTACCTTTTTCTTCTCGATATTTCCTTCTATCTTGAGAGTTTAAGGAGTGGTAATTCCTTCCAATGAATTACATGATATTATCAGACTCATTTATTCTTCTTCTATAGTTGGTTCCTGGTGTATATCCTCTTATTTTGACGTTTCTTGTTCATTTTCTTCCTCCTCTTCACAATCTATGTAAAATAATTTCTTCTTAGCACACTTATGACGTTTAGTGTATTTTCTATCACAATTGTAGCAAATTCCTTTTGCTTTTTTTTCTTCCAATTGTTGTGGTGTCAACCTTGTAGGTTGTGGAAGTATAGGAGTAGTAACACTTCCATCTTTATAGATGGGAGTGGTAGGATTTCTTGTTGCCATAATTTTATATTCAATTTTTCTTATGAACCAAAATGTCTTCTCCAATGAATCAGGTTCCTAAACAAAAACCACATGTTGGATGTTATCCTTTAATGTTTGTACGAAGGCATTAATCATCTGTTCCTCTAGAATATTAGCTACCATTATATTCAATTTTTGGAAGTCCTCAATGTGCTCCACCACTGAACCCTTTTGTTTGAGTTTTATCAACTGGCTAAAGAAGGTGTTGCTCTTTGTATTCTCATCATGTGCTATCATTTCCTCCATAAAAATCGACAAAGTGACAATTTTTTAGGGGAGAAAATACATCGATACCATACAAATGTATTTTGTTCTAAATATAAAATTGCAATGCGTACCTTTTGTGTGGTTTTCACATTATTAAGATAAAGATATTGCTCCATCTGTGGTATACATGTTACGGGATCCTTTCCATCAAACTTACTCATATCAATATTTGGAATATGGTGGGTCATCCATCCAACATTCTATTTTACAAAGTCATGATTAGCATTTCTTTTTCTCTTATCATGAGTTTCCTCTACTATCTTTTCGCCATTAGGAATCATTTCTTGTACAACCTTTGACAAACCTTCATTCAAACCTTCCATTTTTTCTTCCATACCATTTTTCAAACCATCCATTGTAACTTCCACACATTTCTTCAAACCATCCATATTAGCTTTCACGCTTTTCTTCAAAACATCCCTTTAATTATTTGTTTCTCTTTGCGAGAGTGAAATTTGATGCACTTGCTCTTGTAATTTTGATACGTCATGTTGCATTTCATCATCTTCATGAGTCATGCTAGAGCCTTCTGAAGGTTTAATGGGCATTGAATTATTTTTAGGGCACATTTTCGAAACCAATATTGATATCTATTATACAATATGACCTTGGCATCAATTCAAACTGATTCTTCAAACAAGAATTATACAATTTGGAAAAAAAATACACACATATTTTTTTCTTTTGAGGAGCTCGATATTGAAACTGAATTATCTCTATGATTTAGAATCTTCAACATCTGAAATTTGGTCCTGTAGTAGCCATCTAAATATTATTTTGAATTCTATAGCTCTGACCTTATTTTGATTCTTCAAGGAAAATTTATGCCCAATCTTTAACAATGACTTAATTATGGACTAGTTTAGTAGAGAAAACTTGTATGGTGTGCGACGTGTCACTACTTCCTCCTTAGGCTCTAAAATTGATACCCAATAAACTACACTCTGTGTGTTTGCGGCAACTTTTTACAAAATTCCAATCTGATGCTTAGAGATATAGTTATGATGATTTTCCCAAGATCACCTCTTTGACATGAAATTCGAGAGCCTGCCAAAACCATAACTTCCACAGATAATATCTCTAAAAATACTCCGAACCATGATCTAAAAGTTTTATACAATGTTCTTCAGACTTTCAGCTTCACTCTATAGTAAGGTCAGCTTTCGAAAATTTGTAGAAAAGAATTTATAATGAAAATTCCTTGATGACCTATTTAGGTGAAATTCAGAAGCCTGACAAAACCCTAATTTCCACAGATCATATCTCATAAAATATTGTGAAAAAAATATGAAATTTTTACTTGTTCCTCGTGATTTTGGCTTCGCTCTGTAAAAATTTCAAGTTCTGAAACTTCGTAGTAAAAAATTTTATAGTGAAAATTCCATGATGGCCTGTTTTGAGCAGCAAAACCCTAGAATCCAAAGCTTTGATACCAAATGTTATGAAACTAGCTCCAAAAATAGAAGAAAAGAGAGATCAACGGTTTGTAAATAAGCCAATTCGAGGGAAAAACCTCCTTTACATTACATAAATGAACAATTCTTGTATGATACAAATGAAAAAACCTTCTTCTATATATGGGATTCCATGGGGTCACAATATAATCCTAGCCGACCTAACAATAATAATGTAAGGGTACAATAATAACAATATTAGGGTTAGAGGGGTACAACAATAACAATAAGGGAGTTACACTAATAAAAATAAGGGACTACACTACTCTTTCCATGAGCTTTCACCATGCTTATCACAAACATTATCAATACCATATCAATGAGTTAAACTTCTATAAGAGATCCAAAATATATTGTGCATACCAAAATTAAAGAGTATCATTTACTAGAGTCAACATTAGGGCCTCCAAAATGTTATCCAAACATCAATCTATGCCGCTATATCTAAGATAAAAAATAACTAGCCTTGCGGAATCAAGAAGATAATAAAACCATTTGCTACTAGGTGCAACATTTCATCATAGGAAACGTAAATCCCAATCACTCTAATGTGAATGAATAAACCATTTTCAAAAGTGGAATTCTCAACATACCATAGAGATTACCTAGCCATCCAATGTTATAGCTAAAACATAACATTAAAAAAATATACCATGCATGCCTTGTGGCATTACATGTGCACCTTTACATAGGGAGCTTCAAGTGCATCTTTACCTTTGCCAAATCTAGCCATCTTTCTTGCTCTTCAAAATATCCTCAAGAGGGTTCCACTAATCACATATCCTCAAGGTGGTTAGAAATATATAGGTGCTAAAATATACATGCAGGAAGTAACTATTAGAAACAATAATCATAATAATCAGATCAATAAGTATAAAAAATTCGAGGTCATAAGTCAGGGAATACTTATGTTAAATAAGAGATGATCCTCTCCCTCTTGAACCAACCTTCAAGGGCCATCCATAGACCATAGAACAATGTTTTCTTCAATCAAAAACTTTATCAACAACTAGTTCATCTGAAAAATTGATCCCAAGTGCTTCTCATAGATCTCATCTCAAGAATATTTCCAAAAACCAGGGTTTCTCTCAAACCCTAATCACTCTCACATCGTTTTTCACTAACTACCTATTATTTTCTTCATACCCTATAATTATTTCAAGTCTCTACCACCCTTTTCTTGCTTCCATAGAAGTGTCCCCATGGGGGTGATATCCATGGATTTTCTTCAGCCTAGTTCTGATACGATGTTAATTTTTCATAGAGCTACATTGTTATTTTCTTTGATAATTACATTCATTCAATAAAATTTTAAGTTCACCCCAAATAATTATATCATTGTACAAATATACTTTATCAACCATCATAAAATGAACATATGTAGAAATAACATCATCATAATCATCATCATCTAAGCAATGAAATGTAAAAGGATAAAAGGAAGAGAAGAATCAACACATAGAGACACCAGGATTGGTCTGATAACTCGAAAAATCCATTGCAAATTATTCTTCTTAGATCATCATCAAATGTTTAAGAAAAAAATATCACAATGATCCATAGATCCATATCTTCATCATGTAGAAAAAATATAGCATATGCACAGTAAAAACCATAAACATACTTCTGCTAAAGGAGCTTGAATTTGAGAACTAAAATGCAATGACACACGTTGAAGCATACTGATGAATACTGCTCATATGGAGTGAAGACATAAATAAATATTGCAATGAAAATACATAGATAAGATCTACATATATTCATATCTACAACCTCAAGAGCGCGGATCTGAAAGATCACCAAGTGATCTCAACTACCACACTACAAGGAAAAGGCCCTCTAGAGAAGGTTATAAAGGAGGTTTTTAGTGTTATAAAATTGGCCAAAATTGTCAAAAAAAAAAAATCTACAACATCTGTTTATGGTTACGAAGGTTTTGGTGGAGCTTTTAACAGAAATTCAACACAAACTAAAAAAACTCGACAGCCCGATGTTATTATGGATGTTTTTTTCATCGATGCGCTACTAAGATGTCAACGGACTAGTGCGTGTCATATAGAAGGTGGTCAGGGGCAGTCGAAGGTGCATGCACCGGGCTGTCAAGGTATAAAACCACATCGGGCATAGTGTTGGTGATACAACAGAATGAGCTGTTCTAATCGATCTTGGGATTTTTTGTGGTGCCCATAGGTTGTCTAACCGCATCGGTATGTAGACTTATAGAAATGTACCAGTGTGTAGTATCAAACAAAGGCACCGAGATTCATAATTGTTATTGGTATTTGTGTGGTGCCCATAGGTCGTACAAGTGCATTGGTGCCTAGTATCACATAAACACATTGTGTGCAGTATCGCACAAACGCACCGATATTTATAATTGGTATTGTTATTTGTGCGGTGCCCATAGGTCGTAGAAATTCACCAGTGCACTATATCATACAAATGCACCGGTGTATAGTAAATGACATGCACGAGTGTTCATTTTGTATTTTTTAGAAACATCAACCTGTGACAATGCAGTTATTGTGATTTTTAAAAATTCATTATTCATCAAAAGTCAACACATCTTATAACAATATTCATATTAATTAATTTTTTATTCATGCATTTGAATGTGATGTTTGGATTAATTTGTTATATCATATCATAATTATTGTGATTTTTAAAAATTCATTATTCATCAAAATTCGACACATATATATCTTATAACAATATTCATATGAATTAAATTTTTATTAGTGAATTTGAATGTTATTTTTGGATTAATTTGAGATATAATATCATCAAATTTCACATCTCTTCATTATAATATTTAATCATCCATTAATTTAATCAGTGGTGTTACATTTCACAGCGATAATGGAGAATGCAATAGAATAAATTAAAACATATATATATATATATATATAAGACAGTTTTTGTCATTAAAAATGAGAAAATTATTGGTATCCCTTTGCCTTTCAATTGGGACACTATGTCCATTACATTAAACAAAATGTATGATTTCATAGAAAAATATTTCAAAAAATACAATGCCTTGCTTTGATATCCAAACATAGTGATCATCATTCTTCGCTTGAAATGTTGTCATTGCTAGAGCTACTTCCATGACTTGGGTTATTTTAAGGAATATTTTGTTCACGATGTTGATTGTTTTCTTCTTCTTCACCTTCCATCTACAAACATAAAAATAAATTGTAATGGGTGTATATAGATTGGCGAGAATAATGAAAATTGCAATATTAGATAACATACATCAATGTAAATTGAAAATAAATGACGTACCATAGCAACAATTGACTCATGAACTATACACATTCTTTCAAAACCATGTATTATTCCATATTTTCAAGATTTCATATGTTGGCACAATTCCATACTTTGTTTCCTACAAGTTTTATACCCCATAACAAATCACATATTTAATATAATTTTTTTTTTCTATTAATTATAGATGGAGCTAAGTAAAAAAAGATTGATAGATGCTTACAAATTCCACAATTAATTTTTGATATGCCAACATATACTCACAACCCATATTTAACCCAATATCAATCAATTCATGCGATGGTTCTTCTTTGTATGTTAGCAGCTGTTTGAAGAAATTCAATGATGATTTTTGTAAAACAACATAAAAAATTCAAAAATGAGATCTACTTAAGCTGTTATAAGGAAGTAACAATTACTCACAAACTTAGATATCAACCCTTTTCTTCATTATCGTCCTATTTTATGCGTTGAATGGGTTCCATTTTCTTTTCTTTTCTGCAAGAAAATACATGAAAATTAATATCTAATGCTACATTGTTTATTTATTGTACCTAATGATCGAAAAATTCAATGATTACATATTACATTTGAAGCACGTTGTTGTTGAGATGGCTCCTCCCGTGATGATTTTTTTTCCATTTCTTTGACCATCTCCCTATACATATTTTTGGACGTTCCTACTGGCATATTTCTGATATCAGATCGTTCATCTTTTGAGATTTTCATAATCTTCCTAAAAATGTAACATGACAATAAACCATTTAATTTTTATATTGATATATGAAAAGTAAATATAACAAAAGTGATATTTATAAATAATTTTAGAGAAACATTTAAAGGAATATTACTTTTTCATTCCTTTTTTTTTTTTTTGTACGTTTTGCTATTAAAATTCTGACATGTCTCATTGAAAAAATCTTTGGAAACTCTTTCTGTAGTTTAGATAAAATTTGGTTCTTGGAATCATTGGATTGATTTTTCTATTGTAAGTGGAAATAATGTCTATACATTCATTCCATTAGATCTCTCAAAATTTTGTAAAATTTTTCCCCCCTTTTGGTTAACCTCCAACACCACTCCAGATGAGCTAAGGATAAATTCATTTTCATTTGCATGTTTTATTGCTTTTCTTTTCTGAGAACAACATTCCTTTTCTGAGTTGTTGGTCCCTGTAGAATACTAAACAGATGTGAATTAATATATTGTTTGACACATGTTATCTAATAATGTTATGTATATTATTAACGAAAATTAAAAAAAGAAACTCATATTGGATCAATAGTATTTTTTTCATTCACCCGATTTATCCTTTTGCAACTTTTCCATCAAGCTTTTACGCTCTTCTGGTCCTAGATCAGAAATAATCTTATTGAGCTTCATCATTTTTTGGCTCTGCATGATACACAGTAAACAATACATATTTAATGAAACTTACAAATAGTTCAAAATTAATATTTTTTGTAAAGAATTTACAAAGAACTTGCCTTTTTTTCTTTTCTTGATGTGTTATCAGTATTTTTGTTACTTGATATCTTGTTATCCATTTATTTATCAATATGAAACCCGTAACATATCATTCATTAATATATTTTATAAATAAATTTCCAAATTTTCATGTAAAAATAAATTCTCAAGAAACTGTTGCGCCATTCATGGTGTACGCACCAACGTCGGTGTCTGGGGGTCTTATAAACTCATAGTAGGATGCTATATGTCAACAAGGAGCACCTGTGCATTACATGTTAACCACCACAGTGATTAACATATAAATAATAATAAAAATCGTTTAGTGTTAGTTTTTGTAGGGTCAATTCCCCGCACAAAAAAGTGACAACCATACGGTGCTCTCTGTCAACTAGGAGACCCAGTGTGGTGTGTTATATGTTACATGGTCCACCAATTAACACAATAAAATATTTTTTTGCGGAAAATCACATGCGCGGTGCGCCATAATGAAATAGCACACCGGTGCCCTATTTTACGTATGGTTCACTAATTAAAAAAAATTGGTTTTTAATTTTTTTATTATAGTACTTTCACAGTGTCATGGGATAATCTAGGGCATCAGTGTGTTAGGTTATGCCAGGCGCACCGATAATTTTTTTTTTTCAAAAATTCACGCAAGCACCGACATGGATTGGGATGAGACTATGCAATTCGTCCCATGTGTTGGATGTCATAGGCCTATATATAGAAATATGAACCCTATAAATATAAAATGAAAAGACCTAATTCTGAAATCATAGTAACATGGAGAAGAAAGGGCAGAAACAAAAAGAATGAATGGTTTAGGGTAAAAATAGATTTTATTTTATTTTTGTTTCTGAAAATGAAAAAAAAATTGAAATTTTCTTTTAGTGCGTAAAAAAATTGCAGAAAAAGTAAAAAAAATAATAAAATTTAATCACGAGATCATTTGAAATTCTATGCTACAGGGTTTGAATCACCATAGGTTTTGAATTCTGATTGTCTAAATACTTCCATCCAAATGTATTTTACTGCTCCACAATGCTCTTGTGCTCTCTTGCTCTAGGTATGTCTCCCGCAAATCTGTGGCTAAATTTTTTTGCAAAAATAGTGAAATAATTAAAAGTGTTTAGTATTTAAAGAATTGTTTTATGAAATTAGATTTTTGAAAAAAAATTGCCGACCATTTTTCAAATTATCGTTTTTTTTTTCACTCAAAGAAAATAGAGTTGCGCTTTTTTTATTTGTGGTTATTCGTCACCGGTGTGTCACTTAATATCACAGCCCCAGTGTGTCCATTGATAACATGGAATCGGTGCACAGTAACTAAAACACAGTGGTGTAGTTATCTGTACATTGGCACTGATTACAAGAAGTCCATTTTTAAGGCACCAAAATTACTTTTAGGTGTGTACACCAAAGTTTATTGTTGATTTTGCTCAAATGCAAGGAGAAAAATATCATAATTATATCGAATGGAAAATTCTTAAAAATCTATCTCGTTCCATAATATTTCTCAAACTCATTCATGAAGTTCTCCCTATCCATATCGAGATGTAATAGTTACTTCAGCTTTTATTTATATTTTCATTATCTAATTGAAGTTATGTTTTTTATCCATTTCAATCATGCAGAACTTAATTAAATTTATAATCAATATAAATTTGCAGGTTCATGCAAATTCAGAATCATTTTCAAATGCACAAAATATTCAAACAGCTCCAAAACGACGGAAGCTCTTACCAGGAGAAACATATCGCAAGGCGCATTTGGTAGATGAAAATGGACAACCGCTTCACCCTAAAAATTGTAACAATATTGCATATTCTAGCCACAATCCTGGGACAATGATGGCAATAATTGTAATTGTTTCGTATATTGATTAATGTAATTATTTCAATGTCAAACCAGTTAATCATGCAATATTTTCAACGTGATTAGTAATTGATATCACATATTTTGTACTAATCATGTTCAAATATATATTTTTAAATTATTAAGATTCTAGTGGTGATCATCGACCTACCTACCATCTTCCATTGCACCCAACGACAGTGAAAAATTGAGAGAAGACTTAATTAAGAGAAAAATTCAAAGAGGAACGATACCAAGAATGGTTGAATCAACCACAGATTCAATTCCCGCTACGTCTAGATTCACCAATTATGAATGACTACAACAATAGTAGTTCTTCACAAGCTGGTAATGGAGGCAATCAAATAGAGTTTTGTATGGATGATTACTTAAGGGATAGAACTCTCATGGAGGCAATTTTTTTAGATACATTCCAAAACGATGATCAGCTAGGGGATGATTCTCATATTGGTGACACCTTTTTCGAAAGCCTTAAATTTGCTTCCACCACCCCTCTATTTGGACCTAGCGGTGAGTCAAAGTATATCTAGTTGGGGACAACGATGTTACTATACAACTTGAAAGAAAATTTTGGCTTGTCGAATGCATGCTTCTCGGAAATTTTGAGGTAAGTTACCATAAAGTCCTCCCTGATATAAATTTGAGAAATATGATTAGTACACAATGAACATTTCAAGTGGTAAAATCTATGAATGTTAATAATTGTATTAGCATTAATGTAAATTTATTAATATATTTTTCCATGATTACCAACCACAGGTTATTCAAAGATAAGGTTCTTCCTAGTGATATTATCTTGCCCGATAGCTGCGAAGAGGCAAAGAAATTGTTGAAAATTACAATTTTACAATTTCACGTACATTTACAATTACAATAAAAATTAAAATTACAATCACAATTACAATTTTAGAATTTTACATATATACAATTACAATTTTATAAGTTTAAAATTTACAGTTACAATTCCAATTTTACAAATTTACATATATACTTTTATAATAACAATTTTAGAATTTTACATACAATTAGAATTACAAATATTACAATTTTAAAATATCATGATCATTTAATATTAAATTAATTAATAAACATCACAATCATGATAACCATCATACAAACATCACATTCGAATAAAAAACACATTGAAATTCGCTAACATCATCGTGATCATGATCATCTAACAAAACACAATTAACATTTTATAACACCATCAAAACACAAACATCAAATATATATCTCATGTGAAATAACTTCTATCACTATACATCTATCTGCAAGCTTCACATTAAATGAACATATCTAGCTTGACCTAACAATATACACATCATGATGATCACCAACATGTAAATTAAGTACAACTGCAACATGAACATAATATACATGGACCATATATATATATATATATATATATATATAACTGAATAATGCCAAAAATATACAACTGTAATATAAATGTCATATATCATCTCATGGTACATCATGAATAACAGTACTATTCGAGGCCTTGTCTATCAATGGTAAAGCCTCGACAAGCTCAGATACATGTTGATCATCACGTATTTTCTCATCTAGTACTGGTGCCTCAGGCTTATCAGGATCAACTGTCGGCTACTCGTCATGATGAATCGACATGGTCGATGGTTGAGCCTGCTCATGATCATGAGTATTGCTGGATGCTGCAGGCTACTATCTCGATGTGGCCGATGGTCCAACGTGCTCTCCATGATGACTATTTCTCGATGCTAGTGGAGGCTTCTCATCTGGCGCGACGCGAGGTGAACAATGATCACTTCGCTTATCGTGATCATTAGATGATGTGTCGGCGATGCTCACAGACTGTCGATCATGTGCTGCATCTCGACCATGCATATAACAAGCATGGGTCCTCCTCAGCCGCATAACTAAGGTCGTAGCTCCTACGATGTGCCGCATCAAGTTGTACATGTCATGTGACATGCCTCTCCACATATGTACCAACCTGCCATCAGCCTATATATATATCTCATAGTAGCGGTCTTGACTCTCACCTCAACAATCAATGCACCGAGTTGGTCACCCAGATCCATCCTCAATTTTCTATCAAGATTATTTCTCCTAGAAAAATGTGTTACCGACTCACTAGAAGAACCATGTCTCTCTACACTGACCCCCTGATGATCCTCGATATCTGACATATCGTGATCGTCATTAGGATCCAAACCTGGATCATGTGGTGATGCTAGCATGTCCTTTCCATTAAAAGACCCAATGTATGAAAAATATATACAAGTACACAACAATAATTAGACAATTTAATTACACAATTTCATAAAAATAACTTTAAAAAAATGTTAGAATAAATTTAAATAGAATAGTAATATGACCTCTATCATCTGGCAGATCATCATCTATGAAGAGGATGTTGGCACACCCTCACTAGTCCAAATCAGCATAAGGATAGGGGTCCATAATGAAGGGATGCTCGTCAACATTGGCTAGAAACTCTAGTGCGGCATGTGATATCCTCACGGATAACTCAGTCTTGCCTAATTGGGCATCATCTATCCCCACATGTGCATCTGTGCCTCCAACATCAGCCAACTACTGTGCCTAACAAAAGTAGGCCTCATCTCTAGAAACCTCTAAAAAATTAAACAAAAAAGCTCTAAATCAAAAGGGAGGTTTACCCTCCCTTGTGCATGAGCACGAAATTTATCTAAGGTTGCACAAAATTGCCGCAAAAAAAAATGGTGGACCACCTAAGAAGTTGTGGCTTGTGTACTAAAGAATAAACATAATATAGAAGCAAGAAAATAATGAATTTCCCATCAATGGTGTTGTGTGAAATGGTCAAAATTAGAAGTGAGAGGCACCTCACCTCCTCACTACCAAATTCAGCAATATGTAACTGACCTCCCTTTACCTGAAAATATGAAGGAGACAATATATCTGCTCTAATGTATCTTTGGGAGTACACCAACTGACTCCCTGCTACATAGCCAACTGGAACCTCTCGGAACGTAATGAAATATATGTCCTCTTGAGTGGGTGCGTACCATTGGTTAGGAGCCACCCAGAAAGAGTGTATGTGGGCATTACACCTCTGGATAAGATCCCTCAGAAACAAACCATGACCCTTTAGGGAAGTAGCCTCCTCATAGAACTTGACGAGGCCTACATACCTTAGGAGTCTCTAGGTAGCTGTTGTAATAGGGCGAGGGTATGCATCTTTCTCCCTCTCTCCTGCCTGCCACAGGCGAACCATCTTATACTGGTCCACCAGTTTTTGTTGTTGGTCCCTCTCTTATCTCCTTTCATGTCTCTAAATGATGGAAATATTAAATATTTTTTTTTAATTAAATGATACATGTATTTAGGAATATACATATATAATTTTTTTTGGGAAAAAAAATTAGTCAGTGTGCCACAAAAAACATGCATGCATCGGTACCGATGTGTCATTTTTTGTCATGCATCGGTGACAGTGCACCAGAAAATCTTCAACACACCGGTGGCGGTGCACCTGAAAATTTTCAGTGCACCGCCCTCCTGTAATTATTCCTAATTCAATGGTGCAGTGGTATCATAGACCACACTGTTGACTATGGACCATGTTGGGAGGCCGGTGCGATGACCAAACTCTACGCCCCGGGGCATATAGTTCAGTCAGCGCAACGACCTCCTAACATCATTACATGGTCAACGGTGCACTCCTTTACCAGGCTGCACTATTGATCGTGTTTAAATGTTGAAATGTGGTGCACTAATAAAAATACCTGCCCCAGGCCAGATAGTTAATTCAACGCACAGTATTGCCACTATTCTAAAGGGTCAACGGTGCAGCCGAGTAACTAACCGCACTGCACTTTTTTAAAATTTTAAAATAGCATATTGCACCTTTTAATACCACCCTGGAACTAGTCTGGATATCATTAACATTAGTTTTGGTGTGACCTGTAAATTTACAGGCAACACCGCAAACCGGTGCGAGTTGAACGACTGAAGCAGACTGCGCGACAATTTTTTTTTAATGGTTAACTTTAAGGTAATTTTAAATTATAATCCAATAAAGGGTTTAATTATGGAAAAACAAGAAAAATACCTGTAAATTTGGCTATCAAGGAGGCTTATTGGCTGTACAATTTGTAAAAGTAATTTTTCCCCCCGTTTTACAAAATTCAAGCTGAATATTGGTGGGCAATGCACAACAGCAGTGCATGCAATGGGTGTAATGGAAGCACTGATGTTATGGCGGCTCAGATAAGGATAAATTGCACCAGTGGTTGAGAGCTTTGGAGCACTGAGAAAAGTGAAAAATATGGCCATACTTATTTTTTATTTGACCATGTTCCGGTATGCGGGGTTTTATAGGTGCACCGGTGTGGTTTCTTAACACTGCACTGGGCGGTTTATGTTTTGGCGTAGAGTTTTAGGACGCATCGATGGGGATTATTTGTAAAGAATCAGTGTGCTACAGTAATAAGATGCACCAGGTGAGTGTTTATGGAGCGCATGGTGTCTGATCTGCCAATGTTTTGTGCACACTAGTGCTTTCTCTTATTGAACACGTCAGTGTGGTTTAGGATGATAAGCGCACTAGATGAAAAAAATCCTCAAAAACCAACACCCACCAACCTCCTCTAGTAACCTCCACTATAAATGGATGTCTGAGGTATTCTTTTAAGCGGTTCCTCAAAACATCCGCTAGAGGGTCTTTTCCTTATAGTGCCAATTTCTAGATCTAAGTCCAAGATGATGTCAATGACTGTTTGAAGTGATTGTAACTAATAAATAGATGACTGAAGATGTTGCACAAGCAACTAACTCTAATCCAAATGATATTTTTCCATGAAATTTCTTAACCACAGCCTTAACATGCTCAACTCTCGGCTGAAGCCTCCTTAGCCGCGACCTCGAGATTATGTGCATGCGGCTAAGGGCCTGATAATCCCAACACCCTAGACGTGCCGTGCAAAAGGCCTTCCCATGGTTTTTCTAGCTCAATCATGACCTTGACAAGGCTTGCCCACAATTATGGCCCAATTAAACTACTATCTAGCCGCTATTATGGCCCAAAACACCTAGAGCATATGTGAGACCCTACCAATGATCCCGATCCTTTGCGCAAGATTCTCTTGATGTACCCATGTGAGCCAAGATAGAAAAGTACGAACTAATAAAAGGAGAGCATAAAGATGATCTCATGAGCGGATGTGTGGAAATGATCTTGAGGTTGCCTCTATTTATAGATTTTGTTTGTGACGGCTAGGGTTAAAGGTAACTCTACATGTGGTTAGTCTGACCCATTCCATTTCACTTTAATAAATAAATTAATTCATAATTTGACTTTCTCTTAACCAGTTGGGTCGATTTATAGGTCTATTTTTTTCCTCTAAAAAAGAGGAATATATTGAAATTATAATCTCAACCATCTGAGTTGTCCATAGTGGATTTTGACTATAGTTTCATAATTTTAACACAAATATCTAATACCAAATTGATATGTATATGACAACTTGAGAGTTTATTCTGAAAATTGTAAGTGAAATTATTAGCTTTTTTTAGTTAATATGTCAATTTGATTAGCACATTAACATGCCTTAAAACTTAGTTTTTCATAAAATGAAGAATACATCAATACCATAGTAGTATCCATAAGACAACAAATGATGCAGGAGTTCACCCTTCCTGGTCTACATCTCTTGGTCCAACTTTCAATGTTGGGCTTGTTTGATTATGCTCAAAAATATATGTTTACATCAACTTACAGTGCTCAGAATGCTCAAAAATATGTCTCCTCCAGAATATTAAAAACCCCTAGTTGGGATCCTTATACACTAAAAAAGGTAAATAATTGGCTATGTTATGCTAGATAGAAGTTTTTCTACTAATTGTCCAACAATTTGCACCCACATGCAAATTATTCTACAAATTTTTCCTTTTTTAGCAACGTGGAGTGACAAATTTTCCATACAATGACAATATTTCCGCCGGACCGGGTGCAAATTATCACTTCCTCAAATTTCATATGTTGGCCTTAAATTTGTTAAAAATTCATCAAGTGGCATTTATAGTGTCATCGGATTCGTGGTTTAAAACAATGATTTCCCACTAAAACTTGGACTTCAGTTGAACTGGATTGGTTAGGTTGTGTTGTGGTTTGGGTTTGTGGGAACCTTGCCCTAGGAAATTTCCGCTCACCCTCTGATATTAACCATAACAATAAATGCTGATGACGATGACATGTCCCCTTTTTCGAACCTAACTATCGGTGTATCACCCTTATCCACTCGAGACTTAGGATTTAAGTTTTAACATATGGTTGAATTGGTGTATGAAATATGTTTCCTATCCTCTAGTTTAATGTATCATCTATAATTTGGGTATGGTGCATAATATATAATTTGGGCAGGGGTTAATGTCACACCTCGTCTTTCACAACTTGGTGTGGTTGGTGGGCAAGTTTCTAGGGCTAACCATGGTTCACATCCCCGACATCGTTGCCAATAAAAATTTAAATATGCCATTCGATACATAGAGGTGAAGAACTAACATAGTTGGGTCAGTGGAGGGCTTGGCCGCAAGGATAAAAGTCTCATGTTTGATCCTTGCTGAGCCAGCTCGACCTCAAATAAAATTTTGCACGACCATTAGGAGGCCATGTCGCAGCCATGTATTAGCCCACGTAGTTCCTCCTAATTGCTCCACCCAATAAAAATTTATAGCAACAGAAAATCCAACAAATTTTGACTAATCATAACAAGCCACTTGTAGTCATTATGTTGGCTTATGGAAGGCACAATCAGTTTTCCCAATCATTTCCTAGTTAGCGTACAGACTATTGATTGGTCATCCTGGCAAAGCCATTTCAAATTTTTTATTTATTTTCCAAATAGATCAAAATGTGATATTAGGAGCATCGAATGTTGGTTTTGAGTGAAATGGGATGTGTTAGATTCAAGGCGACACAATCTTCGCTTTGGAACTCATTTAGTGCCAATTCAAGTACTTTGAATTTTGAGAATTTTCTTGATCTACTAGATCGTCTCAAGACAAATTGAGATGAGAATAAAATTTTTAGAACATAAACTGATGTATATATCTTACATGGCTGTAGGCTTAGAGTTTATACTAGAGGGGGAGTCCCGAGAGTCTCTTCAGAAGCATATCAAGTTTATACTCAAAAGACTCAAAATTCAAGATGAGTTTGAATATTAACTCTTTTTTTGAGGTAGGGGAGATGAAAAGAAAAGTGTCACTAGAGACTTGGTTATAGGGCCAAGTATAATATATCTTATACTCTAAGATCTATGAATTTCGTGTAGAATTCTATGGTAGTTTATGTTTATTTTTTTGAGTTGTAGAAATGAAAGGTGATTTTAGAAGTTGAATTGTTATGCTTTCCTTGCATAAAACCTTAGTTAAGTAAAGATAACCACATAAAAATGCAAGATGCAATATCAATTTAAAATATTTTTCCAACTAAAAAATATATTTTATGAATTAATGAATAATGAATAAAGTGGTAACTTAATATTTTCATATCAAGTGGTATCAGGGCAGGTTTGATAGACGATGCTTACAAGATCCAAACGAAAGAAAGAGTAAGGCCAACTCGAGGATTATAATCTTGATATTGGTTCAAGAGACAACAAAAATGACACAAGATGACATTAGAAGGAGAATAAAAAATCAATATTGAAGAATAATTTAAAAAATATTTTCTTTTAATGAAAGCCATGGTCGATTAATTGTTCTGTGAGAAAAAAAAGATGAAGGTGTATCATCAGTGAAAGCTGAAGTAGAAGGTCCAAGTGAACCTCCAAAAACCCATCCATATCCATCCTTGTCTTCTTCTTCTCCATATTCATCTTTTTCATTTGATTCAAGAAAAAAAATTCACCTTCTAAGAAGAGGTGTTCGAAATAACCGATGTTAAAAATTGTGTAAAGTTCAATTTTCCTATATATGGCAGTGAGCTTAATGCAAAGAAGTTTCACTATTGAGTTCAAATCCTATAGGTTGATTGCAGGATCCAGAAAATAATGAATGACACAAGCAAGATTAACTTCCTTTTCCTCGAATCAATGGTACAACTTTAATCTGGCGTGAGATAAAAAACCAATAAGACATCATTCGATATGGTAAAGTAATTTCCTCTTGGTTTGAATTCATTGTTGCATTAAGAAGATAGTTATATCCATTATCTTACAAGAAATAGTCCATAATGGAATGAGATACTTTGAGATAAGGAAAAGGTTAATGCATCCAAATCTATAGTCATAAATTTTATAAAAGAGCTTTTATTTTGGTTATTTATTTACATACTGTTACACAAAATTTTGTCATCGTCCCTGCAATCCTTCGTCCCATACATTGGAGGACTATTCTTATGACCTGTGAATAGTAAAATGTCCTAAAAACACCTTCATGGCATCCTCCTTCATAAGGACAAACGTTCTCCTGAAGAACATTTGCTCTAAAAAACCTTAAAAACAGATGTTTTAACCTTGGCGCGACTAGCAAGTTCATCCCTCGTGCCAATGGGGGAAATCCACACTAGAGGGCGCACCAACCAGCACTCTGTCCCTGTGTTTCACTCACACCAAGCTTATTAAGCGATGTTTTTGAAAAATAAATGGCGGAATTTTGATTCTAACAAACTCTAGAATGAATCATCAAAATAATTTGAGTGGTTTGGCTCCAGATCTCCATGTATAGGAAGTGGTTTTCCACCTCTCATGGAACCTTCCTAAGAGATAGGACCTATCCCATGATTATAGGGATCCCAAATTCCCTTCATCTATATATAAAAGCTTGCCCTCTCCATTTTCTAGCTAGCTGAACTAGTAGGAAGGAAACTATAGCCGAGTAACTATTGAGAGCAGAGCCGAAGAAGAACCCCATAAGAGAGAGATCTTTGTCCAGATTCCCGACAGGCTTTGTTGAGACACGCTCTGCTAGAAGCCCCACCAAAGGAAGATCATAGCATCAGAGCACTTGGTTGTAATCTCCCTTTTTCCCTTTATAATATAAGCGACTCTAATTTTGGTTCCATTCTTGTTTTTACTCTTTCATGTGATGCAATGAATTATATCTTCTCTGACTAATATATAGTTACATGCTTTCAGTATTACATTGTATCTCGTCGTTTCTCTGCGTGTGTATAGGTGTCTGGACGTGACGAACGGAAGGATTGTGATCTGTCAAGCTAGAGGTGAGGAGCACCTCTTCGTCATCGACAACAGTAGCGTGGGATTTAAGGTAGGCTACTTATCGTGGTCTTTGTTTTTCTTGCAACTAGGAATCGATGTCATTGCATGATTCGGTTGTTGCTAGACCTAATCTAGGACTAGTGGGATTTCCTCTGTCCACAGAGGGGATTTACCTCCTCAATAATTTGGTGACTCCACTGGGGATTCAGTGGAAGTTAGTCATTCCTTCTTTGGGTTCTTTCTTGGCTTTTGATTGATTTCTTTGCATTTCTGGTTCACCTTCCTTGGTGTTAAACCCCTGTTAAGCCCCCAGAAGACCAGATCCAGTCTCTTTTGGTCCTTTTTCATTATTTTTCTAGGGTAAACTCAATTGGTGTGGTTTTTCTCCTAACATTCGTGCTAGTTGGCGCTTGTTTCTAGCTAGGCCCCCACACCAATGCCTTTTTGGCACAGATTACAGCCAAACAGGTGCGCCAACACTACTTGGTGTTAGTATTTGCTTGCTTTTGGGCTCTCTGAGCTTGAGGTTTGGTCCTGGTGTCATTTTTCTAATTGATTGAGTGCCTTGAAGTCATTTTTGAATATGTTTGGCCCTTTTCCTCTAGTTGTTTTCCCTCTACTATCAGTTTTCCATCCTAGCCCCAGGGATTCTAGGTGCTTCAGTGTGCTGAGCCTCCCATGGGAGTTTTGGGTCCTTGCTTGCCCGGTCAATTTTGTTCTCGCTTCTCTGCATTCGTCTTATTTCATCTCATTGAATCATTGCATTAATTTAGGTATTGTCCTTCCTTTCATTCGATTTCTCTTTGTGTTACTCCAAGCCTAGATTACACATTTTTTTTTAGTCTCTTTTGAGATTCTTCTTCGCTTTGAGGGATTTTGTCATTGGTTTGAGTCTTGATTGCATGCATTTGAATTGAGTGAACCTGTTTGCTTCATTTATCTCTTTGTCACTTCTCTAATTTTTTTTTTCATTAGTTTTTCATTCATTTAGTGCATTTTCTCTAATATATTGAAAAATACAAAAAAAAAAACTAAATATTTTTCATTTTGATTGGCATAGTGAAAATTGAAAACTTTTTCGCATTGCTCATGTTATATAACTCCAGAGAGAAGTTTTCTAGTTTTATTAGCTTGCATTGGAAACAGTGGTGGATGTTTTTGTGTGTTCTTTTTGTTTTCATTTGAAAGCTCTCAACCCTCCTGTAGATAGCTCTTAATTGAAAAAAATGATGTTTTGTGGCATGTAGTTTTCATTTAGAGGTTTTATGAAATCCGACATTCGATAGGGCCTTCAAATTGAAATGTAAATTGAAGATCAACTTTAAAATTTACTGAATTAACCTAAGGCAACATTGAAACATTAACGGAAAATCTAGTAGTCTAAGGTAGAGATTTGTTCTGGTGTATTTAAGCCTAGCAAATGTTGCTCGCCATCTGGCTACAGATAGCGCTAGTACGGACTTATGCTCCCCGTACCATCGTGTATATAAAGGGAGACCCCATTAGGTTGCAATCCTTTATCTATAGGAAGCCGAGTCTGTCGCCTTTTACCCATGATACACTGGACACAGCATTTGGGGAGATTACCTCCACGTATGTCAAGTCCTTGGTTGATTTCTCTTTCATTTTTACCAAGGTGTATATGGCAGTTCACGGATATCTGGTACACCCATTTTCCTAGATTACCAGAGAAATCACTTTGACCTTTACTAACTCTTTTAACTGAAAATATCATCGAGCTCTTATCATTTCAAGATCGTGTCCAACCTAAAAGAAATAGATTCACCTTTTTCTTGTTTCTCAACTCTTAAAATGTGAAACAGTAGAGTCTGGTTTCAGTGTCTTAAAAATTGATCGCCCATGAAATATTCCTAGTTAGAATTTTTCTCCTTAGTGTTTTATTTCAAGGTCAGTTCTGATGGAAACTTTTTTGAAGTTTTCCAGTCAAGGAGTCCCTTCTGAAGGGATTCGTATTCCCTTTCCTACTTTAAGAAATATTGGTGCTCCTTATATGGCCATGTTATCCCTCCCTGGGTTAACTGTTGGGTTGCCTGTTTGGTTGTTTTCAACCTTTGTGGTCTCAAGTGTTCCGGCTTCTGTACCATCCACTCCTCCGCCTCAGCAACACCATGTTGATTCGAAGGTGGACCTCTCCCCTTATTTGCTTGTTTCTTCGTTCTCATGTTCTACTTCACCTGGTGAAATTTTTGATACTAGTACCTAGGTGGCTAAGAAGAAGAAGAAGAAGACTAAGAAGAAGAAGTGAGATAAGCGAGAGGTTAATTCTGCAGCTGTTGCTTCTAAAACACCTGCTCTCGATGAACCTTCCAACCCTCCGTGGAAAGTTAAGTTCCCTTGCATGTTGTGCCATGGAAACCATATTCTTCGAGATTTCCCTAGCATTCCCAAGGTGCTCGAAGTATGGTCCAACAGTCGTCCGCCATTGGCTTTGGATTTCGGGAGTCAGGTTAGGGGCATGTCTTCAGCTAGTGCTGGTAAAGCTCCTAAGAAGCATATTAAGCTTTCCAATCCCTATAAGTTGTGTGGAGGGAACCATGCCATTCACCTTTGTCCGTATATGGATGAAGCCAGGAGAATTTGGGACAGCTCGACTATTTCAGCACCGTGCTTTCGGGTTGGTTACAAACAACTTTCTTTGAGTCCTTCACTAGTTGATTCAATGATCAGTGAAGAGTAATCCTTGCTTGATCCCGCTCCCTTGGAAAATCACCATCATGAATCCATCCCTGACCAACCATTGGTCGTGGGATCGGTTGAGCTGGCCTCTTCTACAGTGCACCAGGTCTTTTCTTTTGATATTGGATCTCACATCTCTCGTGTTCTTCTTGTTTCTTCAGATTCCTCAGACTTGGAGAAATATTCTCCTATCCCTATATCTTAGGAAGCTACTCCTCCGCCTCCCATGATGGAGGTCCTAGAGGATACTCTTTCTACCTCCATGATGGAGGTGGCGGAGGATGCTCCTTCTTCTCCTGCAACACTAGGGGAATACTATCTCGGTTCGATGGTAGCCCCTCTAAGTGGTTTGGTCGCTTCCTTCGATTGAGGTCGATTTGCAGGTTATCGCCTTCCTTCTTATGTGCCTTTCGAGATCACGGTACAGGCCTCCCATATGGTCGCACCCAACACCATTATAGATGAAGGTGTATCTATTAGTATTTTATCCTCAACTACTTGGCATGATTTTGGTTCGCCACCTCTTGTGCCTGTTACGCAGAATCTATTGGCATTTAACAGAGGAACTAGTCAACTGTTAGGGATCCTTCCGAAGTTTCCTGTTACTTTGGGAGGGAAAACTGTCCATATGGGCGTGATGGTTGTTCCTGGTCCCATGGACTTTAATTTACTCATAGGTTGTGATTATACTTATGCCATGGGAGTGCTTATCTCCTCCCTCTTTGATGTGATGTGTTTTCCGCACCAAGGTCAGACCGTGACCATCTATCAACTTGCATTCTTTGGTCCGAATATGGCAGCTAGTCCACCATCATCCCTGCCAGATCTTTATCCATCGGTTGTGTCATCCCCGTCACATGTCAATTATGTGGCTACCTATCTTGTGCCAGTATTCAGTGATAGTGCCATTGTGCATCAGGTGCTAGGGGCATTGGGTCCTGATTTCCGAGATGTTGTTCTCCCATCCGGTGTCGAACTCTTGGAAGCCATGACTTCTTATTCATCATGATGAAAGGTCATCAAAGCAGAGTTCGTTTTCTTGTGTCAAGCTCCTAAAAAAATGAAACAATATTGTCGAAGCATAGTTCGTTTTCTTATGTCAAGCTCCTTTAACAATGAAACAAGGTCCTCAGAGCAGAGTTTGTTTTCTTGTGTCAAGCTCCTTAAAAAATGAAACAATATCATCGGATCAGAGTTCCTTTTCTTGTGTCAAGCTCAAAAAATGAAACAAGGTCATCGAAGCAAAGTTTGTTCCTGTGTCAAGCTCCTTAAAAAATGGAACAAGGTTGTCGGAGCATAGTTTGTTTTCTTGTGTCAAGCTCCTTAAAAAATGAAACAAGGTCCTCGGAGTAGAGTTCTTTTTCTTGTGTCAAGCTCCTTAAAAAATGAAACAAGATCATCGGAGCACAGTTCATTTTCTTGTGTCAAGCTCCTTAAAAAATGAAACAAGGTGTTTTGAGCATAGTTTGTCTTCTATGTCAACCTCGCTAAAAAATGAATTAGCTTATGAGGATGGTTCTTTTAATGTGTCAACCTCGTTAAAACAATGAAACACATTCCTGTTCAATTCGAGTCTTTGATAACATCTCATAAAATCCCAGTCAAGTCTTTCTCTTGATCTCGTAACTTGAACCTTCACTCCATCTGCCTTTCATATGGATTGAATATTGGGGGGCATGTACCTCGAATTGAGTCACCATGCTGGGGGAATGAAAAAATTTTCAAGCATAGTTTGTTTCTGTTTCAAGATTTTGTAAAAATGAAACCGGTTTCAAGCATAGTTTATCTTTGTTTCAAGCTTGTGTAAAAATGAGACCAACTTCAAGCAGATTTTCCTGATTTCAAGCTTCTGTAAAAATGAAACCATTCCCATTTTACCTCTTGTGATTTCCATTTTATCAGCCTATTTTTGCTAGATGAGCCTTGGTTTTCTCACTCCATCGTCACTATCTGCTTGGCCAATTATATGCCTTCACTTGGTTGTTTTACCCGTTCCTAAGGAACCTCTATGATGAGTGGTCTTGTTAGCCAACCTCTTAACCTTTACTTGTTCTGAGCAGTTCCACCATCATCAGAACTAGTAGCTACTCTTTATACCACTCATTCCTCTAGGAAGAGTCAACTTTTAGCTCTTTTCTGACTGTCTAAAATTGAAAAGATTGCGAAGTCGCTTGTTGTTTTGAGCTCATTAAATTGGTTGCAAAATGACATCTACCCAGTATACATTTACCCATTTTTTGGGCTGGGATAGATTATTTACTAAAAAGGAATACCTTAGCCTATCGCGACTAAGAGGTTCTCTCAGACATAGTTTTATACCTTTTAGGATCTATGACACTACCTACGAAAAGGGACTACTGGAGTTTTCTTTTCTGCCTTCTTTTCAAACTCTCTAAACATGAAAATATGCCAAGTTCTTCCTTTGTCAGACTCATTAAAAAATGATGACATCGAACTCCGTCGTAATGACGTTAACCAAGTTCCTCCTTCCTAGGGCTCGTAAAATGTACTAGGATGGATTTGTCTAAAGGACAAACTTATATGACAAGCATATGCTATCCCCTTCAAGCTTTTTTTCAAAAATAATTTGGGTACTCACCAGAAATGGTAGGGGAAAATGGAACCAGTATTATAGTCGTGTCGGTAGTATGTCACTCTTGAACATGGAACTTGTCTGCATTCGTGTCGGGTTGGGGACATCTCATCTCGTTACCAGCTTGCCTCCATGGGTTTGGGTAATCTCTTTTGACCACTCATATACTCTTTGACACATCATGATGACCTCAGATCCTTTGATGTCAAATACTTCCAAATACAGCAGAAATGGACAAACTTATCTGATAAGCATATGCTATCCCCTTCAAGCTTGTTTTTAAAAATAATTTGGGTACTCACCCGAAATGGCGGGGGAAAATGGAACCAGTATTATAGTCATGTCAGTAGTATGTCACTCTTGAACATGGAACTTGTCTGCATTTGTGTCGGGTTGGGGACATCTCATCTTGTTACCTACTTGCCTCCATGGGTTTGGGTAATCTCTTTTGACTGCTCATATGCTCTTTGCCACATCACCATGACCTTAGATCCTTTGATGTCAAATACTGCCAAATCCACTATCGTGCCATCGATATGTTCAAGAGAAGTTGGCCTCTGTAGTTTTAAACCTCCCTCTGATTCTCTATTGATCTCGATTCACAAAAATATTTTTCCTCTATCTCGTGTCGACGATGTGGGAAACACTATGGCTGACCTTTGATCAAGGTCACTTCTATCGACTTCAGTTCATTATCGAGGAAGCTGATCTAGAGACTCCCTTCAGGTACCTTGGAGCCTGCATGCCTCAATGGCAGGTTCTTTACATTCCGATGCAAAGTTTTCATTATTGGCCTTCGATCGAATGATTCTATTGGTGTTCAACACCAACTCACTATTCACATTCCACGGATTGTACCTTATGTACCTTGAGGGCCATCATCATTATTGGTGTTTCCTCTTGCGTCTGTTAACGAATTTCAGTATCGGCTGGTAATCAGATGATGTTATTTCATGTTCGACTTCAGCTCACATATTCACATGCTTGAACTTGTACACTGTTCGGGTCGAGATGGAGCACAAGACCCTGGATCTTATCTGATAAAATCCAAGCTGTGGATTCTTTGTGGATTATCATGATTGATTACATGACTCATTTGATTGGATGGCTGTGACCATACTTGAGTCTACTTGTTGATCCTTCTTTGATGGATGGATGCGTCCATACCTTGGATCCCAGTTATTGTACACTCTATTATGGATGGCTGCACCCATACCACATATTATGTATCAGAGATATCAGTTGTATTTGAATTTGCAGGTATTCCGATTGCAGTTTTTTTAGTTGGGTGCATTCTCATAAAGCATTTCACCCCTCCCTCTCTCTCGGACCTCATGCTTTAGGGGGCATCTATTACACAACATTTTTTCACCGTCCCTACAATCCCTCATCGCGTACATTGGCGGACTATTTCCGTGAGCTGTGACTAGTAAAATGTCCTGAAAACACCTTCATGGCATCCTCCTGCATAAGGACAAACATTCTCCTGAAGAACATTTCCTCTAAAAAAGCCTAAAAGCAGATGTTTTAGCCTTGGCATGACTAGCAAGTTCATCCCTCGCACCAGTGAGGGAAATCCACACTAGAGGGCGTGTCAACTGGCACTTTGTCCCTGTGTTTCACTCGCGCCAGGCTTACTAAGGGATGTTTTTTACAAATACATGGTGGAAGTTGGATTCTAAAAAACTCTAGAATGAATCATCAAAATAATTTGAGTGGTTTGGCTCTGGATATCCATGTATAGGAAGTGGTTTTCCACCTCTCATGGAACCTTCCTAAGAGATAGGACCTATCCCATGATTATAGGGATCCCAACTTCCCTTCCTCCATCTATAAAAGCTTGCCCTCTCCATTTGCTAGCTAGATGAACTGGTAGGAAGGAAGCTATAGTTTGGAAAATATTGAGAGCAGATCCGAAGAAGAACTCCATAAGAGAGAGAGCTTTGTCTAGATTCCTGACAGGCTTTGTTGAGACACACTCCGCTTGAAGCCCCGTCGAAGGAAGATCATAGCGTCAGAGCACTTGGTTGTAATCTCCCTTTTGTCATTTATAATATAAGCGACTCTGATTTTGGTTCCATTCTTGTGTTTACTCTTTCATGTGATGCAATGAATTATATCTTCTTTAACTGATATATAGTTACATGCTTTCAGTATTATGTTGTATGTCGTCATTTCTCTGCATGTGTACAGGTGTCTGGACATGACGAATGGAAGGATTGTGATATGTCAAGCTAGAGGTGAGGAGCACCGCTTCTTCATCGATAATAGCAGCATGGGATTTGAGGTAGGCTACTTGTCGTGGTATTTTTTTTTCGTGTAACTAGGAACCAACGTCATCGCGTGATTTGACTATTGCTAGACCCAATCTAGGGCTATTGGGATCGCCTCTGTCTGCAGAGGGGATTTACCTCCTCAACACATACACAAGAAATTATTCCTAAGTAGAGAGGAGGTTTGCATAGTTATCTCTGTCATACAATTATAATTTTCAATCCAAGTAACTAAGATGAATTTTATATGCAAGCTACTCACCTTGAGTCCAGGGGAAAGGATTTTGATAAGTGTCTCCTATTGGAGCCTAATACAAAGGAAGATAAAGGTAAGGAAAAGGAGATTATAAATAGAATAGGTTCAATGAAAAAAGGTGAGGAAAAAACTTCTTGTACTCATTGAAAGAAGAGCAGCATGGGGAATATCATTGTTGGAAGCTACATATAGAGCTAAGGCTTAAGTGGTTGTGATACATAAAGAGAAATTCTAACACCCCACCCCATATTTACCCATTTTTACAATATATATAGGGTAAAAATTAGTTGAGAGTTACTATGCATGACCCAATAACCATGTTCCAGTTATGGAAGTGGGTTCTATCATACTAAAACTAACTAAAACTTCTCAAGAACGGCAGACCACCTAGACATCATAAAACATCCAGTAATGATATTATCCTGAGTTGAAACTATCCTTTTACCTACCATCACAGCCCAGTTTCATGCATGCAAATATGTGCATGTGGCTAGAAATCTCCATCCATATGCACAAACCTTCCTCCATGCGATTGCAAATGAGATTTATCAGTTAAGAGACCGTGACTTTGGAATCAATGGCACATCGTTATGGGTATCCTACATGCCACTACCCAAAACTCTCCAAAACTAATTCTAAGATAAACACAAGTATGCATAGCCTAATGTTAAGCTTAGGTATTTCCCAAACATGCCAGTCACATGATAAACATTTAGAAAAACATGTGGTAAACATAGTAGCTACAGTTCATGAATGCATATTTGTACATTGTTTCCTTGGTTTCATCAAATAACCATAAAGAAGGCTAAATTCCCTCTAAATATAGATGCAACAACACTTTCTATCCCATACATTCATATAACCATTTGAATCATGAGAAATATCCATAACAAGGCCACATCATTTAACCATGCTATAACTAGCATTTAAGTAGGATGAAACGATGACAAGCTAGTCATAAAATCGACACAATAATAAATATATGTGCTCATTTGTCTTAATAAGAAATATAAATTAATAAAAATATGGATAAATCCAACCAAGTATGATACTTCCACATACCACATAACCATATATTTGGATGAACCAAATATCTCTTTCATCCAGTCACCTTGGTGCCATATTCCAAGCATGAATGTGGGATCACATGTGATCATGCAAAATAAAAATAACCAAGGATTCTACAGGCTCAACCACCTCAATCCTCAACCATAGTTATTTCTCCTAAACCAGTGCAGAAATCACCAAAACCAATATGCTTGGATGCCTCTAAATTTATTCACCATACCCAAAGAAATTTTCCTATGTCCATCCATATGTCAAAAGTTTTAGGATAATTTCCGTCTCCACCCTTGACCCTTATGAATTTTCCTGAGACCACCTCACTAGGATCTGAAATATACCAGTGATCCAAAATTAACTGAAACATACAACCCAATACATCATGGCTATCTAGGAAATGGAAAGACAAGGATGAATCCACTGTCAATCTAGGAAAATCCCATGCTAATGTCAACAAAGTAACCAAATAACCAAATTCATGTACCATGCATTCAAATATCAATAAGAAAATAACACATGCAACATGTTATCTGTAATGTTCTCTTATTGTAGCCAATTTTCCAACCTTCTTCTTTGGTACCCCCAATTTATTTTTCTTTCTTTCCTGTTTCAGTCCAAGTTCTCTCTCTCTCTCTCCAAGTCCAACTGAGAATACTTTGATGTCCAAGTGAATTCTAGAATGTTCTATGTGTAGCCAATAAGTGATCAAGAGTAATTAAGAGTGAATAAGAGTAGCTAAGAGAGGCATACAATTTTATCCCTCTCCTTTTTTTTCCTTTTACTTCTCCTTTTCCTTCAATTTCCTTCATTTTCCCTTGCATGGATATTCTTACCTCTTCATATTCCTTTTCTCCTATTTTCCTTTATTTATTTAATTAATTTACATATATTTCCTTTTTCATATTTCCAATACCAATGCCACTTTTCATAGCCATTGATAGCCACAATTTATACACACTGTAATGTTTTCCCCCTTATTCAGCTTGGAATATATGTCCCATGACCTTGGTTTCATTTATTTACATGTAAAATCAACCCAGGGTTGTTACAAGCCCCTCCCCCTTGTGGTAACACCATTCTTGGTGTTCTCTAACACTTATGACCATAAAAAAATACTATTTATTTGAGCTTTATAAACATAACTTGATGTAGTATTTACAATGAAATTTGCTAGAAATATGAAAAACATACCAGTTATTGGAGATTTATAACACCAAAAACTCATTCTTCAACCAAAAAAAAATAAGGAAGGATATAATGGTCGTATATGATCAACCATCTCCCATGTAGTTTCATTAGGCCCAAAGTGATTCCATTGCACTTTAAATTGCTCTATTTTTAGTTCTAAGGCATGAGCTATTTCGACTCTAATATGTATTGTGGCTCTAGATGGAACTCTCCCCCTTGTTCCACCTACAGTAGAAACCAATGAATCACACGATCACCATCCTATACATATCTTTTAAGCAATGAAACATGTAAAACATCATGGAATTTGACCAATGGCTGAAAAGAAAGCTTACAGGCCACTAGTACAATCCTCTCAAGGATCTTTAAAGGACCACAATATCGAGGTGCCAACATGGCACATGACCTAATATTCAAGTAGATATTCTTGGGATTGATATGAACGTACACATTCTCCCCAACCTGAAACTCCTTGAATGCTCTATGGTAATCCACAAAACTCTTCTTCCTATCTTGTGCTACCTTTAAATTCCTTTTCATAACATGCATCTCCTGCTCCATATTTTCTAACATATTCAATCCAATAAACACCCCATTCATTAGATAACCCTAGTTGATAGGATTATTTCAACTTACCCCATAGAGAGCCTCAAATGGAATCATATTTAAGGATTCTTGATACCCATTATTATAAGAGAACTTCATCAGTGGAAGACACTACTCCCACTTCCTCTGTTGATGTATGATATACATCCTCAACATATCCTCAAGGATCCTATTAAACCTCTATATATGTCCATATTTCTATGGATGATAAGTTGTACTGAAAGCTAACTCTGTCACCAAGCCTGTAGACAACTCCTTCCAAAACCTGGAAGTGAACTTGGCCTCTCTATCTAATATAATATTCTTGGGGACTCCATGAAACCTAAATATATCCATGATGAATATTTATGATACCGCACTAGATTAATTAGTATACTTCACTGCAATAAATTGATCTACCTTGCTTAACTTGTAAAAAAAAACCATGATGGAGTCATGTTACCTTAATTTCCTAAGAAATGTTGTAATGAAGAACATGGAAATGACCTATAATTTTCATTATAAAATCAGAGTAGGTTGCAATAGACCAGCTAGGTTATTGCATTTAGCTTTCACGTACTAAAAATCCAAACACCTTGCAATGAAATCAACCACCTATTTCTTCAAATTCAACCAATAGTATAACTCCTTGATAGATGTCAAATTTGTTTGGTATCCTAGCTGGCTTGAATATGCGTTGATGTGAAACTCTTTTAAGATAATATTATTCAACTCACATTTATCCGGAACATAAATAGTACTCTTAAATATAACCAAGTCCTCCTCTATGAGGTGATACTCCTCATTCCTATCACATTCGCTTTGTTGTTGTAATCTCTAATTCAATTTCTAGTACTTCTCATCATGTTGTCTAACATGTAATATATGATCTTCTAAAATTTTCCCATAAGAGATCACAACTGAAATGTGATTCATCTATACTCTCCTACTGAGAGCATCTGTAACTCACTTCTCCCTACCTTTAATGTATTTTATCGCAAAATCAAACTCATTGAGAGTAGACAGCCATATGTCTTTCCTTGCATTTAGACTTGGTTAGCCAAACAAGTACTATGGTCCATTGTGATCACTTATTAATAGGAAAATTATACCAAGAAAATAATGTCTCCACATATTTAATGCATAAATGATAAATTATAACTCAATATCGTGACTTGCATAATTTTTTTCGTGCTCATTCAAATTCCTTTTATTCATAGAAAACCACCTTCCCTTCATACTTTAGGAGTCTACCACGTCCTTCCTATCAAGAATCTCTTCAAACCACAAAATCTTTATTAGGATATGAAATCTTCAAAACCAAAGAAATGGTAAGAAACTACTTCGATTTATCAAAACTAGTTGCATACTCAATATTCCATCTGAATTTTTTTCCTTTCCTATGCAAAGGTGTGATAGGATAGCCAATATTAGATAAGTTCCTTATGACCCTCCTATAAGAACCCGCTACTCCGAAGAATGATAAAACCTCATCCACATTCCTTGGATTTGGCCACTCTAGGATATCATTAATATTTCTTGGATCCACTGATATCCCTTTCTTGGAAACAACTTGCCTAAAGTAATGAATCTGAGACTGAAAGAAACGAAACTTGCCAAGCTTTGGATGCAAATAATTCTCTCTCAAAAATCTCAACACTGCTACCAAGTGCTCTGCATGTTATTCCTTGTTCTTTGAATAAACCAATATATCATCAAAAAATATTATCACAAACTTATCTAGATAATGTCACAACACATTATTCATCAAACACATGAAGACGGTTGGAGCATTGGTAAGACAAAAAGGAACCATCACAAACTCATAATGCGCATACCTTGTGCAACATGAAATCTTATAGTTGTCTCCTTGTTTAATACACACCTGATGATATCCTATTCTCATATCAATCTTTGAAAATGATGGTATTCCCTTCAGCTAATAAAAAAAATCATGAATCTGAGGCAATGGGTACATGTTCTTGATAGTCACCTTGTTCAATTGTCTCTAATGAATGTGTTGGCCAACTATAAAATTTGTTATATCAAAAGGTGGCAAAAACATCGTTTAGCCTTCAAGGAATAGTTTCATTGTAGAAATATTATCTCTTGAAGCCTCTGCTAAACATCATTTCCTATATCCAAGTCTTCACTGTCGTTTCCCTTCAGAACTCAGAAATTCTGCTAAAATTCCATGAGAAAGACTGCTGCAAAATTCCTTTTTCTCCCCTTCCTTCACCCAGAATGCCCCATTTTAACCCTTTTTTCCCCCTTGTCAAAATTCCCCTCTTACCCTCTAAATCCTCCCAAAATCCCCTATAAATCCTACACATACCCCTTGTTTAGCCCTTTTTCCCTTTTTTCCCTCTATCGTTGCCCATTTTTGGCCTCAAATTGCATTGAGAAAGGTTAAAAAACACACATTTGGACATATATGGGTCTTAGCCCCCTTCAGCCAGCTCCCTTGACCTTTTTTCCCACATGACCCGGGTGCGAAAACTAGGCGCTAGCTCGAAAAGCGCTTAGTGCATTTGGTTATCGAGAATGTTTCTAACCATTGATTTCCTGGGCATCTTATGGTCTTCGCAATACCATCGCACCCGTGGTCCCCACTCTTTTTCACTGCCCGATTGCATCACAACTGTCCATTTAACCTGCAGATCCGATAGTCCATTTTCATCCGTCGGTGGTCCCCGCGCCATGGATACTGTTCAAAAACCGGTGGTATCCATCGCACTGCTTTCCAGTGCAAGGTGGTTTTCTTCTGATCAACAATGATTCCACTCATCGATTGACTCGTGGTCTGGGCACTGCTCACCAAACTGCTGTCCATCGTGTGTTAAACATCGGACATGGACCCCGCACGATATTGACATGCATTGTCTGATCTGAGGCCACTCATCTGACAGTGATCGCTTGCTGGAGATGCACACGCGATAACTCAGGGTACGATGCAGTGGTAACAACATCTCCGTCGTCGATCTGATCTGCAGATCGACAACCCAAATTTCATCGCTCAATATCTCCGTTTTGACTTTCCACCTGCGCTCCCGACCGTCAATCTCTGAGCGATCGACGACTCTAATTTATTTTCTTTTCCGCCTTGTCATTCACTCCTCGTGATCAATCTTGACTGTTGGATGATGCCATCCAACGGCTATGCTCCCTCCACATGCCTTCTGAAGCAGTCAGCCTATATATGCAGGATTTTTTAATACTTTTTTGTATTTTTGCGGGGTTTAAATGGTTTTTTCTGCCTTCCTGAAGAAAAATTCACAGGTTGAGGGTGACGATCCTCCCACCTACGATTCACCAAAAAATCACTTGCAAGGTTTTAAATTCGCATTTTATCAATGAATTCATGAGGCATTGATGCCATTCGACCCCTGTATAGCCCTGCACACCAGAAAACACAGTTAATCAAGCACCGATCAAAGAGTATCAACGTCGAAGATAGAGCACACCAGAAAAATGAGATTGAAGTCCTAAAACACAGTTCTCAAGTAAATTAAAGGTGTTTAAGGAAAGACAAAGACATCTGTCAAGCCAAGAAATCTTCCACCACCATCAGCCGAGGTGAATTGAACCCTCTCCAACTCCTTAAGACACCTGCAGCCTCATAGAAATCAAAGGAAGCTTAGTCATTACCTGAACAAGAGGTGTTTACTTGAAGATAGCTGAACAATTAATACAAACCAAAGAATCTTATCTCTAATTGTTGGCAGAACCATTTTAGAATATTAAAAACAGTCCAGAAGCACATCTTTCGATCAGTATGCCTCGAAAGGCAGGAACAGATGTTATGGAGCAGAGTTATAAATGATTACATAATTAATGATATTTGATCCTTGGTAAATCCTCCCACTTCCTCATTTCTCTATAAATACCTCTGTAGAACATAAGAAAATGTTGGTCTCTAGACATCTGAATGCATGTAATGGTTTTCTCAAGCTACTGGTGCACTATGTGAAATTTGAAGATAAATAAGCTGATATGAGAAGTTTGAAGTTGTAGAGACCCTCCGGGCTTGCTGATTGTAACTGGTTTGAACATCAAATACAAGCTGTTGAATAATGGGATCCTGATTTGTGTCAATGGTGATGTGTTCCTCACTGTCAATTGTTATTTTCTTTAAGGTTTCACTTTGTTCATTTTCTCTGATAAGGAACAACAAACATAGAGCTAGGACTTACACTCAGTAGTACCCTACTCTTACACAAAGCTTTATTTTCTATGTTTTTTCTCTTTTAAATACTGAGTATATTAAAGCAGGTTGATTTAAAAGCACTTGCCTGATCTAGATTGCTCATTATGATGATCATCAGTGTTTTCCTTTAGAATATGTTGAAAGCAGGTTGGTTTCAAAGTACTAACCTGGTCTTAAGCTGTTCTAACTATTTTTGAATGTTTTTTGACTGAAAGTACTTCAAAGCAGGCTAGTTTAAAAGCACTTACCTGATCTCAGAATGCTTTTATATTTTTTTTATCTAAACTCAAAGTACTTCAATGCAGGCTAGTTTAAAAGTACTTACCTGATCACATAATTCTTTTATGTTTTGTCTCTCTAAGCACATGTTGAAAGCAAGATAGTTTAAAAGCACTTACTTGATCTTAGACTGTGTACTATTCTTCATTTTGTTTCGTTCTCCACTTCCTATCTATTTCACTCCATAAATCACCTTAAGAGATCCTTTGACATAAGTGACTTTCCCCATGGATCCTTCTTGAACCTTGCTGTCCAATTAAAATCCTCCTATGACTCCATAGCCCAATGGGTTAAAACTATCTTTTTCTTTTTCTATCAGCCAAATCATTCTTTCACTTGCAGACATCTTCACCCTTCATTTTGAACTGCCTTCACCTTTATCATGTCCTTGCCTAACCAAAACAAAAAAAACAAAACTCATGCTCTTCGTAACTAGCCTAATACCACATTTCAGGCTTTAAACATCACATATTTAAACTCATTTATAGAGAGATCCCTCTCTGGATTCAGGAGGGCTAGATCCTTGAATCCCAAAGCGGTTTGATGTTACCCTTGTAGTTGGACTTTTTCCAACCTTGCTAATTATAGGGACCTAACATAATGGTGACTCCACTAGGGAACTTTTAGAGTTCATAGTTGCTTGGCCAACTTTTATGGACTCTTTAGTTTTCCATACAACCATAGAAACTCAGAAAATAACCTGAAAATATTTTAGGTTGGTATTCAATAAACATGGTAGTGGACCATTAAAAATTTTACCTCCAAAAGAGCTAAAAAATTCCACTTGGTGACGCCAAAATCCTGAACCGACCTTAAAGACTCCACTGGGTAGAAATCTAATCATTATAAAACCATTCAACCTCAGTAAGAGGGCTTTAGGATTAAAGTTCTCTTAGCAAAGATCAGTTAAACCTCTTACATATTGTCATATATGGTTAGACTTTTCTTGTTTAGTTAGGTCTAAAAACCACAACATACTGGCTCCTAGAAAGATTCACACTACAGCCTATCTTGACCCTGGTCCACCTGAGATAATTGATAACCCAGAAAGTATCCTTAGGAGGTCTCCTAGAATTAAAATCTCAACTATTTTTAGATCACCCTTGAGAGCTAATTCAGTCCCTGAAAATCTTTCAGCTCTACCACAATCATAAGCTGACTTACTAAATCCATTTAGAACTAGGTCTCTTAGTGAATTAGGTCAGTCAGATTCTGAGTCTTCGCTTTCATCTCCTGAAACAAGTGAACATCCTAGTAGCAGAGAAACAACACCTCCTGATTCACATTTTCTTCACAACTCAGGTGTCTCTCATCCAAGATCATCTCAGCAATATATTCCCAGTCCATCCATTTCTGTTCATCCTACATCCACTGTTCAAACCACCCCACTTCAGGCCACTTTCCTTCCTGTGAATCCACCCCCACCACATATCATGGCAGCATGGTATGCTCCCTTAGTTCTTCCTGTACCATTAGTCAATCTTCCACAAGACTATCAATCTAAAATTCCATTGTATGATGCTAGCAATGCTACAACTGCATCACAACATGTGGATAAGATGAATGACTACTTTGACAGAAATGAAATTGATAATGATTATGTCAAGATTACATTATTTTCTTAGAGCTTAGGGGGAGAAGCAAGAAAATGGTTTAAAGGTTTAACCCCCCATAGTATAAATGATCTCCAAGCCTTCCATCAAACATTCTTAAACAAATGGGAGGTAAAAAAAAATGCTCTCCAAGTCCTTTCTGACTACAAGAACCTCCATAGAGATGCTGGGGAAAGTGTGCAAGCTTATTGCACTACATTCAATAGTGTGTATAATGCACTTTCCCTAGAACTAAAACCTCCACAGGGCTCAGCTTTAAATAAGTTTCCTGAAGGGTTTGACCCCGAGATGGCCTATCAGCTGAGAGAGAGAGATTTTGCAACTCTTGAAGATATGAAAAAGGGTGCTCTTTCTGTGGAATTCAACTTGATGGAGAAGAGAGCAAGAATCAAAATTGAAAATAGAGTGTCCTTTAGAGAGGAAAATGCACCTTTTACTTCCAACTCAATGATGGAAAAAATGATGGAGGAGATGATGAAGAAAATGAGCATCCTTGAGAGAGCACAATCAAGTCAAAACCAAACTGCTCCTCAAAACAAAAACCAGAACCAAAATCAGAATTTTAGAAGGGACCAACCTCCAAACAGACCTAGAGAATATGATCAACTGACCACTCCTACTTTTCATCAAAACTATATAAGTGAGGTTAAGGAAACATATGAGATAATAGAGGAAGATGATATCAACATGCTAGGAGTATATAATGATGACTTTGAGATTCATTATGATAGGAAACAAGGTCTTTATACCCTTTATGATGACAACAGAGATGATGATGAAAGTTATTTTCAATACATGGAAAATGTCATCATAGAGTCCCAAAAAGAATATGAACTTAGAAGAAAAACCAATCAAAAAACTCTCAACACCAAAACCTCTGACAAATCTTCACAAAACAACACTACAACCAAGCCTAAAATTGTCAAACAAAAGGATAAAACAGTGACTATAAATTCTAATAAAAGTAGAGAGAAGGGCACTCAAAAGAATGAAAAACAGATTGCATACATTAGTAGTACTACCACTTTAGTTAGTACTCCTGTTAAGACCATTTTGTCAAATACTAATAGAACAAATCAGCAAGCTGATGTTGCTAATAGACTAGCAGCTAGTAAGGATGAGACAAGTCCTTCGAAGAGCCAAATTCCTTTCAGCCTTGAGCAGGAAATTTCAAAGATCAGAATCTCTGTTCCAATAACTGAGTTAGCTGCCCAGAGTGTATATAGGACCCAAATTTTGAAGGCTTTAAATATTGAGGACAATAATGATACAGTCAATCTTAATGATGACCATCCAGAGCTCATTTTTGGTCCTAAGATTGAAGGTATATATCAAGAGGGACCTGTTCCCCCCTTTTATGTGAGTTTAAATATTAATGAAAAGATCATGCATAATGATATGCATGACTCTGGAGCCTCTCACAACCTTATGCCAAAGGTGATAATGGAAAGGCTAGGACTAGAAATAACCAGACCTTACAAGGATTTATATTCTTTTGATTCCAACAGAGTGAGGTGTCTGGGTCTAATCAAATACCTTTGTGTGAGTTTCAACCAAATCCAAGCAAAGTGCATGGTGATGGATGTTGTGGTGGCTGATGTGCCTCCTAAGTATGGCATGTTGCTGTCAAGATCATGGGATGCCAAGCTGCAAGGTACCATATAGATGGATGGAACATATGCCACTATTCCTGTCTTTAGCCAGCTTAGAAGACTATACAGAGAGTCACAGATGAAATTAATGGTCAGTAGCTCAGAAAAGCCTGAAAATTATCCCATTTACTCTGTCCATACTGACCTGGATTCATATATCTTTTACAATAATGAATCCACAAAGCAGTCAGAGCCAAAACACAGTGACTCAGATGACCAGTTAGAGGCCCCTAATCTAGAAATGATGGTAGTTCTAGATATGGAAGAAAACGAGAAAGAAACTTTTGAACAATGTGTAGAAACAACAAACCAGAGTGAACAAAGCCAAGATGGAAAACAACAGACTACCCCTTACACTCAACTCCATGAAAATCCTGAAGAACAAGACCCAGCACAACATGTTGCAGATCCCAAAATAGAATATAATGATGAACAATGCAATAGGGATGAAAACGATGTTAACCCTACAAACAATCCCTTATGGGTCATGAACTTTGATGGGTCTTGCACTAAAAAGAGTGCAGGATCTGGGGTATGGTTGGTCGACACTGAGAACAATTACTCTGAATGCCATGCTTTCAAGCTAGATTTCAAATGCACCAATAACATCGTAGAGTATGAGGCTCTCATCCTAGGATTACGTCTATTGAAAGAAATAGGAGCCAAGAAGATAATTGTTCAGGGAGACTCAGAATTAGTCATCAAACAACTAAACGGAGAGTATGTCGTTAAGCATCCTAGACTAAGGGTATACCGAAATAATTCCATAGATTTCCTAAAAACGTTTACAAGATATGAGCTCGTGTTTGTCCCAAGATTTCAAAACATAATTGCAAACGGGCTGGCCTGCGCTGCTACTTCATGTAAAAAATCACCTGGTGATAAACAAATCATCATTCAAACACAATATAGACCTGCAGTGATAGATAATGAAAAATATTGGCAGGTCTTCGAGGGCGACAAGAAGATAGAGGATTTCCTGCTTGGAAGGAACAATTTTAAGTTATCTGATTCACTTTCTAAATTTGACGAAAATTTTCTAAACAAAGAGTCCCCTGAAGGAGATAAACTATCTGGTTCCATAAAAATTGACATGTTAACTAAAAAACTTGGAACTCATACTGAAGAGTACGAGGACACAGAAAACGAAGACATTGAGATATTTTTGTCAAAGGACAAGAACGTACCTTGGGGGTTAGCACCATTAGAAGACCTATTTGATTTTAATGACGTAGCAAAGAAACCCATTGTAGAATACACCGATTCTAATGTGGAGGAATGCAACATAGGCAGCAAAGATCAGCCTAAAATTATTAAATTAGCTGGCTCCTTGCCAACAGACATGAAAAATAAATTCATTGACTTATTTAAAGAGTTTGTTGATGTGTTTTCCTGGAGCTATGAAGACTTAAAAGCCTATGATACACAAATCATCCAGCACAAGATCCCATTGAAAGAAAACCAAAAAACCTTTAGGCAAAAACTGTTTCGAATTAATCCAATACAACTACCTCTAGTAGAAAATGAAATCAAGAAAATGTATGAGGTAGGAATCATAGTGCCTGTGAAGTTTTCAGATTGGGTTTCTAACCTTGTAGCTGTGAGGAAAAAGATAGGAGAAATCAGATTGTGCATTGATTTCAGAAACCTTAACAGAGCCTCCCTAAAGGGCAATTACCCTTTACCCAAAATGGAACACATTCTACAAAGGGTAGTTGGTTCAAAGAGGATTTCTCTATTAGATGGTTTTTCAGGGTATAACTAAGTTTTAGTACTCCTAGAACACCAACTCAAGACAACTTTCACCACTCCTTGGGGCACTTTCATGTATGTGAAAATGCCTTTTGGTTTAATGAACGTTGGGGCCACTTTCCAAAGGGCCATGGACATTGCATTTTCAGAGGAGATAGGGCACTTCATTGTAATTTACCTTTATGACATAACATTTTATTCCAAATCTGATGAAGAGCACCTGAAACATCTAAGAAAGGTCCTTGAAAAGTGCAGAAGGTTTGGATTATCTTTAAATCCAAAAAATACAGTGTTTGGCCTACAAGAAGGTAAACTCCTTGGCCATATCATATCAGAAGAAGGGATTAAAATAGATCCAAAGAGAGTTGAGGGAATACTAAAGATTACCCAACCAAGGAACATAAAATAATTACAGCCCTTTATTGGAAAAATTAACTTCTTGAGGAGGTTTATTCCCAACTTAGCAGAGCTCCTTAGAAACATGACTAATATGCTCAAGAAAGAAGTAGGAGTGAAATGGACTGTAGAAGCCAAAAGATCCTTCAAATTGGTAAAACATGCACTCACCCCGGCACCTGTCCTGATTAGCCCTGACTTTTCAAAGGATTTTCTTATTTTTTCCTTTGCCTCAGAGCATACTGTAGCTGTTGTCCTATTGAAGAAAAACCCAGAGGGACAGGAACAACCTATTGCTTTTTTCAGTAAGGCTTTAAGGGATGCACCCTTGAAATATAACATAATGGAAAAACAGGCCTATGTTTTGGTAAAGGCCTTAAAGGACTTCAAGGTGTATATTCTACATTCTCACATCATTGCTTATGTGCCTAACATAGTGGTAAAAGACATCTTGTCACAAGACCCAGATGGAAAGAGGGGCAAATGGATTGCAACAATACTAGAGTATGATTTGGAAATCAAACCCACCAAACTCATTAAAGGTCAAGTCTTAGCTCAATTAATGGCTGAATCTAATCTACAAGCCCTTGATATCAACATGGTAGATGCCTTGGACGAGTAGGAAGAATTACTTGCTCCCACTATGGAAGAGCAGTTTCAAAGCTCACCTTGGTACACTGATATCTTGTATGTACTTACAAATCTTAATGCTCCTCCTGATTTATAAAAAACAAAGGCAAGGTTTTTAAAGTTGAAAGCTAGGAATTATTGCATTTTGAATGAATGTTTATATTGGAAAAATACTAATAGTTTATTGCTTAAATTTTTGCCTGAAGTTGATGCAGAGAGGATCAAGCATGAATTCCATGAAGGAGAATGTGGAGGTCATCTCTACTGGAAAACCATAGCCAATAAAATCCTTAGAGTTGGCTATTACTGGCCCACCCTCTTTCAAGATGCCCATAAAATGATAGTTGCCTATCACAAATGCTAAATTTTTGAAGGCAAAAGAAAAATCCTCCCTTTACCATTACAACCTATCACTGTTGAAGCTCCTTTTCAACAATGGGGCCTAGATTTCATAGGAGAAATCCATCCTGCTTCATTTGCCCAACACAAATGGATTCTCACAGCCACTGACTACTTCACCAAATGGATAGAGGCCATACCTTCTAGGAATGTAACAGATTCTGTCATTATAAAATTTCTTGAAGATCATATCCTGTCTAGTTTTGGCTGTCCTAGGAAGATTATTACTGATAATGATGCTACTTTTGGTTCCAGAAAAATGATTGATTTTTTTCACAGGTATCAGATTACACTTGGTCATTCTATTGCTTACTACCCTCAAAGTAATGGGCTAGTAGAATCATCAAATAAAATTTTGGTGACCATCATCAAGAAGCTGCTTGAGGAAAATAAAAAATCATGGCATAACAAGTTGGTGCATGCTTTATGGCCAGACAGGTTGACCACAAAGAGTTCCATTGGAATGTCCCCATACAAGCTTGTTTATGGAGCAGATGCAGTGTTTCCTACCAGCCTAGGTATACCAGTGATAAAGTTAGTCGAATAAGTACAGTCAGAAGATGACATCATGATAAGGAGGATCAATTAGACAATACATCTCTAGTAGATAAGGAAAGAGGTTTACAATAGAGCTCAGAAGGTGCAAGAGAACATAAAGAAATTGTTTGACAAGAGAAAAAAGGATTGTGATTTCAACATTGGAGACAAGGTACTCAAGTGGGACTCCAGAAGAGAGGATAAGGGTAAACATGGCAAATTTTACTATTTGTGGCAAGGTCCTTACATTATTTAGTCCACCATTGGTCCAAATGCCCTTTTTCTGCAAGAGTTAGATGGCACAGATCTGTTTGGGGCTCCTGTCAATGGTAGGGTTCTTAAGCATTACTACTGCTGATTTCAATTTTGAAGCTTTCATTTCCATTGTAAATACCATTGCTTTGTTCAGTATCACAAAAGGAAAAAATACAAAAACAATAAAAAAGAAAAGAAAAGAGGGAAGATTGTAAAAAATAAAAAAATAAAAATAAAAATAAATAAATAAAGGTATAGCCCCATACCAAAAAGATAAAAAAATCTAAAAGTGTGCAAGCTCAAATGCCACTCCTGAAAAACACACTCCTAGTTAGTCAAACAGCCTAATCTTGACTAATTAGATTTAAATTTACTGTTGATAGGATAGTGAATTTGATTTGCCAAATTGTTTAAACTTGGCTTATCAGTAGATAGATTAGGTTAGAAATTAAAGGTTCAAACTTGCTCAAAACCTGAACCTAAGTTTCCAAGAAATAATTGACTCCAAACTATGTTTTATTTTGAGTCAAAACAGAGGTAAATCTGCTTCTAATCAGCTCAAAATCTGAACCAGAGAAAAAGAAATAATAGCTCAATCAAGAGGCAATCAGAGCTATAGAAAGGTGAAGGAAGTGCTTCGCAAAGTCAGATATTAAGCCTTCCATTTTTTATTTAAATTTTTCTACAAAATAAATATCTATGTGCAAATTTTTTTTTATGCCATAGATCACAGCAAGTCAAACTGCTTAATCTTGACTTGACTGTTTTTAAATTTCTATTGTAGAATTTAGAGAATAAAATCTGTTGGAGAGTTTAATCCCAATAGATAGTCGATTAGGTAGAGAATCATGTGGACTCAACTGTTTAATCTGAGTCCATGGAGAAATAAGGAGTAGAAATAGATTAGATTTCCTGTTTACAAAAGAAATAAAATGTTGTAAAGAGTTTGAAAGTTGAAGTGCACTCTAAAAATGAAGAAAAAATGTTAGATCAATAGGATTGGGTAGGTAGAAAGCTTGTTGATGAAGATCCATTGTTTTCCATAGCTGCTAATATGTTTTCAGGAAAAAGAAGAGCATCCAAGCAAAGAAGGCAGCCCAATGGATGAAGCACTGAATCAGCCTCCTAGAGAATGTAGGTCTGAAGTTCTTGATGCCTTCAAGAAGGCACCATCCCCAAGTGGAGCCACTGTTGGCCACCTATAAAATTTGTTCTATCAAAAGGTGGCCAAAACATTGTTTAGCCTTCAAGGAATAGTTTCATTGCAGAAATATTATCTCTTGAAGCCTCTGCTAAACATCATCTCCTCTATCCAAGTCTTCACTGTTGTTTCCCTTCAGAACTCAGAAATTCTGCTAAAATTCCATGAGAAACACTGCTGCAAAATCCCCTTTTCTCCCCTTCCTTCACCCATAATGCCCCATTTTAAACCTTTTTTCCCCCTTGTCAAAATCCCCCTCTTACCCTCTAAATCCTCCCAAAATCCCCTATAAATCCTACACATACCCCTTGTTTAGCCTTTTTTCCCTTTTTTCTTTTTATCGTTGCCCATTTCTGGCCTCAAATTGCATTGAAAAAGGTTAAAAAACCCACATTTGGACATATATGGGTGTTAGCCCCCTTCGGCCAGCTCCCTTGACCTTTTTCCCACATGACCCGAGTGCCGAAACAAGGCGCTAGCCCGAAAAGCGCTTAGCGCGTTTGGTTATCGGGAACGTTTCTAACCATTGATTTCCCAGCCATCCGACGGTCTTCGCAATCCCATCGCGCCTGTGATCCCCACTCTTTTCACCGCCCGATCGCATCACAATCGTCCATTTAACCTATAGATCCGACGATTCATTTTCATCTGCCGGTGGTCCCCGCGCCACGGCTACTGTTCAGAAACCGGCGGTATCCATCGCACCACCTTTGGGGCAAGGGTGAGTTTTTCCCGATCGGCAGCGATTCCATACATTGGCCGACACGTGTCCCGTGTACTATTTGAAAACCTCCCCCCCATCGCGCATTAAAGTTTGACAACAAACCCTGTGCGATATTGATGTACACCGTCTGATCTAAGGCCGCTCATCGGATGGTGGTCGCTCGCTGGAGATGCACACGCGATAACTTAGGGTACGACACAGCGGTAACAGCATCTCCGCCGTTGATCTGATCTGCAAATCGACGGCCCAAATTCCATCGCCCTATCTCTCTTTTTTGAATTTCCACCTGCGCTCCCGACCGTCGATCTCTGCGCGATCAATGACTCTGATTTGATTTTCTTTTCCACCTTTCCATTCACTCTTCACGATCAATCTTGACCGTTGGATGATGCCATCCAACGGCTATGCTCCCTCCACATTCCTTCTGAAGCAGTTAGCCTATATATGTAGGATTTTTTAATAGTTTTTCGTATTTTTTGCAGGGTTTAAATGGTTTTTTCCGCCATGCTGAAGAAAAATTCACAGGTCGAGGGTGACGATCCTCCCGCCTGCGATTCACCACAAAATCACTTACAGGGTTTTAAATTCGCATTTTATCAATGAATTCATGAGGCATTGATGCCATTCGACCCCTGTACATCCCTGCACACCAGAAAACACAGTTAATCGAGCATCGATCAAAGAGTATCAGTGTCGAAGACAGAACACACCAGAAAAAGGAGATTGAAGTCCTAAAACACAGCTCTCAAGTAAATTAAAGGTGTTTAAGGAAAGACAAAGACATCTGTCAAGCTGAGAAATCTTCCACCGCCATCAGCCGAGGCCAATTGAACCCTCTCCAACTCCTTAAGACACCTGCAGCCTCACAGAAATCAAATGAAGCTTAGTCATTACCTGAACAAGAGGTTTTTCCCTGAAGACAGTTGAACAATTAATACAAATCAAAGAATCTTATCTCTAATTGTCGGCAGAACCATTTTAGAAGATTAAGAACAGTCCAGAAGCACATCTTTCGATCATTATGCCTCAAAAGGCAGGAACAGATGTTATGGAGCAGAGTTAGAAATGATTACATAATTAATGATATTTGATCCTTGGGAAATCCTCCCACTTCCTCATTTCTCTATAAATACCTCTGTATAACATAAGAAAATGTTGGTCTCTGGACATCTGAATGCATGTAATGGTTTTCTGAAGCTACTGATGCACTGTGTGCAATTTGAAGATAAATAAGCTGATATGAGAAGTTTGAAGTTGTAGAGACCCTCCGGGCTTGCTGATTGTAACTGGTTTGAACATCAAATACAAGCTGCTGATTTATGGGATCCTGATTTGTGTCAATGGTGATGTGTTCCTCACTATCAATTGTTATTTTCTTTAAGGTTTCACTCTGTTCATTTTCTCTGATAAGGAACAACAAACATAGAGCTAGGACTTACTCTCAGTAGTACCCTACTCTTACTGAAAGCTTTATTTTCTATGTTTTTCTCTTGTTAATACTGAGTATATTAAAGCAGGTTGGTTTCAAAGCACTTGCCTGATATAGATTGCTCATTATGATGATCATCAATGTTTTCCTTTAGAATATGTTGAAAGCAGGTTGGTTTCAAAGTACTCATATGATCTTAAGCTGTTCTAATTGTTTTTGAATGTTTTTTGACTGAAAGTACTTCAAAGCAGGCTAGTTTAAAAGCACTTACCTGATCTCAGAATGCTTTTATATTTTGTTTCTCTAAACTCAAAGTACTTCAATGCAGGCTAGTTTAAAATTACTTACCTGATCACAGAATTATTTTATGTTTTGTCTCTCTAAGCACATGTTGAAAGCAAGATAGTTTAAAAGCACTTACTTGATCTTAGACTGTGCATTGTTCTTCATTTTGTTTTGTTCTCCACTTCCTATCTGTTTCACTCCATAAATCACCTTAAGAGATCCTTTGACATAAGTGACTTGCCCCGTGGATCCTTCTTGAACCTTGCTATCAAATTAAAATCCTCCTATGACTCCATAGCCCAATGGGTTAAAACTATATTTTCCTTTTTCTATCAGCCAAATCATTCCTTCACTTGCAGACATCTTCACCCTTCATTTTGAACTACCTTCACCTTCATCATGTCCTTTCCCAACCAAAAAAAACCAAAAAAAAATCATGCTCTTCATAACTAGCCTAATACCACATTTCAGGCTTTAAATATCACATCTTTAAACTCATTTATAGAGATATCCCTCTCTGGATTCAGGAGGGCTAGATCCTTGAATCCCAAAGCGGTTTGATGTTACCCCTGTAGTTGGAATTTTTCCATCCTTGCTAATTACAGGGACCTAACAGAATGCACAATCTGTGAGTACCTTTCTAATTTCTTAAAAAAAACTAGTGCACCCGAAGGAGACACACTTGGGCTTATGTATCATATATCAAGCATCTATTTAAGATGCAAGTTCAATTCTACCAACTCTAATGTGCTCATCCTATAAGGTTTCTTGTATGTTGTTGTTGCTCCTAGCATTAATTTAATAGATAAATCCACTTCTCTATTAGGAGGAAACTATGGAATATCTACAGGAAACACATCTTGAAATTACTGCAAGATAGGATACCTCATCAAGACTTCATGTAACACGCTCCTCCCACAACTACCCAAGTAAATTTTGAATTAGGGTAAACATGTGATGAATACTGACTATGATATGATTAAACCTCCTAGGTCACCTTAAGGAAGTCGAACCGATGACACACAACAACAAAGAACTTATTCACATGTTACAGGACACCCAGGAGCTATCCCAACATTCCAAGAGGCTAACCTCTGATCCAACCTAACATTTTCATGCATCAATCCCAAAGTCTCTCCCTTGACATGGGAAAGATTTTGAATGCATCAACTAATGATAAGAGTCCGTAAAAGGAACTGGCACTTGATCCTGTGCTCTGCCTTGTGGGTGTATCGAACCTCGGTGAGAAATGCAACCGAATTTACTCCTTTTCAATTGGTGTATGGTCTGGAAGCTATCTTACCAATCCGATGTGAAATATCATTGTTAAAACTCACGATAGACTTGTTACCTAACACCTCAGAAGAATAATCGCATCTCCTTAACGTCATCCATCTAGATGAAACGTGTCGTGAAGCCCAATTGGCCAAGGAAGTGCATAAGAGATGTATAAAGGCGCAATATGACAAAAATGTCCAACCTCGCATCTACTCAGAGGGCGACTTGGTCCTTCTTTATGATCAAGAAGCTGATGTAATAGGTACAGGGAAATTCGAGCCATTGTGGCATGGCCCCTATATTGTCTAAAGAGTTCTTGCTAAGGGTGCCTATGAGTTAGTCGATTACGATGGGAGTCCATTGGCACAACCTAGAAATGGGTTGTATTTGAAATGCTACTATGCTTAATCATGAGCATAGTAAATTTTTGTATTATATTGTTTATATGTTGTTGATTTGCATTCAATATCTTCATTTGTTTTTAGATTTTTCTTGACATTAGTAATCCGCTTTAAATTTTATGGCATATGTTTGAATCTTCGAAACCATTTGTTGGATATGATGATGGTGCTAGTTGTAGCACGTAGACTCTATCCTTTGTAGCGCAGGCCATTTTCTCTTCGAACGATGAGTTAGTGAGTTTTCAAGGGATTTGTATTGGTAGATCAATGAATAATATCGCTTAGTATAACGCGTTGATGGAACTTCTCTCTGATGCCATTTCATTTGGTATTAACCGCATAATCATAAGGTTAGACTCAGAACCTGTGGTATTACAAATTACTAGTGTTTATACTGTTAGAAATCCAACACTTCTTAGATTGTTCCTAAGAGTTCGAATTTTGGAAAGAAATTTTGATTTCATTCAATATCAACATATATCTATAAATTTGAACACTTTAACTGATTCATTAGCTAATAAATTTTTATACATACATTTACGACATAGGTAAAGAAAACATTCACATCATTGAATAGGATTGTGCATTAAACATAGGAAAAACTCTAAAATCATATAGATGTATAGTTATAGGTTTTTACAAAAAAAATTTACCAAGACACATTGGTAATCTGACCTTCAAATGTATGCAAAATGTCACAAGTAAACTAGTGGTGCTCATGGTAACATTCTATAGATCTAGCAATCCTATGGAGCAACCGCATCCAACGGTTAGGAGCCCCAATAGTGTGTCGCTGCAGTCACATGGGAAGCTCTTTAATCCGGCAATCCAAAATCCCGAAGGTCAACCCCTCTATGTGCTGCTGAAGCTCAGCTAGAGTCTTAGCCATTTCAAGGTCCTAAAGGAATACTCTTCCGAAAGCCCTCCCTACTAGCACATCTGCTTCGCGCTCTGGTTCCTATACTGGTTGAACACGACCAATATCTGCATTACATCAAATATTTATTTTAGTCTTGGAAAGAAATTGAAACACAAAAACATTGTATAAACCTTATAAAAATCAAAAAACATGGTCAAATCATTCTTACCTATTGCACCCCACTAAGTGCCTTCTGGTAATACTAGATCTAGATCTCCTCGGAAGTCAACACCTGCATATGAATACTCATTGATGGAAACAATATGTCGCTGGAACCAGGCTAAGAATGCAGTAGAGAACACAATGGTCGATTGTATTGCATGCTAACCCATGAGTTCTACCCATCTCTACATTCGAGGATCTCTAGGACTAGATATATCCAATGTTACATGTTGTGGCTGCATCAGTGGAATCTGTTCCAAAACGAAGGAGGTAAGGATTGAACCATAAATAAAAAATTTCTTCCTTCCTCCCTTTTCTTTATTCAGTTAATCCTTTATCTAAGATAGAACAACTTCATACTAGTTTAAGACTGTTGGCTCTAAACACTCTAGCGCATACTGCATATACGATCTGTTCACTACATGTAGTGTAACGGTGCCAGCAAGTTTAGCGATCGTGAAAAGGATGGTTATCAAAGGAAAATACTTGACGTCCTATATTTTTATTTTCCATCTTTGCTAGGTTCTGCTCTTGGATAGAAATACTGCATAACAAATCCCTCACTGTCTCTCCTCCAATGGTAGACCCTATGAGAGAAATGGCTAAACCTCTCCTCGACAAACCTGTGAGAAAATACACTTCCTCAAATGTTATGGGAACCAATTTTTTTTTAATGTGAAATGACTCTATCACCAAATCCCATGCTCAAACTAAGAACTCCAAGAGTTCTATTTTTTGCCTCATTCCCAACAATTTGAAGTACTTAAGTAGTCCACAATCTCTTAGGGCTCTTACAGCACCTGGATCATTCAAGGAAATCATATATCTTTCTTCATGTTCTCTTTCCCTCCATGTAATCATCATTATAATCTAATGGAAACCTGAAATTCAACCATAATATGCATTAGATTCCATTTAATGCAAAAAACTAAGCAAATTTTGGGCACAACTTGAAAATAAAAAACTTGAACTACACCCAACGCACTCCCTGGACTGAGAGAGTGCATTGCACATGCAGGTAACCTTCACCGTACCTTCTATGAAATGCAAATTTTCGACATTCAGGGGTTTTGTTGCCCTCATTTTGGGCAGAATTTACCCTAGGGGCCTTAAAACCCTAAAAATTTGCAAAGAATGGAAATGAAATGAATAATAAATGAAAGAGGAGGTTCATGGTACTAAACTAGATCAAACGATGACGAAATCCATCCATAGAAATGATCGCAATCAATGACTAAATTTCGGGGGAAAAATCAGGTTCAAAGCTCCAAAATACGAATGGTAACTATGGAATGGTAAAAATGAATAGTGAAACTACTATTAAATATTCATTTAATTACTTGCAAGTTAAATTTATTGCTATGACTATAGTTTTATTATGTTTTTATCATAAAATAGGTATTTTTAATCCATTTGATGTTGTTCTGAACAAGAAATACAACTGATGAATAGATTAGTTGTGAAAATTTATTCAAAGGATGACTTGACCACAAAGCATACTTTTTCTCCTTATTTTTTGAGCTTTTTTAAAAACGAAAAAGGATTTGAAGCCCACTTTTATCCCTTTTTCGAGCTTCAATAATAGTGAAAAAGGAACCCCTAGATTCTTCTTTCAGCTCTTTTCAGACTCCAATAATGTGAAAATATTGTCAAGCACTTGTCTTTTCGAGCTCGTTAAAGTAAATGAATTGATATCTACTTAGTATAAGTTTAACCCTTTTCCGAACTGAGATAGATTATTTACGAAAAATGAATACCTTGGTTAAACATGACCAAAGAGGTTCTCTCAGATATTATTTTACACATTTTCAGATATGAGAGACAAATTTACGAAAAATTACTTATGGAGTTCTCTTTCGTCCTCTTTTCCAAACTCTGTAAATATGAAAAAGGACTGGACTATCACTTTCGTTAATATCGTTAAAACATAAAATAGAAATGGGCTTGTCAATCATGGCAAGAATCGAGTTTCATTCATCACTAGACTTGTTAAATTATTAAATAGAGATACTTTATTCACTCGAAGGGTTGAATTATAGATCAAGCAAATGTTTTCCTCCTCAAGCTTGTTAAAAAATAAAGAGGTACTGGTCGACAAATGACTGAGGAAAATTTGGGAAAAGTAAGCAAAGTTTCCTTTTGGTAGCAAGTCACTCTTGAACATGACACTTCGTTCACTCCATGTCCGTGACTGTTTGGGTTGGGTAATAATTTTGACAGTTCATTCACACCTATGGTTCATCATACCTTCACTTCGGTTTTGGGTCAATGAAGCCAACTCATCACAGTGTCGTCGATATGTTCAAGAGAATTCATCCAGTGATTAAAAAATCATCCTTCTACAATACTCATAAACCTTCATTTTCATGACCGTCATCCCTGAAAATTGTTATATCAAGTCATACCCTTGTCTCCAAAATCAATAATTCCTATTTTGAAATAAGGTGACTTCCTATCGACAAAAAATAAATATCCATCAAGTTCACTTAGAAACATCAAATTGTAGTACCATGAGGCTTGTTACAACATTGACAAGATCCTTACTTCTGGACCTTTGATCGAAGGATTTTGTTTGGCGTTCGACATCAAATCATCTATTCACGCCTTACGAAATGTAATACAGTACCTTGAGGGCCATTGACATTAATGGTGGTTGTCTCGCATTTGTTAACAACTCACATAACTGGGTGGTAATCAAACAATGTCTTTCCATGTTCTACTACAAATGATATATTCGCATGGCTAGACTTGTACCTGAATGATCGAGTGAACAAGATAAGAAGATCCCAGATCTAGTTTCAGCCATCTGGGCTGCGATTTTAGGATTTTTGTACACATCAACTATACTGTGACCTTACATACAGATTGTCATCCAAACATGGGCCTATATCTGTAGGCATGTCTGCATCTGGGCAACATTCCAATGAAGGTGACTTTCTGAATTATGTACATGTTATTAGATTGTTTTATGTGTTGAATATGGTAATGCCTACCCTCAGCAATTATGATCAAAAGAGGATATATCATGAGGTAATGTATTGTAAGATCGATCCAGATGACCACTCCACTTTTTTTCTAGACTCATCACAGTGTAAAGCATCTCAATTAAATGTTCTTATTATTTGGATTTCATGCTTTAGGGGGGGAATTTTTATAGGTCAATTTGGTCACCATTCCCAATTACCTAGTTAACTGGGCATCATCTCCAGGACCAATTATCAAGGGTCTATCATTCCCTATAATTTCAGTTGCTACATGCCCTAAGACAAGAAACAAGACAAATCAAGCAAGACTTTCATCAAGAAAAGGTTTACATGGTTTGAAGCTTATTATATAGCATATGAGAGCTCACAAACACAGGCTCTAAGGGACCTAAGTGAATTGCATATGCAGGTAGCCCCATGCAAGGCTGCTCTACAAAGAAATTCTCAACATTCACAAGTGCATTGGTCACATTGAGAGAGAAATTCTCATTGTTTCAGAATCTCCACTTGGCCAGTGCCTTGTAGAAGAGTTCACATTTGTCAAGCTTTAGATCCAAGTGTCCATTTGACATGTACATGACTGGAAAAATTTCTTGCCTATTATTGGAAAGTCATTGATTGCAAATCAGCCTATATTTCATCTATAAATTGAGCACAGATCTAAGTGCTGCAGAAGGAAGAATTTGAGTAGAGAAATGCTGGATAATTTTCAATTGAGAGCTAGATTTGTGAAGCTGCTGCTAGAGAGATTTATGCTATGATAAGGCTTGGGAATGTTGCTGGAAGGTCACTTCAAATCAGCCACTAAGCTGTAACCTCTCCTTCTATCATCAATAAAGGGTAATGCTTATTTTTACCTATATGCATCTATATTGGCTTTGATTTTCCATATTGCAAGATATTGGTTGATGTATATGGTTTACGCTTTACTGATTTAGCTAACTAGCTCGAATAGATATCTATATTTTTGCATCTTCTACTATTTCAGTGTTCTTTCTTGCAGGGAGCATTCAACCCACAAGCCACTTGAATTTGACATTGCAACAAAAGTGACAGAAGGAGCCATTTGGAAGCGACTGAACAAGTAAGCATCCAATCCTCTCTGTGTATCTATTCTGAGTTAGGAAAAATAGTTGTATAGTCTTTCACCTATTTTTATGGACTAGCACCTATCTAGGGAAGTGTGATTTATCCGTAATTCACAATTCTGGCCCAACAACATGCACCCCCCTTTCATCAATAATGTGTCCCAGATATTGAACTTAGGTCATGCCAAAAGTGAACTTCTCCAAATTGGCACACAAATTTTGTTGCCACAGTGTTTGGAGGACTTATTGGATGTGGTGGAGGTGCTCTACCCAAGTCTGGCTGAAGATCAGGATGTCATCCAAGTACACCACTACAAATGAGTTGGTGAATGGCCGCAATATGTCATCCATCAACCTCATGAAGGTTGCGAGAGCATTCATCAACCCGAAAGGCATGAATAGCCATTCAAAAAGGCCCTCCTTGGCTTTGAAGGCAATGTTCCACACATCAGAGGGTTTGATTAGTACCTAGTGATACCCAAACTTCAAGTCGATCTTGCTGAAATATTTCGCCGCTTTGAGTTGGTCCAAAAGGTCATCAATCTATGCGATCGGGTACCTATTCTGAACAATGATCTTGTTCAGCGCCCGATATTCAATAAAGAGTCTCCACATCCCATCCTTCTTTTGTACCAACACGATCAGGCTCCCACAGGGCTATGAACTTGGCCAGATGTGACCTTTCTATAGCAACTCCTAAATCTGCCTCTTGATTTCATTATTCTCCATAGCAGAGTGCCGATAGATCGATCTATTGGGTAGAGGCACACCTGGGGTCAGATGAATCGGGTGCTTAACCTGATAGTGCAGAGGAACCCCTGTGGGTGAGGTTAATATGTCTCCGTATTCCTCTACAACCTTATACATTTGTTGTTGTCGTGCAGAGGAGCTCTTTTTGGAGGTCATGGCCACAGTATTCTTCTTTCCCTGGGGGCGGATCATCAAGAAAATGAATATCTTGGTTTGGGAAATGAGCTTATTGCATTGTTTTGTACTAACCAAAGAGATAGTGGTAGGCGGTGGTACCTCTGGTATCCTTTACAACTTATTTCCCAAAGTAACAATAACAGCATGAGGTCGGGACTCATACACAACATGATGCTTCCAAAATTATGGATGTCCTAATAATACATCAAAAACATCAAGAGGAGCAATGTCACATAATATCTCATTCGTGAAGGGCTTGATGCTATAGGGAAGGTGGCACTGTTGGCTGACACGGAGATCCTGTCCTTGGTGAAGCCACCTGCTGGTGTATGGATGTGGTTGGGTTGTGGTTGGAAAGCCCAACTGCTTCACGACATCTATTGAAATGAGGTTCTTTTGGCTTCCACTATCGATAATGAACTGTACCAAGGAGCGCTTTACCCACATCTGGGAGTGGAAGAGACGTTCCTCCTCATCTGGATCTTCTGGTTCCTCCTTCTGCATATTTTCAGTGGAGACAGTGGCATTGGGCTCTACATTAATAATCTGTTTCCCTTTATCATTCCCCTTGTCAGGTTCTGATTCAGATTCAGATCATGCATCTGACTCAAAGGCCCACATCTCGGCCACTAGCGACTTCTTGGCCCAACACTCACTTTTGTTGTGAGTCGAGCTCTTATGGAACTCACACCACTTTCCCATGTCATTCTTTGGCTTTAGGGTGTTGTTATTTGCTTGTGGCTTTGAAAGGTTGTCTTTAGCCACCATGCCTTGGATCTATCCTTTTTTCTATGGTTTGGGAGCACCTTTCCCTTGCTTTTGATTTGCAGATCCAAAGTCTCTCTTCTTCTGTTTGAATTTTTGCTCAATCTTGGCACCATACCGGTATGCCGCACCAAGCGAGGAGATGTTGATGAACCCCATTTCCGCCTAAATGTATCTGTGTAGACAACTATGATACTTTAGCACTAGATTTTTCTTTGAATATTTGATACGCAAATTTTTTCACAAGGTATGAAAAATATTCGTCAGCTCATGCACATCTTGATCCCTTCCTTGTTGTAGCGTGATCCATTGTATTGGTATTGCTCCTACATAGCTCCCCATGAGATAGTATTGTTCGTTGATGGCATCTCGAAAAGAATTACAAGTGGGTACGTACGAGAACATAGAGGGTTCTATGTCGTCCTTTTTCTCACAGTAGGTTTCCCACCAGTCCTTGACATGGGGTGTAGCTTTGAGGAGTGCAAAAAATAATCTTCTCCCAGTCGAAAAATTCATGAACCAAGAAATATCCTTCTAATAGATTCAACCGTTTATCTACGACATCTGCATATATTTGACCCTCAAATATGGGAATGTTAAAATTTACTTGTACCTTAAAGGGAGTCGCGCCTCCAGAGTGGCTGCTAGATGCAAATGCACTACCAGTGGGCAGCCGTTGAAGGATCTAGGCAAAGTTATCAAATATCGCGTTCCTATTTTTTCAAGGGCCTCCTCAAGAAATATTTGATAGGACTTCCTGCTCCCTCATATTTCTTTTTGTCCCCCATGGGTGTCCGTTGGGGTTTGCAAGGCTGATATTGCAAAGGTTCCACCAGATCGAGCCCTAACTCCTTATACCCTAACCGCGTTGGGGACATAAAGAGAAAAACAAAGAAAGAGAAGACTGCTTTAATACCACTGATTCGGATTTATGCAAGACCACAATAGAATAAAAATATAACCATAAATATAAATATGCAGCGGAAATAACACTTCATTTCATTAATATCAAAGAACTGAAATTTGCTGACAAACAAGATTTTAACTTCCCGAGGATGTAACTATGGCATACGATCTCTGTTTGACATGAACCATACCTCGTTAGAAAGATATATCCGAGGAAAATAAAATTTGAGTGAGAAAAATCAATCCATGGACCCATGTTGCTCTCAAAAAAAAATTGTTTAGGGCCTCAGAATGGCTTCAAAAGCTCAGGACTCGAAAAAATACTAAAAATAGTAAGTTGTCCTGTAACTGAAAAACTAAAAGAGGAAATTGTGGGGCCCCAAGTGGAATAGGTGGGTGGCCACCAATATCCACCTGGATCAAACATGAATCAATCTCCATAGTTCCAAATGTATCTAAGTGAAAGCTCAACCCATGCCTTCTTTAATATTTCTTGGAAAATTATTTTCCATGTAATCCCCTACATCATATTGCCATAAAAAAATAAATTTCACTACATAAAAAAATATAAAAATATGTCAGCTATCATAACTTGCTACTATTTAGTTTAACCATATGCTATCACATCACCCTACTTATACTCAAGTATATATCAACTACCTCAATGCATTATGCATCAGTGCAACCATCTAAAAACATGATAATTCCTTCATGAAACCTTATTGATGAAACTTATATAATACAAATAAAAAAACATGCAAACAAGAGATAAATGATATCAAGTTCAAAGTAGGAAACATGTGTAAGCTCATACCTTAATGCATCTTAGGGGAGGTTATCTTGTCTACACAATCAATATAGATTAGCACAATATATCTCCACAACACATCAACTCAACCCTAAATAAGGTCATGATATTCATAATAGTAATTGTCTAACATGTTCACATAATAAGATCATAAACAAATGTCATTCATGCATAGAAATCACATAACACAATCAGTCTAGACATAATACAAAAAACTATCAAAATTAGGTTGAATCATGCCTGAATGTCATAAACCTAACCATCTACATGGGCCAATCCAAATTAGCATAATGCATATAACATCAAGATTTTAATGAAATAAACCTAATGATCATGTCACTAACATGTAACAACAACAAGTTAACCTATAATGTAATCATCAATAATATATCACATAATCATAAAGTTATCTAATCATATAAAAAGAATATCAATGCATACAAACATAGGTTACTATCATTCATGGCAATATTTGCTTGCCTCGAGGTCCAATGCTACAACTTTACTTTAATGATATGAATTTCCTACTCTATCTCAACCAACACATTAGCATCATAACATACCAATATCATCATGATGATCTAATTGCATACAATTACCTTAAGCACATTAACCTCAATCAAACAAATGCAAAATTTACCATACACACCCACTTGACATGTATAACCAATCATGAATAAGAAATGTATGTCCCACATATCATATGAAATAAGAATTCATACACAAAAAACACACAAGCATGACCAATGTGTAGCCCTAGCATAAGAAAGAAATGTGTATACAACATGTAGCGAGATGTTATCAAGCATACACATCAATACATAAGCATGAAAAACACATAACCAACCATACACACACGATGACACATGTTGACAAAAACACCATCAACCCTTCCATGTCTAAACCACTTACACCATCGGTAACACAACACAAATGCATCAAGCCCATATAAACCTTAAGCATACTAAGTGCATATGCAACCGACATAAATGTACGATCCACCCACCACCCATTAATATGAGAGTTGAACCATTCTATGATACCACTCTGTAACACCTTCTTCCCACATCTGCCCATGTAATCAACCAACCAGGGTAAAAATGTTAGAAGAGGATACTAATATGAGATTCAACCTCCTCTATGACCTTAAGGAAGTGGAAACGATGGAAACACAAAACATCCAACTTACACTACACAATTGACATCCCCAAGAGGTAACTGAACCTTCGAGGGCCTAGTTGCCTGAGTGGGGAATGATTTTTAGCCCCTTTGAGGCTGAGATGCAGGAATATAACGGAAAGGGAGCATCTCTATGTAGGTTTTAACCCTGAAAAGAAATTATCTACACACGAATCTTATAACAAAAAATAAAGAATAGAGAGAGCATAAAACATAAAATAGATAAAAAGAGAGATTTTCCCCTGGATCCCAAATTGGGACGACCAGGTTGATTTTTTATTATATTCCTTTTAGTGTTACAACACATATATATACATGTTGAAGCATACATAAACCCCAATCCATTAACCCTGGATTAGAACATAATCGTAGTTCCCTTGACCGGATCTACAAAATACCAGGGGCTGAAAACCATCGTACCCCAAAACCATGTGAAAAATCATGCACAAAACATGGGTGGGTCTGACTATGAGTGGGTCCACACACCAAACAAATTTTCGCTGGAGCGTTGCCCCGGACCCCAACAGTGGGCACTGCCTCCCCCCTTGTGACCCCCCTGTTGTACCCAGCACAACGTACAATGCCTGGGGCTAGTTGTGGAAAGAATATAACACATACCCAACATTCTCCCACTTGTTTTTTTCTTTCCACAGGGGGCCACAGGAGAGCTTAGTCATTGGGCCAATTCTTCAACACCCATTGTTTCTCTACACCAAGAGAACTTCTGAGTGCTCATAGACTTTGTCAATGCATCTGCAACATTCTTCAAAGTGTCCACCTTTACTAGCAACACCCTTTTAGCCTCAACCATATCTCTAACAAAGTGATATTGAACATCAATGTGATTTGTCTTTGAATGATAAGCAGGGTTCTTAGCCAAGAAAATTGCACTTTGGCTATCACAGTCTATTCTTATAGCTTGCTGTACCAACCCCATACTTGAACACAATCTCTGCAACCAAACTGCTTCCTTGCTTGCATGAGTGGCTGCTATGTATTCCGCCTCTGTAGTTGAAAGAGCCACTACAGACTGTCTTTTACTCATCCAACTGACTGCGCCTCCAAATAGGCTAAACACATACCCACTTGTAGATCTTCTTTGGTCCAGATCTCCAGCCCAGTCTGCATCAACAAAACCACGAATGTCCAACATTCTTTCCAATCCCGGTCTTCCCTAGTAGCACAAGCCATAATTACTAGTGCCACGTAAATATCTGAAAACCCGCTTCACTGCTGTCCAATGCTCCTTCCCTGGGTTTGACATAAACCTGCTCAATACTCCCACTGCATGTGCAATGTCTGGTCTAGTACAAACCATTGCATACATCAGGCTACCCACTGCACTTGCATATGGAACACGGGACATATCCTCTTCTTCTTCTTGTGTCTTGGGACACTGTTCAACAGATAGCTTTACACCTACAGGAATAGGAACTTTCACCGGTTTACTATCCTGCATATTGAACCTCTGCAATATAGTCTCGACATACTTCCTCTGGTTTAACCAGAGCTTCCTCTTTGTCCGATCTCTCTTAATTTCCATGCCCAAAATATAGTTTGCAGCACCAAGATCCTTCATGTCGAATTTGGAGAACAGTTGGGTCTTCAAATCTTGGATAATTTCTTTGTCATTTCCAATCAACAACATATCATCCACATACAAAACCAAATAAATAACACGGTCACCAATTAATTTAAAATAAACACAGTGATCCTCCTTGCTTCTGGTGAAGCCAAGTCCCCGTATATAGGTATCAAATTTCTGATACCACATCCTTGGTGACCGTTTTAACCCATACAGAGACTTCTTCAACCTGCATACCAGTTCTTTCTTACCCTTCACCATAAAGCCTTCAGGTTGCTTCATGTAGATATCCTCTTCTAGATCCCCATGAAGAAATGTTGTCTTCACATCCATCTGTTCTATCTCAAAATCAAATGCAGCAGCAACAGATAAAATTAATCTAATAGAAGTAACTTTGGCAACAGGAGAGAAAATATCACCAAAATCAATTCCTGGCACTTGGGAATAACCTTTTTCTACCAACCGAGCTTTGTATTTCTCCACCTTGCCTTCTACATTCATCTTCTTCTTAAACACCCATTTTCTCCCAATGGGCTTCCTTCCAGCCGGCAACTCCACCAGATCCCATGCCTCATTTTTGTGTAAGGATGCCATTTCATCAACCATGGCCTCCTTCCAGAGTTTTCCATCCTCTGAATCTACTGCCTCCCTGACAGTTCTGGGTTCATCATCAGTTATAGTTAAGGCAAAACCTGAACAAAAAGCAGATGGACTATACCTTTCTGGTTGCCTTCTTTCCCAAACTGATCTTCTCAAAGCTGGAGTTTGTGGCTCTTCCTCTTCTGAATCTTCTTCTGTTGTAGAGTCTGATTCATCCTCCTTTAGCTCAAACTCTATATTCTCAGGTTCCTTTGGTATGATTTCATGTTTAACAACATCTTTCACCTCTCTAAACACCACATCTCGGCTATACACAACCTTCCTTGTTTCCAGGTTCCAAAGCTTGTAACCTTTTAAACCATCCTTATACCCAATAAAGATGCACCTTTCAGATTTATTATCCAACTTGGTCCTTTTCTCCTTTGGAACATGTACACATGCATCACATCCAAATACCCTTAGATGTGAAAGAGAGGGTTTCTTACCAGTCCATACCTCATGTGGAGTCTTATCCTCCAACGCTGATGAAGGTGATCTGTTAACTAAGTAACATGCAGTCTCCACTGCCTCTGCCCATAATTCTTGTCCTAACCTAGTACCACTGAGCATGCTTCTTGCCTTTTTCATCAGTGTTCTGTTCATTCTTTCTGCAACTCCATTTTGCTGAGGTGTGTATGGAGTAGTTTTTTGCCGTGCTATACCACACTTCTTACAGAACTCTTCAAATTACTTCTTGCAGAACTCCCCACCATTATCTGTCCTCAGCGCCTTTATCTTCTTCTCTGTCTGGTTTTCCACCAGAGCCTTAAATTCTTTAAATTTGTCAAAGACTTCAGATTTCTTTCTCAAGAAATATATCCATGTATTCCTTGAGAAGTCATCTATGAATGAAACATAGTACATAGACTTTCCCAGTGATGGAACTGACACAGGTCCAAACACATCACTGTGCACAAGTTCTAATATCTTGTTCGCCCTCTTAGCACCAGAAGGAAAACTCACCCGATTCTTCTTCCCATATACACAATGTTCATAGAAATCGAAATCCAGAGAGCAATTAGACATACCTTCTACCATACCATTTCTATGTAGTATCCGAAGGCCCTTCTCTCCAATATGTCCAAGCCTTTGATGCCATATCATGGTCTTTTCTCCAGAGACAGCTAGGCTTTCCGCTCCTCTTTCAAGAACCACAGAACTGTTACACCCATAAATAACAGTGCTATCTTGTAGCTTGTATAGAGTTCCAATCCGAACTCCCCACATTAATGCCAGTGCTCCCCGAACCATCTTGCAGGCATCTTTCTCGAACACTATTTTTACACCTGCATCATCCATCTTGCTTACAGAAATCAGATTTCTGGCTAATGCAGGAATATGCAGAACACCAGGAAGTGTTCTAATCCTTCCACCTTGTAGCTTCAGCTTTACCTTTCCACGTCCGACGATTTTGGCCTTCCTATCATCCCCTAGGAATACATCACCATCATATTTCTCATACTCGCAGAACCACTCCCTATGGGGAGTGAAGTGAAAGGATGCACCTGAGTCAATCAACCATGACTCATGATCAACATGTGTATTTGAAGAAGAAGCCAAATACACATCCCCACCTTCATCCGAGGTGGTTTTTGCCTCTGCAGAAGGAGCATCATCAGATCCCTTTCCTTTCTCAGGAGCTTTAGATCTACACTCCTTTTTGTAGTGCCCTTCCTTTCCGCATTTCCAGCATACCTTTACAAACTTTCCAGGAGATTTATATCTCCCTCTAGATTTGGATCTCCCACTCGAAACCTTATTCTTGTTTCTGTTTTGGGACCTTCCTCGTACAGATAAGGCATCTCCATTTTGGCCCTCCATATTTCTCCGTCTCATTTCCTCCGATAGCAAGGCTGAGACAATGTCATCAAAATTCAAGGTAGTTGTATTGCTACCTATTGCAATAACCAGACTATCCCACGAGTCTGGTAGAGAACACAACAAACTGATGCACTTATCTTCATCTGAGATTTTAATATCAACAGATGACAGCTGACTTACCACAGTATTGAAGGCGTTCAGATGCTCTGTCACCGAGTCTCCATCCTTCATCCTCAGGTTATACAGCTTTTTCCGCAGGAACAACTTATTCACCAGAGACTTAGATTGGTACAAAGTCCCAATTTTTTCCCACAAATTCTTCGTCGTAGCTTCCCCAGATACATTCAACAATACTGAATCTGAGACACACAACCGTATTGTGCTCTTAGCCTTCCGATCCAGTTTCTTCTAGTCTTCATCTGACATTTCCGTTGGTTTAGTACCTGGATCTACCGCGATCCATTGATCTTTATCCACCAACAAATCCTCCATCTTGAGCTTCCATAACTCAAAGCTCTGACCATTAAATTTCTCGATCTCTATCTTTCTGCCGCTCGCCATCTTCTTTCACCACAAGAATCGATCCTGCAGATCTCCCATTGAACAGGGTCTACCTCAGGCCCGAGCAAAAAACCCTCAGCAGCAAAGGCGTCCCCTTGAAGCCGAAACAACTCCGATACCAAATGTAGGCTTTAACCCTGAATAGAAATTATCTACACAAGAATCTTATAACAGAAAAATAAACAATAGCAAGAGCATAAAACATAAAACAGATAAACACAAAGATTTTCCCCTGGATCCCAAATCGGGACGACCAGCTTGATTTTTCATTATATGCCTTTTAGTGTTACAACACATATATATACATGTCGAAGCATACATATACCCCAATCCATTAACCCTGGATTAGAACATAATCGTAGTTCCCTTGATCGGATCTACAAAATACCAGGGGCCGAAAACCATCGTACCCTAAAACCATGTGCAAAATCATGCACAAAACATGGGTGGGTCCGCCTATGAGTGGGTCCTCACACCAAACAAATTTTCATTAGAGCGCTGCCCCAGACCCCAACAGTGGGGGTTGCCTCCCCCCTTGTGACCCCCTTGCTGCACCCGGCGCAACATACAGTGCATGGGGCTAGTCATGGAAAGAATATAACACATAACCAACACTCTAGATCCTACAGCTGCGGGATAGCCTTGGAAAGGTAGCGAATTAGGCCCAAAAACCAAATTTTCCACCTGTAGCTCCAGGATTTGTGCCACAATTTAGCTCTTGAGCCCAAGTCACTGCCCATAACTTCCCGTAACCTTAAGAGAGGGTGAATAAAATTGAAAAAAAATATGGAAGAAATCACATCAACCAAAACTCCTCTGAATCCACCGAACCATGACAGGCATTTCGTCAAACATGTCACAAACATAACATATACAAGACTTATAGACAACATATTTAAACAAAGGGATATTTTCCTTATCTCAGGATGGCTAAGAAGAATTTATCCCATACACCATAAGCTATTATAAAATCAAATTGACCATAGATACATTGTATATTCATTTACAAGTAAAAACATGGAGAGAGCCATACCTCATCACTGCCACAAAACATGCTTATAACCAGCATAAAACCAACATAAATACCATGGATATATCAAAAATAGAATCCATATATATATATATATATATATATATATATATATATATATATATATATATATATATATGCTAGTATATTTTAATACCCAATACTCAAGAAATGAGTTCTTCATTACCAAATGTAAGAACCAATCGAAGATGGGACTTCCACGTTCCACCTGACCATAAATTTGTTGAGCCAGTTCTACTTCATCCAATCACCCCCATGCCATATTCCAAGCATGGATGTGGGACTTAAATCGAAAGAACCAAATATGTCATACCAACGCTAAGCTACCTCACCCTCATCAAATAGAAATCAGGCTTTACCATGATCCAACCCAGATGAGAAGGAAAACACCATAAACATGTCATAACTAGATTTACCATGATCTAACCTAATCACTAAGTCAACACAAGCATGGATATCACTGTATTTTCTCCACCTAAACCGTGAGGAATTTTCCTGTCTCCTAGTCTCTCAGGCTTTACCATAACCCATAGTCCGAATCATGGGTCACTAGGCCCTAGTCGAAGACATACTCTCTAGGCTTTATGGAAACCCAAAACCCGATATTCCTAGGCCTTAAATGGAGAGTAAACCACCTATAGGTTTTACCATATATCCCACCATTCAGTAGTAGATGATTCCTAGGCCCACTGAGGCAACACAATCCTGACTTTACTAAAACCCACATTCTAGCTCAGTGGTTATTAAGCCAGTGGATTTACCATGATCCACAGTCTAGTTAAGGGACCACTAGGTCATGTGTTATATCAATTTAGAGATCCACTTCACTCAACTTCAAATCGATTTGGTAATCAAGCTAAACCAAAACATGAGAAATCCACAAAACCATGTCTATTTGGAAATGTAAAGACTATGTTGAATACAATGTCAGACTTGGAAAAACCCATGCCAAGACAACAAATAACCACATGAAATGCCATGGATGTCAAATCTAGCAAGGAAAATACACATGAAAATCAATACCTGCAAAGAATCCCACTTTAGCTGCCTTATCATGCATTTCTGTATTTGGTATTTGACTTCTTGCTCAAAATATCCAAGTATGAAACACTCATGAAGAGTGTTCCAATAATAATATAAGTTTCCAAGAGTATAAGAGAGATAATAATGAGAGAAAAATCTTGACCAAAAAAATATTTCCAACTGATCCTTGTAATCCTTTTTATATATGGGGCCTCTATTTTCTTCATTTTCCATTATTTTCCTTCATTTTCCTCCTCACATGCATCTTGTGGCCTTTCTTCTCCCTTTTCTCCTAATTTCCATTATGTTCATAAATAAATGTTCCAAATATGTAATTTTTCATTTCAAAAGCCTTTTCCATTTCCTTTGTCAATTTCCTTAGCCATAATAAACAGAATGAACACCCACTAGTATGTTTTTCCCACCATTCAGCTTGGAATAGGTGTCCCATCAACCATGGTTATTGTTTTTAACATTTATTACGTGAAAGTTTCACCAGGGTAGTTACATAGGGTTACTCCAATATCCCTCTTCTTGTTCATAAGTAATTGAAATATCATTAGTGAGAAAGGAGAGTGAAGGGGTAGCTAGACCAAATTGAACTAGTTAGAGTAATCATTTAAATGGATAAACGTGTGATTTGGAACTCTCACGAAATGGCCTTCCCAAATACCGATGAGTTCAATTTTGTTCATCAAATGTTTTGGCACTAGAAGGAGGGCCAAAATTAAGTTTTATTTTTAAAGATTTTGTGTTTTAAATTTGTTTATATTTTTACAATGGCTCCTTCTAAATAAAATATTTGGAGTTTCTTCAGTGGACTTCGACCTGTCTCCGGTACAAATAAGGTAGTAAAGTGTCTGTCAAAGACGAAGTTTAACAGTAAGAAGAGTGTCTCTTCTTTTTATCATGTTATTCAATTTACTTATAATAATTTTAATATTGAGGAATGTGTTATGTATAGGATTTTTACTCTCACTTTGACATGATTTCCTAAAGACTAGTGTAAATCATTACCATTTTCCTCCATCCACACTTGGGACAATTTTTTTTAAATTTTCTACATTTTTTTCAAGATTATGACTATGAAAATATTTGTGATCAAGTTGAGGAACTTCATAGATTCAAAGGTGAGTCTTTGGATTCTTTTCTTATAGTTTACATTTAAATAAGTTTATTTCTAGTTTCAATCTAAAGATTTACCACCTGAGTTTCAATTAATACGATGGTTTAGATAGTTACTTTCTCTTCCTTAAATCATGAATCCACAAGAAACAATTTCAAGATTTTATGAGACATCCTCTCTTTTTATTAACATGATAATAAGTTCACATATGAAAAATGGACATGTCAATCATGATGAAATGACTTCAGCCATGTATGAAAAATTCCTACAAATGGTGCATACTTCCTATATTGTTAATGAGGACCGGGATGCTCTCTTTCATGTTAATAATTCACAACCACAAAGATTGGAATAATTTGATAATCAGTTTCATGAAAAAATTATGGAGAAAGTGCTTGAAGAATCCACTACAAATAAAGCTGAAAATCAACAAGAATTTAAATTTGAAAATATGTAAGCAGAAGCACAAATTGAAGATTCCAATAAAGCGCATTTTTCCATAGAAATTTATGAATTTTCCCATGTTGATGAGAAACAAAACTTAAGGCATTCGGGCATCAATTTGTAGCAAAGTCTAATCAACCAAATGAATGATCAGGAATCTAAATTCACATTTGGGAAAATGTACAAGAATCTACAAGAATAGAAAATTGTAGGTTCATTTCTTCTAATTATCATTTCTCTCTTTATCCTAATGTTTTTGTTGATACCAATAAATTTCCTTTTTATATTAATTTTATTCCATAGAATAAAGGATTTGATAAAAATGAATTGCCAATTATTTTTTATTAAGAAAAAGAGGCATACAATGATCATTTCTTCACTAATACTAAAAATATGTTCAACAATTCCTCTTGTTCTAGTGTATGTTATGAGAAGGAAGAGAATGCTAATGAAAATTGTGAATTAATTTATGATGATTAATTAGACATAGAGGATATTAACTTATATTAACCTTCATCAAATTCTCATGTTCAGATTCAAGCCATATTTGTAAATGAAGAAAACCTCAATTTAGAAAATTTTCCAGTAATTTTTTGTTTTCAAAAAATTAATCATTTTGATGATTTTAGTGTTCAAGAATCCATCCCAATTTATGATTGTTACAATGTTAAAGTTCTCATCCTTGTTCATAGTCTTGAGAATTTTCCTCTTATAGAAGTAGACGAAAGTAATAATTTCAATTGCATTATCATGGCTAATTCTTGTGAAAGGGAAATTATTTCAAAGAAGTCCCAATTGTGTTGTAATACTAGCTGTAACACTACTACAAACAATGAATTTATTTTGTTATTTTTTCTTTACTTTTTATAATTATTTTATATTTTTCTTCTTCTTTCATTTTTGAATTCTTGGATATCTTATGATGACATATTAAACAATTAGGTATTAAAAATTTACAGGATCCATTACAAGAAGAATGCGGAGATGAAATTCAAAGAATTAGTCATGGACATCAAGAGCTTATACTTCTCCCATTTCATTTGATGTTCATCTCATATCATCTCATTATTCCTTTTCAAATGAATTTATAACAAGAATTTGCACTCTATGACCAAACTGCATGTTCACAATATGAACAACCATATAATCCAATTACAGATCTTCTAAATTTGTTAGATTTCCATTCTTAATTATAAGATCCATTCAAAAATTTCTTTGAAAATTAAATTCAAAAAAATATTGTTAATAGTTTTTCTTATGTACATAATATTAATTATTGCCCATACATTCACCCATTTGAACTCTTCCAATATCAAATGAATATTCATCTAAAATTCTATGATCCTATTGAGTATTGGTTGGAATAAAAATTTCAAGGAAGAGTAATTGTAAATAACCTTATTTTTGTAGATATGTTAGCAATAGATGTAAATATTGCATTCAAGTTTATTTTTTTAGTTTAATTATATTAATATTTTTTTTACTTATGTTTGATGTGTACTTGACATGGTTACACTGGAAGTATGACTATAAATAGTAATATTTTCACTCTTATAGTTATATTGGGAGTATAAATATCATTATCTTAAATTTAGATTGTTTTTCCATGTTGTTTTAATAATGCAGATAGAAGAATAAAGAAAGCAACTAACCCTTTCCAGGTTATAAACATGTTCATGGAAGTATTTGTTTTATCATCATATATTTTGTTTTATGTGCTTTGTAAAGGTGATTTTATTTATATTCCCTTATTTTTACAAATTTTCAAGAGGATTCATAATGATATTTTTGTTCTTTTCTCGATGCATGTTATATAAAATCTATGATTACAGATAAAAGTGTCTTCCCTAGACTAGGTGGCTTAGTCTAGAACAATAGAAAAAAAAAGTAGCTATTGTTTTCCTTATAGTAAATAGAGAATGGGATGAATCCTACCTATAATCTGGTGTATGCTTCACTCTTTTATTGGATTGAATGCTCCAATCCTAGCCCCAATTTCCAAAATTAGAACTTGCACAATGAGACAACACAAGCCAATGATCTATGGAATATATGTAGCATCATCTAGATACTTCATTCAATGGATCAATATGGAATCAAAATACATGAATTCATAGCATACCATATAGGGAAACAAAAAATTCCTTGCATTAATATAAATGGAAGGAATTTCAACCATATGGAAGGAGTTACATCCAGAAATAGAAGTTGATCTTGTAGAATAACTCCTTCACAGTGACTTATTACTTATTTTTCACAAAGTGCACCTCAAATCACTGTGATGCATGGAATGTTAACTCTTTACAACATAAAAATGAGGTTAGTATTATGTCTCTAAAATCGAACCCCTAACTTGTGGAATGCCAAAAATATATACAAAAGGGGAGTAAGTTGCGAGTTGTTATCCATTTACCAATCGAGGACTTGAGATCCACTCTTGATGGGAGGATGGGATCAAAGGATAATTGATGGAAACTCCAAGGTTATATAGGATAGGATCTGAATGTTTTATATGAGGTAAATCGTTGTAAGAAATTATAGAAGCTTATGGAAATTTAGGCTTCAAAAATTTCTCTATTTCTCCTGAATTTCTAGAACCAAAACAAGTGCATAGTGGAGAAACTTGTAGGTGATTAACACATTCCACAATGTAGAAACATGTAGGTGAATGCTATCTAGGAAGATTCGAAGGAGAATTGGACCTTAAAATTACTAAAACAATGTGTTTTCAAGCATGAAATATGGGGTATGAGAGTTCCATGGATAAGACTTTCTGTTATGATGGTGTCAAGGGGTAAAAAGATGTTGATTGATCTAGTTTTGTAGGCTTGCTGACTAGATGTGAGAAAATGGCCTATAAGATATTTCCCCCTAAATCAAAATGTCAAGAACGGTGACTCATCACTGAAGTGATTTACCTTGTGACAAGTTAAGATAGCCAACAACCAATGTAATCATATTCTGTTACAATACATTTAGGTCATGATATCTTTTCTCAGGGAGGAATACCCATACTTATCATATAAGCTACCATTACATGTACAATGATCAAAAGACTGACCCACTAATAACAAATGGTGGACCCATGACTGGATGAATGCCTGTATAAACATAGCCATAATACATTATTGATCCAACTGGATATTGGTGGCCATCCACCTATTCCACCTAGTCAGTTTCATCAATTTTATTTTTTACTATTTTTAGCATTTTTTCGAGTCCTATACTTTTAGAGTCATTTTGAGGCCCTAAACAGAGTTTTTTGGGCATTATTTCTCTTGTGATTTGATACAAATCATGAAAAAATATATATTCCTTGGAGATATCTTTCCAAAAAGGTATAATATTCTCCAAAAGGAGGTAATATGACCAAAATGACCAAGTTACAACCCAGGGAAGTTGGCTACTCAACTAACCCCAACAGAGCCCATAAACTCCTGGTGTTACATCTTCCCAAGTTAGGGTTTTGGTTAAATTTCCTTGGGTTAAGCTTTTTGGTGTTACATATCCTCGAGTTAGGGTTATTTTCAATAATAAAAATGCCCTTGAGCCTGACTATAACACAGTTCAGAGGCATGTAACCACCACATCTCTTATTAGAGACAACCTACCATCACCCGAGCTAGTTGGTTTTCCATTTGGTCTGTAAGAAATTTTTAGTATTTTATATTAATGAAATGAAGTGCTAGTCCTGCCGCATATCTGCATTTATGTTTATTTCTGTATTTTATTGTGTTCCTTCATAAGTACAGATCAATCATGATCTTGTATATACTATGAAATTGCTGCCCAGATAGATGAAACTATATTTGGGATATTATATCTTGTTCACACAACTGTCCAATGTATGAGTATAACCATGTGAATCAATGTGGTGAATTCGAACATGGCAAGCACCATCTGATTATAAAAAAATGATGTAAGTTGTTCATAGGCACAAGAGAAACTACCAATGATGTTAATGGCTCTAGAGGTACTAAAATACAATCTGTATGGTGTGAGTAAATGAGTTGATGTTGAACACCACAAAAAATATTTCGGTCGAAGGGAAATGATGTAAATCCTTCTCCGAGGGAGAATAAATGTTCCATTGGTGTATACAAGCACCAAGGTACCGATGGGTGTTTCTAAGTGAACTTCTTGGATAATGAGATGATGTCGACAAGAAGTGACCCATTGCAGGAGGGCCTTGATGTATCCCCTATCAACGACATGAAATAGGTATCATGACTTTGAGAAAAAATGATGATGATACAGAACTAGATAAATAAAGGAAGAAATGGAATTAAGTCTTAAGAATATTGTAGAAGATATTGATTGAATGACCTGTGTTGAACACTATATGGATTTGGAAGGATAAATCCAAAAAAATAAATCGAGGCATTGAAAATGGTATGGTAATCAAAATACAAGAAAATTACCCAACCCAACAACCACAGAGATGAAGTGGAATATTTTCATGTTCAAGAGTGATCACTTCCATTAACAAATGGAGTAACTATTTTCTGAATTTCCCCAACCATAATTATCAGTACCTCTTTATTTTCTAACAAGCTTGAGGAGGATAACATATCCTTGACATGTAAGTTCATCCTTCAGATGAATCCCTCCGAGTATGTTTAACAAACCTTAAGAAGGAGTGGTTTTAACTTTTCATGTTCGACAATTCCATCCTTTTTTTATGTTTTAATGAGTCCAACAAAGGTAAAACTTGACATATTTTTCATGTTTAGAGAGTTTTAAAAAGAGGTGAAAAGGATGTGAAAAAGAAAACTTCAGATGTTCCTTTTCATAGATAGTCCCTTGAGTCCGAAAAGGAAGAAACCAATACCCAAGATAATCTCTTGGTCATGTTCAACTAAGGTATTACTTTTTCATAAATAGTCTATCTTATTCTAGAAAATGGTTGAACTTATACAGAGTAGATGTATTTTCATTTAAGTTAACGAGTTCAAAAAGACAAGTGCTCAGAAATATTTTCATAGTTTAGGATTTTAAAAAGAGATTAAATATAACTCCTCTTGGAGGAATGAATGGTATAACTGGTAGCAATTGTTTCCAGTCATGATGGAACTAATCAAAACATTCAAAGGTAAAGAATTTGGATAATAATAACACTCATCGCAGTGGTTCCTCAGGAAAGGGTAAAAACCAAGTGAAAGGATATGACCAACCAAGCTGATGGTGAAAATGGAAAGAGAAAACCAAGGTTCATCTAGTAGGAACAAGGTGATAAAAATAACAATCACAGGATATGAAAAGAATGGTTTCGGATTTACAAAATCTTGAAACATGGGAAACTATGATTGAAAATACTTGAACTTTCTTTCATTTTTACACAAGCTTGAAACATGGGAAACTATGCTTGAGAATAAGTTTTCATGCCCCAAGCATAATGAATCAATTCGAGGGACATGCCCCCCAAGCTTCATATGATTCACCTAAGTAGACTACTTGTTACTAAGATGTGGATGGAATGAAGGTTCATTTATGATACCAAGTGAAAGAATCGACAAGGAATTTCTGAGCTCTATTGAAAGACTCAAATTGGAAGGTGATCTATGTTTTACTTTTTAATGAGCTTAAAATAGGAAAATACTATGCTCAAGATTGTTTCATGTTTATGCAAGCTTGAAACTTATAGGCAACTATGCTCGTAGGAACCTTTTTCATTCTTTGAAAAGGTTGACATAGTAAAGCAAATATCTACATAAGACTGATATTGACACAATAAAATGATTTCTTCTCATAAAATCTTATTTCATTTTTTAAGGAGATTGACACAAGACAAGGAACTCAGATCTAAATACCTTGTTTTATTTTTAAGGATATTAACACAAGAAAGATAACTTTGCACCAAGATGAAACCATGGCCTCCAAGATACCATGGTTTCCAAGAGGTTCTCATAAGATGGGAGAAAACGCTCTAGAAGGGATTAAAGGACAAATGGAAAGACCTGACTCTAATTCAGTCTATAAATGATGCACTACGCTCCCTACGAGAGCATCAATATACATGGGAATGGAACAGGTTGCCACATAATTAATATATGTTGGGGAAGACACCACTTTCACATAAGGACCATTTAGGGAAGATGGTTTATTAGGAGTCATATTAGGACCAACAAATGAAATTTAGTCAACGGTCACGATTCTACCTTCATGTGGGAAACATGTCGCATGAAAGAGTGAAGAGATAAGAGCTTCAATGAATTAAACATAGTCATGCCCAAGGAGAAAATTAAAATCCAAAAGGCCTTGGAATACCATGAAATTGATATGGACAATATTTCCTCTAAAATTGATTGGAAACTTAGGAAGGATCCCAAACGTTTGACTGGTTCCTTTGTTAAAAGCCGACAGATTCTGGGTAATGGGAATAATTTATCGAGAACCTAAATCTTTCCAAGCAGTTGAGAAAATAATACTAACATATGGAAATTACTCTTTGATTGTGCTAGTTATGCCCACATTATAAGCATGTATTATGATATCAAAGGGCACTCATGGGGGAAGACAATATCCTACCATTTGACTACAATAAAAAGAAGTGACCATACTACTTGGACGAGGTCTAATGGGAATGGGAGGACTACTCCCGTGTACTATGGAATGGGTGGATTGACCCCTTCTACCATTTGAATGGGATGACTTCCCCCTAGTTCATTGGAATCTGAAAAAACAAGAAGAACTTGAGCAATATGAAGTTCACTTTGTACGAAAAAGGTACGATCAAATTAAGGTGGAATTGAGTCAACCATTTTCTCAACCAATGGTTCTTCCAGAATGGACTCATGGGTTCAACATTTAGAGAGAGTGGGATTGACTGGATATTTATTCTGATCACTCATTTCATCAACTAGTGGAGGATCACGGGAAATATTTTTGTAACCAACCAGAAGATGAGGCTGAGAGGCTACAAGGTTTTCCAAAATTTTTGAGGTGTCATCCATATAAATACAAAGGTGAATAGGATGATTCCCTTTACATAACTTACAAGGAAATTTGAATTTACCATTTTTCCCACAGACCTTACTATTACTAGTCAATGGTTTGTCACAAACATGATCTACATAAGCTGGCGACAAAGCCTGATGTGAGCCTTTGGACCACACTTCTATTACCTTGGTAATACCAAGACAATATCTAAGAAAGTGGGCAGCCTTACAAAACCTACAAGGGAATTTGACTTTGTTGAGCTGATTGGAAGTTTTCTCCATAGTGTTTTCATGGGTAGAAAAGGGTTCTTGGTTCCCCCCTTAACTATTTTGATTCTTCTTCTTCGTCATATTCTTCTTCTTCTTAATTTCTTGGTTACTAGAACCAGTACTTTCACAAAGCAAGGAGGAATAAAGGGATTAAGAAATGATAGTTGAAGAAGGAAAAGGGTCAATGTTAGGATTAACTTGAGGTTGGTATTGTTTAGGTGGATGAAAATAGGGTTTCAGACCAGTTTGGAAATTCAGAACCATAGGGGTAAAAAAAAACCAACCTAGAAATTGACCAGGATTACTATCAGAGGGGTTTAATTGGTTGGTGCAATAAGGAAATTTTTCCATTAGTCTCAACCTAATCTCTTTTAAGGAGTTGTTCCAGAAATAATAATTTATTCCACAGTCAATTAATTGATTTTAGACATTAACAAAAAAAAAGGGGTAATCTTGGTATAAAGGTTTACCAAGCAACCGTGAATTGTGTTGAGATATAAAAGGTGTCTTTTTAATGCCTATTTATCCTACATTAATTATCAATCCGAGTACGACTTTTTGTTTCAAGAGTGTGCTCTGTTTGAGATTGCAATTTAGCTGAGAGTAATGCTGTGAGAGATGTAGTATAGTATTCTAGATACAAGAGTAAACAGATGCTTGTAAAGAAATATAATTACAATAACACGAATGCAAATACTCTAAAATCTTAGCTACTCACTCTGCAAAGCATCAATCAATGATACAGTAGCAATAACTCATTCCTTTAGAAATCGATGCAACTGAAACCACACTGGAACAAGGCAATCAATCTAGGAACTTGGAAGCTATAACCAATGTTCTCTACACTTGACAGTCCTGCTCTTTAAGAAATCAAACTGAAATCGAAATTGAAATACTTGCTGTTGAAAATAAACTAAGAAGAACCTCTTTTAAAAGAAAGAATCTATATGCCTATACAAAAAACTGTAAACAAACAATCTCTCTGCAATCTTAACCTAACGAATTAGAAATGATCAAGAAACAATAATTGAACAGAAAACAGTAATTGAATAGCAAATATGAACTTAAAAAAATCAGATGACAAGTCTTCTCAAACGCCAACCCTGTCGACAGCAAACGCTATTAAGTAGTCAATCGAAATGAAGAATAATCCAATGGAACAACAAACAAAGTTAAGTATGGAACAACAAAGCTTTATACGTGAAAGCAAGATGAGTAATACAGGATTATAATCCTTGTTAAAATAGAATAGCAATGAAATCCATTAGTGCACACAACAATCCAGTACTCAATTCAACAGTAATTAAGTAAATCTGTAATCATAATTAAACCAAACGCAATTATCACACAACAATAATCAAAGGGTAGAAATACAAATAGTAGAATGATTCCACCAGGGCCAGGCCCTTAACACTAGTGAAACACTGCTGGGTTACTTCAGAGCTTGAGAGATGAAATGAAATGCGCCTTTGTATTAATTGAACATAAAAGTGTTACAGTGACTGCTCTCTGATCACGAGAGTCAATAAAACACAATATTACAAAAAGGAATGTTTTTAATCAAATGATCTGACTCCCACTACAATCGCTAAAGGTGTTTCCTTATATAAAAAACTCGACGGACAAGACAAGGAACGAGATGAGGTTTGAACAGTGATCCCTCGGGATTGAAGGATCCTGAGGGATTCACTTCTCTTATTTCTTTAGCTGTCACTTGATTTCCTTTGACCAAAGCCAAGCTGTCCCCTACCTTTTCTTAGCAATGCATTCAGATTTCCTTGTCTTTGGTAGGATTTGGTCTAACATTGGAGGAACAAAAATTGCACTTACTTTAGCCTCGCATCTGGTATAGCTGTTCACCTCGCCTGATTCCTGTTTTTAGAAATAAAAGGCAGTTTTTAGTTACATTTTACAATAAACATAAATCTTTACAATTCTACCACAATTCTTGTAATAAGTCACCTTTCTAAAGTAAAAAGAATTATGTTTAAAGTAAAAGAATGGGAAAAAAAATAGTGAATTCATACGTTTTCCACTGCTCAACATACCCCCTTACTTACCCTTTTTCATGTCCTCATGAAAACCATAGTTTACATGCAAAGCAGTTAAAGAATAAGCTGGAGAAGGTTTTTCATCAAAAGGCCTAAAGCCATGCATTGCAGCTAATGCTTCGAAGACATGCCCTATTTGTCCTTCCGGTATTTCATAAATGGCTTTATAATCTGTAGTAGGATACCATGCAATGGGGCTTCGAAACCTACACCCTAGCCAGAATGGGCCTTCCCTCAAAATGAGGTTGCTATAGAGAACCAAGCGATCTGCAACTAATCCAAATTTTTTATAGTTAAATGGTTCTCTATTTTGAACATTCCGATTGGAAATTCCCCATCGGACCTTAGCTGCTATGTAGGCCTGGTTTCTAATAGATAGGAAATAGTCTATCCCATTCAAGACAATTTCTTTATGGATAGGCCCCAATGCTTGGATAACACCTCCTGTTGACATCAAATTCTTCTGCCTAGCCCACAATTGTAACGGTTGCTTAGGTTCACTCCTAACCCACAAGTGTAACTCATTTTCCTGCCTTTGAAACAAATTATAGGCTTTGAGACATTTTAACTGATTAACAGCAAAGGAAATAAATTCTTGGTATTGGATGTCACCCACAAAATGGCTGGGATTTGTCTCACTATCATTTTCCAATATGAGATTATGTAAATAGAACTCACACAGGAGACGTTGTACCTTTACCCCATAGAGTTTGCAGCATGTTACAAAATCATCCATATTTTTTAACTCTATAGATTTTCCTGCCCTAACTACTTTAATCTTTAACTGTAAATATCTCTCTAATAAAAATAAAGCATAATTCTTGGCAGGAAATCTACAAGCTAAAACATCTGTGTATAATGAACAGAGAGTGTCCATTCGATTCTGGGCTAATTTTAATTGATTCATTACCTTTTCAGCCTTCTACTCTACCTTTCGACACTTCTCATGGGCTTTAGCCTCTACTGTATGGATGATCTTCATCTGCTACTGTAACTCCTGATATTTCCTTCTAGGAACAGTGTCTTCTTCAAGTGTTTCGCTTTCCTGTCGAGCCTGTGCCAACTCCTCTTGGAGTTTGGCTAATGTAAGGTCACTAAAAGCGTTTTGACCACTGGCTTTTACATTTTCACTTGAATTTGCTCCATCTAGAACAAATAATTTTGGAACAACTGTATGCTGTTCCATATCTTCATGATTAGGCTCAGCTATAGTCTCTGCAACTTGGGGCTTTATTTTAGTGTCCACTTTCCTATTTTTCGAGGCTCGTTTGGTGACTATGCTTCTTTTCGTTGGGGTTCATTTGGGAATTTGTTTCATTTTAAGAACCCTAATGGTCTACCTAAGTTGTTCCACTAGTCTCCGAAGCTTCAGTCATTCCCTCCAAATTTTTTCAAGCTTAGTTACTTTCTTCCTTTTCCTTGATGGAACAACTGTTCCTTTTTCTGGACACAATTTCTCAACGGGGTTTTTCTCCTCATCAGTCGTGCCTTCAGTTGGGCTTACTTCTCTATTTTCTTCTTGGGGTTCTTCTTTAGTGTTCATATGCCCCCGGCTGAATTCTACAGGGGTTATATCCTCAATTGAATCTGCAATCCCCTGAGAATTTTCAGCTTGGGATACTACTTCAGTGTTCCCCTTTTCATGTCCATACTTCTTAGGGGAAGCAACCCCAGCTGATTCTACCATTTTGTTAGGGTTTACTCTTTCTGTTTCATCCATAATTCCCTCAACCTTTTCTTTATTGACAACATATTTCTCCTGCAATTTGTTGATATCAACATTAAGGTCTAGAGGGCTATGAGGCTACACATATTCACTCATATTGGCCAAAATTTGGGCCAATTGGTATTCTTGCAAGGGGCTTCGTGGTGAACTTGTAGTAGTGTTTTCGGGAGGCTCTGTTCCTTCTCTTTCATTGCTGTGATTATATTTTTCCTCCTCGCAGGTTTGGAAACTACCTTATTCCTCATCAGAGTAGCGAATTTCTCCCTCTACAATAGTATGAGGGATTCCCTCTTCTCCCTAAATTTCCTCTTCTTCATTATTTCCTTCTTCTGCGCTGGTTTGTTTCTCACCACTGGTTTGGTGACTCATTTCTTCTTCATATTCATCAGTACGGGGACTCCCTCCTTCCAATTTTGGCAGTTGTTCATCCTCCAAGCTGGGCAATTCCAAGGGCTGGCTACTTTTACCCGGAAGGCCTTCTATCATTCCCCTACTTATTTTTGAATGGGAGGACTGTCTACATTTTGATGGCTCAGCCACCGAGCTAGCCATTCTCTTTCATTTTGGGGCAGGTAAGGCTAATCCTCCATCAATCGAAAATATCAATTCTTCCCAACTGATCTGTTGTTGGGCAAGAATACGACTTAATATTAATCTCATTAAGTAATGGTGGCTGACCACCATGTCTGTATGCCGAGCTTTTATTACACTACGGGCAACATCACGCAGTAAGGAATTTAAAAATGCGGGCAAATTTACAGTACATTTTTTCTTTAATACTGCCAATAACTTAAGGTGGTGAGGTCTTACCACGTCTTTCCTTCCATCGCATGTTATATAGGCCTACACTACCTTTTCCAATTCCGTCCATGGTTCTCCCAATGATGCTGGTTGAACTCCTTTGCCTTTGATGACCAATTTCTATCCTTCCTCCTGGAAGATATTCATGGCTTCTTGAAGCCTAACCTTCTTATGAGTCCATACGGTTCCTTGCCCTAGTAGACCAGACACCTCTGCAATTATTTCATATGTTACTGCTATCTGTCTTCCTCTAACCATGGAGTATCCTTCCTACAAATTCTGTAGAAACTCGGTAGCCACTATTTCATGGGGTTTTTGTAGCCTTGTGAAGTATGTAATCCATCCCAATTTTTCCAAAATCTCTCGTGCAACATCAGAAACAACTAGCACTTGCGGCTCGATACGAATTGGTCAACCTCCCATCTTCTCTACACACTGTTACTTCTTTCCAAACACACATTAATGTAATGGAATAGCACATCACGGTGGATTGGAATAATATCGTTAAGTTTTTGTTATTCCCTAGAATGTAGGGATTTGATTCACATACAGGTAAAACAATATAGGGATTTGATCTGCATGCAGTGATTAAGAGGCATCCGCACCCCCCTGGAGGATGATAGGTCATCCTTGACCATCAAATAAGAGAGGAAAGTACTGCACAGTAGTTGTACAGTAGGAAAAAGCATGCATACTTATGATACAATCAATCAAATTATTGCATTTACTGAAATCGATGCGTGTGATTAAATCATAAATAGATATAGAAACGTTTGTAATGATTTAAAGATAAGGAAAAGGGACAGCTAAGGTGAACACAAGTACTAATGCGTTTATTACCCACTCAAACTAATGTGATCGATTTATGATGATTTTAATGTATAATATGTTTGAAATCAGGGGTTTAGAATTCATAATTTCATTTGATATTTAGATAGAGATATAGGAAAAAGGGTTTAATATTACTATTGATTTGTACAAATGTGACTCCAATACCATCAACAGAGATCTATTGCCCATAGTTGTCCATAACCTTGAAAAATTTTCTTTCTCACCCTTGGAACCATTGCCGTTTATTTATGCCAAGGGGAGTGCTGTTTAATTTCATAACGGAGGCCATTGTGCTAGCTTGGGGACCAGATGAATCATAATTCCATTCACCGGGAAGAAGTGAAAAGTGGGTAGGCCGGCTCGTGATGAGACCTCCTATTCCAAGGACTTCTTAGTTTTTTTCAATTGTCCATTGGACCATATCCATGGTGTAGTGGCCATGATGGGAATGCCACTTCATTTTCTTCCTTATGATCATGGTAGGCTGGCTCTTGATGACACCCCCTATCCTCCATCTGCTATATCATAAAAATGTTAGTGAAATATATAAATATTTTTTCTTCTTTTTCATATAGCACTTTCCTACTTATATATAAAGGGTGGCTCAACACTCCTTAAGAGTAGAGATGGTGGAAGAATTCTAAAAATCTCAATAAAAAATAATATGCCCTTATTCCTACTCAATAAGTAAAAATCAAAGAAAGTTATAAAGATTTGGGGAAGAACCAACATGATAAAGATAATCGATCATATTAATTCTAGTGATGGTAAGACAGCAAAGTCATGTTATTGATTATGCCCTTTTTCCCTTTCTCTTATCATCATCAAACAATTTCTTAAAAAAATGACAATTTCTTTTGATTTGTTGATTCCAGTAAGATTTAATTTGTGTGCTTTTGTATAAATAGTATGTTTGCCTTTAGAAGAATCATTAGAAATCCTCAAAATGCTGGTCTAAAAAAAGAAAAATAATACACTCAAAAAAGTGTTGTTCCTTTGTAAAGGAACAACAAAAACAATCTGCGGAAATGCTGCTCCTCTGGAAAGGAACAACAAAAAAACAATCTGCAAAAAGTGTTGTTCCTTTCGAAAGGAACAACAAAAATAATCTGCGAAACTGCTGTTCCTTTCAAAAGGAACAACAAAACAATATGCGAAATAGTGAAAATAAATAGCACAACTGTTGTTCCTTTCAAGAGGAACGACAAAAACACTCTCAACAAAGCTGGTGTTCCTTTCGAAAGGAACAAAAAAAATGGTGTTCCTTTGGAAAGGAACAACAAAAACTCAAAATAAGCAAAATAAACAGAGTTTGAAGAAACAAAATTTCATAAAAAAAATAAAAAAATAAAAATAAATGAACAATATTTATGTACAAATTTCAAAGGAAAGAAATGATTTAATGAATGGGTGTCGAGGAGGAGTTATCCCCTTTAGACAGAATTTGCATGGTAGAATATTCCTGTAATTGTTGGTAGAAGGATTCTCAAGTAAGTTGTTTATGGTACAATCGTACTCGATGACCGTTTACTTTGAAGGAATGTGCAGATCCATCAATGGTGGTTAATGTAATGGTGCCATTATCATGCACTTTTTGTATCTTGTAAGGTCCAAGCCATCTTGTCTGGAGTTTCGCTGGAAAATATTGAAACCTGGAGTCACATAGGAGTGCCCAATCTCCTTCATGGAAGATCTTTTCTTTGATGAGAGTGTCGTGCCATTTTTCTCTCTATTGTTGAATTAACACAGTGTGCTTAAGATTATAGAGCCTAATTTCATCTAACTCATTGATTTGCTGCAATGTTTTGGCCTGAGCTTTATTTAAATCTAGACCCACCTTTTGGGCTATTCTTAGTGTCTGAATTTCAAGCTCCATTGGAAAGATGGGTTCTTTTCCAAATACCAATTGATATGGTGAATGTCCTGTAGTAGCTCTCCATGTTGTTCGGTATGCCCACAAGGCTTATCGCAATGTGTAGGCCCAGTCACGTCTGTGTGAAGCAACAATTTTTGTTAATATAGACTCGATCACTTTATTCATGCTCTCTGCTTGGCCGTTTTCCTGTGGGTGGTATGGGGTTGTAATCTTGTGCTGAATGTGGTAATTCTGTAATGTTTCAGTGAGTTTATTACCTACAAACTGTGGTCCTCCATATGTGATTATATCCCTTGGGAGGCCATATCGCACAAATATTTGGAAAAGGAATTGTATTATAGAGTCTTCTGTAGCTTTCTAAAGTGCCTCTGCTTCAACCCATTTAGTGACATACTCAGTTGCAACTAGGATGTATGTTATTTGGTTTGATGGGGGGCTAATGGAGCCAAAAAATTCGAGTGCCCAACATTAAAATGGTTCAATTACTAGTTGTGGGTTTAAAGGCATTTCCTCGGATTGTCCAAGATGACCTACCCTTTGGCAGCTATCACAGGCCTGCACAAATTTTTTGGCATCTTTAAAAATAGTAGGCCAATAATAGCCTATCTGTAAAACCTTATGGGTGGTTCTACGATCTAAAAAATGTCAGCCACATGGCCCGTCATGGAATGCTTTCAGAATATCAAATATTTCGTCCTCCCAGACGCATCTCTTAATTTTCATATCTGACCCTGTATGAAACAAGTAGCCCCCAATCCAAGAGAATTGGGTACTACGCTGTATTATCTGCTTTCGTTAATTAAGGGTTAGATGTTTAGGTAATTTACCTATTGCCAAATTTTTTTCTATTTCAGCATACCATGGGATTCTAACAGTAACAACGAACAAATTCTCATCTGGGAAGTAGTCTTCGACTGCTACATCTGTTGGCTTTGGCATTCTTGACATAAAATCAGCTACGAGGTTCTGTTTTCCAGGTCTACCTTTGATTGTAATGTCAAATTCCTGCAACAAAATAAACCATCTTTTCACTCTTCCATTTGTAACAGGTTTATTTGCTAAAAATTTAATGGGAGAGTGATCAGTATATAGAACTACAAGATACCTAGTTATATAATGTCTAAAATTATTTACAGCATGTACTACAACTAAAAATTCCTTCTCAATCACAGTATAGTTTAGTTCAGCAGGAGATAGATTTTTGCTGATATAATAGATTGCATATGGTTTTTTATCTTCTTCCTGCCCAAGCACTGCTCCAATCGCTGTGTTTGAGGCATTAGATGAAATTTGGAATGGAAAATTCCAATTTGGGCCCCTCAACACTGGGGCTGTTGATACAAGATTTTTCAGATCATTGAAGGCATTGCCACATTTATCTGTCCAAATAAAATCAACATTTCCTGTTAGTGCATATAAAGGTGTAGCTATTCGAGAATAATGTTCTACAAATATCCTATAATAACCAGAAAATACAAGAAATATACATACCTCTATTTGTGTGGTGGGTGTGGGTATTAACAAAATTATCTAAATTTTGGCTGGATCCACCTGAATTCCAGCTGTTGAAATATAATGTCCTAAGATAAGTCCTTCGGTCATCATCATATGAAACTTTTCATGGCTTAAACAAAGCCTAGTGTCAATACATCTTTGCAATAAATTTTCTAAATTTTCTAATGATGGCTCCAAATCATCTCCGTAAGGTGTGAAGTCATCCATATATACTTCAAACCCTTCATTTATTAAATCTGAAAAGATGCTAAGAATGGCCCTTTGAAATGTAACAGGGGCATTGCATAGGCCAAAGGGTAAGACTCGATAGGCAAATGTCCTCCAAGGACAGGTAAAATAAATTTTTTCTTGGTCTTCAGGGGCAATCTGGATTTGATTGTACCCACTGAAGCCATCAAGGAAAGAAAATAATTTTTTTCCTGCTAATGTGTCTAATACGTGTTCAATGAAAGGAAGTGGAAAGTGGTCTTTTTGGGTTGCCTTGTTGAGTTCTTGATAATCTACACATATTCTTCACTTCCCGTTCTTCTTTGCTACCACTACCAATGGAGAGACCCACTTACTATCAGATATTGGGTAAATGAAATTAACATCCAATAGTTTTTGTAATTCAGCTGTCACAATATCTTTAAGGTAAGGGTTTATTCTTCTTTGGAGTTGGCGAATGGGTCTCACATCCTTTTCGGTATAGATGTGGTGTGTGCATAATTGGGAGTCAATTCCCTTCATGTCTGCATAATCCCATGCAAATGCTGCTTTATATTTCCGTAGTAATTGGACCAACTTCTCTTCTTGTTCAGTAGTCAGATTTTTGTTAATGTTTAGAGTTTTTCCGGGCTCAATTTCTACAATCTTACTATTGTACATAGAAGTAGTGGGTATTACTTGATCAAGGATGTCTTTCAGAGGATCTTCTTCTTCTTTATTATCAAATTCTGCCTTGATCATGTGACATTGTAGATGGGATCTAATTTGTGGTTTGTTAATAAAACTATTAATGATATCATCCTCTATTTGGTCTTTAAAATCGAGGGCATCTTCTATAGTTAGAGGTGATCTCATATTTTCCATAAGATATGATACAGGTTTCTTTCATGTTTTGATTATTGATAAGCTTGGTTGGGCTGGGGGATATAAAGCTAAATTCTTGACATAGTTTCCCCCTGTTATTGTCATGTTGCCTTGTCGCAACCAATATAAGCATTGACAGTTGCCAACCAAGGTCTACCTAGGATTAACGAGTGTCCATATAGCCGGTTCTTTGGGTTGATAACCAGGAAGTCAGCAAGGTATTCCCAGGAATCTATGGATACCATTGCATATTGTAGTGTACCTTCTGGTTTGACTACCGATCGGTCAGCTAATTTTAATAAGGTTGTTGTTGGTTCTAATGATGTAATGCCAAGTTTTTGATAGGTGGTGGTTGTTAAGATATTTATTGTAGCTCCCAAATCAACTAAGGCATTTGGGAACAATTTCCCATTGATTTGCACCGTCACTATAGGATTTCCTGGGTCTTCATATTTTACAGGTGTTTCCATTACTGATAATAAGTTAGATAGAGTACCGATTATTTGGACAGTTGGGTTGGTGGTTGTTATCCTCTTTGGCTTCTTTATACACAATTCCTCGATTGTTTTTGCATAGATAGGGATGTCTTGGATAGCTTAGAGGAGAGGGATTTTTATACAAATTTTTTTTAATTCTCCCAGAAGATCAAAATCAAGATATTCTAATGGGCAAGGTATGATTAATCATTCTGGGAATGGTGGAGAAGAGGTTGTCGCTTATTGTGGGATTTGATGTTTATTTTTTTGTTGAACCACCTTCTCTTTTTGTAATGTTTGTTCTACAAGTAACGAATATTCAGTACGAAAATTTCTCTCTCTCTCTCTGTTTCTACTATATGCCTAGACCTCAATTGAAGGTCCTTACAGTCCCTCGGTTCAGTTTCTAATTTTGGTGGTTCCATTATTTGGACAGACTCAACTGGCCTATTATTTGGGTTTGGGTTGGGCTGGGCTGGGAGTTGTGGTCTTAAATTGGTCTGGGGGTTTTGTGGTAATGTATAGGGAGCTGGCAGTGTAGGTTGAGATAGGGGAATTGTTCTAGCTGGCTGATTTGTAGGTCTTTGCCAGTTTGACTGACAAGCCTCACTCTGCGAAGAAGAGGGGGACCATTGTGTTGGATAAGCATTGTTTTGCCAAAATGGTGGGCAGAAAGGAAAATTTGGCCAATCAGTTTGGTTTGTTTGATTTGGCCATGATGATGTAGGAAATGGCAGTTGTGAACAATTGGGGAAAGGTGGTTAGTTTTTCCACATTCCATTATATTGCTGAGCATTATATTGAGGAGGCTAAAAAGAAGAAAATGGATTAGTTGGCATACCTGATTGTCATGGCTGGAATTGTTGGCACTGATTAAGTAAGCATACCACTTCTGATTCTTCTTCTGCCTATTTATAGACTACTTTTAGGCTAGGAAACGAGGGACATACTTCTATGGGGTGGTGTTTCATGAAAACGACACAAAATTTGATTATATCTAGCGGACACTCTTTGTGGCTGTGTTTCTTCCTTCATCTGGGACAGAATACTACCAAATTTTGTTATGCTTCTGCTTGCTTTTGTTTGGCTTGCATAGTTTCGAACTGCATTGTTAGAGTCCCTAGAATATCTATTTTAAAATCTTCCAGTATATTGCCAATCTCTGCACGAGTTACACCTTCACTGAAGGTCTTATTATCCCTTGTGATCATGTCACGTTCTGCTGATTTTAGCCTTGTATTTCCCCTTGAACTCATGATACACAAATCAATAATGTTAGCATAGTTCTCCTGATATATATCACCTTTTCCCATAATATTTAATGTTTCATCCCATTGATCCTTCATCCCCCTCATTAATGTAGTCTTCAACACATTATCAGGTAAGGGTAAAGATGCATAAGGAGATCTCTGAATATTGTATTGAAACCGTTCCACATATTCTTCCAGATTTTCATTCGGTTTTGCTCTCATCTGGAATATTTCATCTTTTAGTTCCCGATACCTACAATAATCCTGATATTTCTTTAGAAATGCATCTTTCATCTGATCCCTATCAGTTATGAAACCCCCACTTAGCCCCATAAACCATCGTAAGGCTTATCCTTTTAATGTGGAAGGAAATAGTTTTAGTTTTTGGGGATCGGTGGTATAGTCATACCCCCTGCATAACACATCGAATTCAAATAGAAATGCATCTAGATCTTCCGATGTCAAGCCATGAAATGTAGGAATATGTTGAAGAGGAATGGCTTTCATAGGTTCATTAACTGTAGTATCCACTATAGGATATTGCAGTGTGGAAGTTTGCTGGGGTGTTTGCTGGTTTTGGTTTTGGTTTTGGTTCTGGGCCATTTGATCAAATATGTGCCAATATCCTTTTGGGATCTCAAGGGAATTCCTAGGCTGACAAGAAGGAGTAGGAAAGGCCTTGACAACACTCCCTTGATCTATAACAATAATTATTCCTTGTTATCCTACTCTTTGAGGAGATTAAGATCCTTTATTTTGAATGAGTTTGACAACACTTCCCTTATCTGGACTACTCACTATTTGGACTATTTCAAAAGAAGATTTTGGTTCTTCTACTTCTCCTGTTTCCCCTTCTCCTTTGCGGAGATTGCTAGAGTTCCCTTCCTGTGAAGAAATTAGGCAGGGATTCTCAATTTCTTGGGAATCTTTCTCAATTCCCACTGTTTGACTATGTATCTCAGTAAAGGCTTCAGATGGTGACTTTGTGGCCTAAAGGGAACTAGTAGTTTGTCTAGAGATAACTTTCCTAGGTGCTACTGATGGCTGAGATTCAGTCTTGTTAAGGATTTCGTCAATGAAAGTTGTTCGCCCAAGGGTCACCGGTCCCTTAGGTTTTTCAGGTTTAGGAGGGATTTTGTTTTGTTTAGCTAGTTTATTCATTCAAGAAAACAAGCCTTCATTCCTAGCTAAAGAAATAAGTTTACCTAATTTTGCAGTGAAGTGGGCTGTGAGCAAGTATGTGCCTTTCCCAGTGCACAGGTTCTTACCTTCTGTCTTTAATACCCAATTCTTCGCAAGCAGAAAAAATAAAATATGCATCACTCCTTCGAAATGGCATACACCCTCCCCGGCAACGGCGCCAAAATGTTGAGGTATAAAAGGTGTCCTTTTAATGCCTATTTATCCTACATTAATTATCAATCCGAGAGCAACTTTTTGTTTCAAGAGTGTACTTTGTTTGAGACTACAATTTAGCTAAGAGTAATGCTGTGAGAGATGTAGTATAGTATTCTAGATACAAGAGTAAATGGATGCTTCTAAATAAATCTAATTAAAATAACATGAATGCAAATACTCTGAAATTTTAACTACTCACTCTGCAAAGCATCAATCACGGATACATTAGTAATAACTCATTCCTTTAGAAATTGATGCAATTGAAACCACACTGGAACAAGGCAATCAATCTGTGAACTTGGAAGCTATAACCAATGTTCTCGACAGTTGACAGTCCTGCTCTTTAAGCAATCAAAGTGAAATCAAAATTGAACTACTTGCTGTTGAAAATAAACTAAGAAGAACCTCTTTTAAAAGCAAGAATTGGAAAGGAGCAACAACTTGTAATCTATATGCCTATACAGCAAACTGTAAACAAACAATCTCTCTGCAATCTGAACCTAACGAATTAAAAATGAACAAAAAATAGTAATTGAATAGCAAATATGAACTTAACAAAATCAAATAACAAGTCTTCTTAAACTCCAACCCTCTCGACAACAAACGCTATTAAGTAGTTAATCGAAATGAACAATAATCCAATGGAACAACAAAGATTTATACGTGAAAGCAAGATGAGTAATATAGAATTACAATCCTTGTTAAAATAAAATAGCAATGCAATCCATTAGTGAACACAACAATCCAGTACTCAATTTAACAGTAATTAAGTAACTCTACAATCGTAATGAAACCAAATGAAATTATCACACAACAGTAATCAAACGGTAGAAATACAAACAACAGAACGATTCCACTACGGCCTAGCCCTTATCACCAGTGACACACTGCTGGGTTACTTCAGAGCCTAAGAGATGAAATGAAACATGCCTTTGTATTAATTGAACATAAAAGTGTTACAGTGACCGCTCTCTGATCACGAGAGTCAATAAAACGCAATATTACAAAACGGAATGTTTTTAATCAAATGATCCGACTCCCACTACAATTGCTAAAGGTGTTTCCTTATATAACAAACTCAAAGGACAAGACAAGGAACGAGATGAGGTTTGAATAGCGATCCCTCAAGATCAAAGGATCCTGAGGGATTTTCTTCTCTTCTTTCTTTAGCTGTCACTTGATTTCCTTTGACCGAAGCCAAGCTGTACCCTGCATTTTCTAAGTAACGCGTTTTAATTTCCTTTTATTTGGCAGGATTTGGTCTAACGCTGGAGGAACAACAGTTGCACTTACTTTATCCTCGCCTCTATTATGGTTTTTCACCTTGCCTGATTCCTATTTTTAGCAATAAAAGGAAATTTTCAGTTACATTTTACAATAAACATAAATCTTTACAATTCTACCATAATTCTTGTAATAAGTCACCTTTTGAAAGTAAAAAGAATTATGTTTAAATTAAAATAATGGGAAAACACATAGTGAATTCATACCTTTTCCACTGCTCAAAAAATTGCAATATACACCTTAGAGAACCAAGCACTTAATTTTTGTGCAAGAAATATCCCCGAATGATCTGCTCATTGTATCACAGTATACAAGGAAGTGGACTCGGTTACCTATGGCGAGGATATCAAACTATAGGGGAATCAAAAAATATACTCGAAGGTACATTGGAGTGCGGTTTGTAGTAGTGTTTTCTAATGTGTAACTCTATGATGAGATCGTTCCCATATACTTATCATGCATAGATTGCCCTCCAATATACTGAAAGGTACATGGATAATGATATTATACACACATATATGTGGAATGATATTTCACCCCCGAAATGCAATGCTGGAAAACAATGAAAACTCCTACGTTTAATGATATTGGAACATGTATCTAAATTAGAAATCTAAATGTTTGTTTTAATGTTACAAATTCTCCTTCTATTGATTCAATAAATTTTATTGTTTATCTTTGATTAAGTTTTGGTTTTTGGGCTCACCGTGATTGTCACCTAAATATCCTAAATGAACTAGCAATATTAAATGGAATCTTTATCATTCAATGAAATTCTATCCAAGGAATGGAAGCAAAGAGTATGCAACAAACAATATGTAAAAAATAAATGTGTTGAATGTAATCCCTTTCCAATGCAACTATTCCAATTTCAATGTACACACACAACCCTAAATGGAAATGGAAATATTTTTCTTTTTAAGTCTCTTAATTTTTGAAAATGAAGAAAAATAAGATGCAAATTTTAATCATTGATTCGAATAAAATTTTCAAAATGAGGACTAGAACAACAATTCATCCAAGAAACCAATGATCAAACAAAATAAATTTTCAAGTAATCTAACGATAATAAAAAATGAAAATAGTAATGAATACTTATCAAAGGCAATAAAACACAAATGAAAACCAAATGGAGGCTTCATAGGACCACAAGACACTCAAGATTCAAGGAAGGGCAACTCGAAGCAGGCCGATCAAAGAAAAAATCAAGGAAAACGGAAATTCATGCATGAACGGGGGACAAAGAAGGTGTGAAAGAGGCACTAGTGTCTTGTAACGAAGTCACAGAGAGGGCTCTACAAAGGTGCAACAATTTGTCGCTAGACTAGAGGGAGCATTGGTCAATAATAAGGGAGTTCTAGCACAAATTTTTCAAATGAGACTCAATTAAAGGTCTTCCTAGGTATGTTCTTGACATAATATGATAGTGAAGCTTTGAAGAATAGGTGAAAGAAATGATAAAGATGAATAAACCAGCAAATTAATATATGTTTCCTTAGTGGAGTCACCAATTTGTTATATGGAATATACGACTGCAGACAAAAGTGTCTTCGCTAGACTGGGTAGCTTAGTCTAAAATAACAGAAGGACAAAGTAGTTATTGTTTTCCTTAAACTAAATTGATAATGTTATGAAGCCTATACATAAGCCAACATATGATTCACTCATTTATTGGCCTGAATGATTGAACCCTAGATCCCATTGCTAAAATTAGAACTTGCACAATTAGACAACACAAGCCAACGATCTAGAAAATCTATGTAGCATCATATAAATACTACATTCAATGGATAACCATGGAATAAAAATACATGAAGCCCTAACACCACATATAGTGAAAAAAATAAATATTTGAATTAATATAAATGGAAGGAGTTACAAAGAGAAATAGAATTCGATCTTACAGAAGAGCTCCTTCATGATGACTTATTCAAAGTGCACCTCTAATCACCCTAATGCATGGAATGTTAAATATTGACTACAGTGGCATGAGGGTAGAATTATATCTCCATAAGTCAACCCCTAGCTTGTGGATGGAAACAAATATATATAAAAGTGGAGTATGTTGGGAGTTCTTATCCATTTACCAATATAGGGCTTTAGATCCACTCTTGATTGGAGGATGGGATGAAAGGAAAAGGGATGAAAAATCCAAGGTAGGGTAGGGTAAGATCTAAATGTTTTATTTGAGGTAAATGATTGAAATAAATTTTAGAGGCTTCTAGAATTTCTCCCTTTTTCCCAAATTTATGAAAGCAGCGTAGGTGGATAGTGGAGAAACCTGTAGCTGATCAACTTAGTCCACAATGGAGAAAATTGTAGGTGAAAATTGTCCAGAAAGAGGCCAAGGAGCATTGTTCATTAAAATGAATTACACAGGGTGCTTTCAGGCATAATCTCTAGGGTATGAGAGTGTCAGGCATAGGCCTTTGTACTTTGATGATGTCAAGGGATAAAAGGATGTTTATTGATCCATTTCGTAAGTCAAATGCCTAGATATGATAACATGGCATATAGAAATGCAACTAAAATAAAATTATTGGCTTCTTATTGTTTGAATTTGTCATGGGTCTGTAGTTGCCTACATTTTAAATGAAAAATTAAATAAATGTCCTCAAAGAAAAGGAAAACCACAAATGGATATTGCAGGAATTGTTAAAAGACACTTGTCCATGACCATACCTCTATAATTTATAAAACTCTATATTTCTTAAAGAAATACTAAATTAAATCTTTGCACTACATTAATTCATCCCGTCTCTTTTCTTTTAATTACCACACTTTTATAAACCCTGAGATGGCTAAGTTCCTACATAATTATCCATTATACATGTTATATTCACATGGGTCAGTGTTGTTGGTTTTTCATTGGTCATTCATTCCCTTAGCTTGGAGCCACTTAAACCCGATTTTATTTTTATCATTTATTTTAGGATGACATGTATAGTTGGGCCCCTCTTTCTTTACCTTCACTCCATGCTTCCACATATTTCACGCTACCCTAGTACTTGGGAACCTGTAAATTTATTTTAAAATATCATTTCAAATGTCTTCAGGCTCCATAGAATCACATGTTTTCATCTGCATGCACTCTTATAATATACTCTATAACCATGCTATTCTTTAAGTGATGGAGCCCACTCCCGATTTAATAACCCATGAACTTGGAAACCCATAAAAAAATTGAATTCCAATTTATAATATCATTCAAGCATTTAGGCTTTGGGTACTCCTCTCTCTTCTCTATTGAGCATCCACCTCTTATACCCATAACTATATCTTAATAATAACTTGGATCTCCTATCTAGGATACTACACTTTCCCTTACTCTTCTACTAACTGCAATCCTAGAAGCTCAAATAATTAACAAAATTGCGTTTAAATTTTCTTTTGGTTACTTAAATTCCATACGCTATGATGGTTCCATCATTGCTTTATCAGTTATATTGGATCTCTAGAACCCCTCAGTATTTATAAATTCCTTTTTGTGAACAATTTGGGCATAACCTCATCTAGCCTACTACGAATGGATCCCTCTAATAATATTAATATATTTAGATAATTTATTTAGCTCCTGGGCTTCAACCTTCTGGCCAATCTTAACCTGGAGCTCGGTTGTCCTTTTCTCCTCACTTTAATATTGGATTCCCATCTATTTTATCCTTTACTCTCCATCCTAGATCTTATCATTCTAACCATATTTTAGTGTGCATATTTTTTTCTTTGTGGTTGACTATTGAGAAACCACCATGATAATTCAACCAATTTATAAGAAAACAAAAAGCATGCAAAGCTAATGCATCATGGTTAAGTTATATTTTATTTTCATTTTTCTTATGATTTTCTTGTTTGTATATCACTCCATTTTAATGATCACACAATAGTCCAAGTCATCTCTCTCTCTCGCTCTCTCTCTCTCTCTCTCTCTCTGTCTCTCTCTCTATATATATAATCTTTTCATTGGTTGGGAATTTCGATTGATATCTTGGGATTGTATGAATAATTTTAGGATGATATAAAATCGGAAGAAGCAAAAAGAATAATTATTTTTGTAGCTCATAATGAAGCACAATCTCATTTTCATTTTTGATGATTTTTGTTAACTTCTAATTTCTTGAACACAAGTCATTGTTGTTCTAGCTTAACGCTCGCTCCAGTTTAGATTCAATAAGTGATGATTTTGGGAAAATGAAAACTTCATAGAATGAAAATTTTCTATACTTCTAATCTCAATCAAAAGAATAAGTCACCTCTTTATGGAGAAAATTTATATCTTTCAAGTAAATCTTTGGAAAGTTAATCAACGTAAGAATTATATGCCCATTTTCATCTCTTAACATTTCCTTATTCTTTTTGTTTCATCTTTTTTTTAGTGTTTGTTGATCTAAAACTCTGTTTTTGTAGGTCTTCAAGAATCAGCTTGAAAACTTTGCACCCCTCCTTGCTGAGATTTGGAATTCATTATCTTTGTTTTTCTTGATTTCAAATTTTGAAAAGTAGTTATGATCTCGATCTAAATCAGGGAATATCCCAACATTTATTTTATTTTTCACAATTATTATTTTTATCTGAAAATCATTACGATGTTTCCTTGCAGTCTTAGCTTCGAAACAAGAAAAATTTCAAGGGGAGTAACATTTTATTTGGATTAACTTTTTGTCATAACTACTATATAGAGTGAATAAAATTATAGCCAAATTACATCTTTGCAAGAAAACTTAGAAATATATCAACTTAAGAAAAAATTACATCTTGTCCCTCATACTTGTTCTTTTGTTGAGATATTGATATAATTTGTCTTGTTGACATTTTCTCTCAATTTCAAGTTTTAATTCAACTTTTCATTTTAGTTTTCATTTTCTCTCCTCTATTAAATTTTTGGAGAGCTAATTTTACTTTCAATTTGGATCACATTTGGTGATATTACCAAGGTTTATATAAAATATTTTTTCTTACCCAACATTCGTTTGCATGCATGAAAATTTTTACTTTGTCAATTTTATGGGTTTTCATTTACCTTAAAGGGGCATCTTTACTGAATTATGATTCGTCTCACCTTAATTATTTCCCATGGAGGAATATTCATCTTTTCCAAGTGCTAGAGTTCATATTCCAAAGGAAATAACTGGCTTTCGTCTAACTCAATGAATCCGATCCATTCCCCCCCAATTCACATAAAGAGCCTATAAATTGACAGTTGTATGGAAAGATGAGCAAGCCAAACTTTTATGAGTATTATATCCATTTCCTCTAAATTCTCTCGTACCACCCAGCCCTCTTTGCTCAATTCCTAAAAATAATTCTCTAAATAAAGTTTATCAAAATATTTTTAAAATAGGGTTGAAAGAACATATGTATTGGGAGCACAAGTAAACCTATCGGGGTACTGAACATGCCCACTAGCAACATGACATTGGTTGTGTGATACTAAGAGAACTTCATTGGCGCTATGGACGCTTGTTGGTAGTGAAACAATGTCACATAAATGAAGTAATTTATATCAATGGATCTACACTTTCTTTAAAAATTCATATATATACTTCTATTGTCACTCATAGAAGGTAAATTTAAAATTAGTTATTTTCCTCAAAACTTGGATTCATTATTTTAGAGTTAGTTTGTTTAAAGTGCTTATCATTTTATAACTTATATTACTTGATATATTAATGTGGGATTCACGGGAAACATTTTAATGTTTAAGGTATTGATAGAATTCATCATTTCAACCTTTCCGTAAATTTGAGTTCATCATCTTTTAACAAGAGATAAATTCTTCTTCCTCAAGTGTCCCCATTTTTTTACTTTATTATCTTCATAATAATAATGGTGACCCTTAACGTAAATTTTGGGCATTTCAATCCTTTCATGATTTATTCTTGTTCATTTTGCACGATTTTTCTAGATCCTGTTAATTATTTTTTTAATATTATTAATTAATTAATATTAATTAATTAAATTAATTGTGATTTCTATAATTAATTTTTTTTTATTATTTAATTAATTTTTAATTAATTTAATTATAATTTAACAATTATGCAAAATCACCAACTCTAGGAGTATATATATATATATAATTTTTTGTAACAAAAGACTAAAACGTATATAAAATATAAAAAAATTCAAGTGTCGAGAGCCTGGATGAAAACTCAAATTAATTTCTTAAGCTTTACTCTGGGTCATCTCTCTCATATACATAACATAGGCTCTTATATTAATTCATGAGTTTTTTTGTTTTTTTTAAAAACACATACGATATGGAGGGAGGATCCACTCCATGTGGCCACTCTTGTTCATTTCCGTATAACTCCCTCATCTCCGATCCTCCTTATAACTCCTGATATAAAAAATGAGTTGACATGCACTATTATGTTTTAATATTTTCTTAATATTGTTTTGTAATATAAAATTTTATTTAACTTAATTTATATATTTGATATTTTTAATAGATTTTAACTATTTGTATAATTTTATTTTATTTTAATTGGTATATATTAATAATTTTATTTAATAAATTTTCAATTTAAATTAATTTTTTATTAAGTTAAAATTTAAATAAATAGTTTAAAAGTAGAATTTTATTTAATTCTAAAATAATAATGTGTATATATTATTTTTAATGTGTACATGTTAATAAAATATCCAAGTTTTGTCTAGACATGCTATTTTCCAGCAAGCTAGCAGTTTTGACATCTTGAATTTGGAGAGTTGTATCTTGAGTTCTACTTGACCAAATGAGGGCCAATATGACTCATTAGAAAGATAAAACCATGGATTACACTTTGGGAGTTGTTTAATGACCATATTTGGTCAATATATATACCTAAAAATTAACAGAAAATGGATCTCTGAATTTTCACCATTGACTATAGAAACTTCATTATCGAGTTTGTCCTCTTTGGCCCAACATCATTGGGAGGCATTATTTTCATTCATTTTATTTATTTAATTAGATTCTTTTTTTGATATTTTTTTTTCCAATTTTTTTTATTTTGATCTTAATGTGCAAAATTAATTCATTTCATTTGAATTTTGATTGGTTTTTGTAGGTGATATATTGGAAAATATGAAGCTAAGAGATCTTGGAGCAATGGGATTGCACTAAAAAACAAGGAGGAATGGAAAATCTGAATTTGGTGGATCTGAACTACCTTCAAAAACTCTACAATTTTGGATTTCTTCTTGTAAACTATAAATATCAGTTTTGAGAATGAGGAAAGGGTTCCTCTTCTCTACAACTAAGAGACTCTAGGCACTTTTCAAAATGGATTTTAAAATATATAAAGGGAGAAAAACATAGATCTGAGGATATTGGGGGCTTTCTTTTTAGAATTCAATCTCTGCCAGTGGGACAAAACTTTCACTTTTGTAATTATTCCTACTACTAGTATAAATGATCATTTTAAGGATATTGATGGAGATCCATTGGGTAAGAGAAAATAGATAAAGATTTACTATTTTTTATTTAAATACTTTTATTTATAATCATATTTCATCTTTTTGATAGATTTGTTTAAATTACTTCATATTGTGTACTTATGTTAAATATGAGTGTGGCTGTCCTATAGATAAATTTTATGATCTATTAGTCTCATGGATTTGTTTTGTATATTCTCTTTGCTCATGTGCTTAAATCAAACTTCTGAGTAACTATTTACCAAAAAAATTTCTATCTAAAATTGATTTAACTCTCATTAGAATCGAGTGAACTTTTTCCTAGTTTTTATTTCGTACTATTCACTATTTTAAATATCCAAAAAAGAGCATGCATGTTAGTAATAATATTAGCTATGAGAGCTAATTCAACATACTGGATTTTATGATCAAAATCATGTTAAATTCCCAATTTTTTTAAATTATTGCACTTGGTATTCATGATCTATATCCTAGATTTCGAGTTACATTAATTTCCTTTAATTTTCCACATTTCATTAACATTTAGGTTTAGAGTTAAATAAATTAATTTAATCTTTAGAATTCCCCTTATGCAATGGAAAATTTTATTTGTGGCTTGGTTGAGCCCTGATTTCAGCTTAAGGGTTGATTTTTTGCAAGAGCTTTACAAGAGGGTAAGTATGATATCTCTCTTCTTGTTGATAAGTAATTGAAATGTGACAAGTCAATAGGAAGAGTGAAGGGGTAACTAGGCCAAATAGAACTAGTGAGAGCCTTCATTTAAATGGATAAGATTATGATTAGGGACTATGACTAGAAGACCTTCCAAAAAATTGATGAGGTAATTTTTGGCCATGAAAATGGTCCAACACCTTAAAGTTTTTCTACCATCACGTTTATTATATTTCTCCTCAGGAAGAGACCCATGTCCTCTCTCAACTGCACTAAACCTATTATGAAGTGCCACATTTTACTTATCACCTACATCTTGAGATATTCCTCACTTCGTAATCCATTTTACTTTACTCTTCTCATTACCCTTCTAATCATGCTTGAGCTCATGCTTGTGCTTTGATTTCTAATAACAATGATTCGACTTTATCATGGATTCATCCAAATCTGGAGGCTCATCCAACTCAATATCATCCTTGAATTATAATGGAAAATTGATAATGAACCTTTGGATCTTAAATTTTTCATCCTTGAGGTAGGGAACATCCCTAAAAAATTATAGAAATTTGGTTGTGTCATATTCGTTACTCATCGAACCCATCTTGAGCTAATATAATTCCTTGGAATTTCTATCATAATATATTTCAGATAGGTACTTCTTCCTGAAGAGTCTTTTAGAATCATCTCAAATAACTTAATCTTCTATAATTCCTCTAACATGCTAACATCTTCCCACCAAATATATTATTTTCCTTTGAGATTAGATGGAGTTATGTTTTCTTTTATATTATATAAGTTATCATGTAATCTGAATAATTTCTTCATCCCAAGAAACCATGCTTCTGAATATTTTTATTTCTTCATTTCTCCATCAAAATTAGAAAGATTTACTTTCTAGAAATACTTGGGCAAGTACCCCCTCTCACTCATCCTATAAGGATGCTAGTGATGATGCCTCACTAAATTGAAGATAGAATAAAACCCATAAGTTCTAGCCCTCCTCTCAGGGTTATTTAAGGATCTTCCGCTCTTCACTATATCATCCATGCCCATCTTGTACCCTTCCCAATACCTACTACCATCCACACAATTAGTATTTTCCTCCTGTATATCCCCATGAATGATCCCTAACTTTCCTTGCTTTTGTAAATATAAAAGTATTTGGAGGATAACATAATTAACCTCGATTTTATTTATTTAGCTATCATGATCCTTTCGTGTTACTCAATCAACCTCTCATTATATTCCTTGTAACTCATAATTTTTGCATTCAAACCTCTCAACTTATCTGCCGAACCAAGAGAATATCCCTCTCCTTGCTGCTTAAGTGATATCTCCCATCATACCAATGTCTCTTCCAACCTGTACAGAAACTCATAGTGAAATATACTCAAATATTATGCTCTTATTCTCTTTTCCTTCTATTTCTTGCATTGTTTCATTGTTAGCTAAGTAAAAACATAATCAAAATCATACCTCAAAGTATCTTAGAGGATTGTATTCTATCTATGTAATACAATCAATATTTTCATCATAGAACATCAAAACCATACCATATCATACATGGATGTCATAACCATAACAATAGATAGATAACATGCATACATGTAAACATATATAAAAATTACATGCATGTATAACAATATGAATTTACTTGTAACCTCACTATGATACCACCCTGTAATGCCCCACCCCACATTTACCCAGTTTTAGAAGCTCTCTTGGGTAAAAACGAGCTAAGAGTTACTATGCATAACACAATAACCAAGATCTAGTTATGGAGGTGGGGTATACCATGCTAAAACTCACTGCAACTTCCAAGGGACACTAGACCACCCAATTGTCAGAAAATATCCACTAATGATATTGCCATGAGTTGGAATTATATTTTTACCTACCCTCAAATCCCATCCATAGGCATGTCAAGTTGTGAATGTATCCATAAGGCTCTAACATCATGCATAGGACTTCCTCCATGTGACTACAGTTGATATTTACCAGTGAAGAGACTGATATTGTGGAACCAATGCCATAATTTTAGTGCTATACTATAGACACTACCCAAAAATCTCTAGAATCAAGTCTAAGATAACCACATGAATTCATAACTTATACTTAGGCTCAGACATTTCCCAAACACACCAATTGCATGGTAGACATTTATACAAACATCTGGTGAACATAGTAGCTATAGGTCATGAATGTATTTGTACATTATTTCATTAGTTTCATCAAATAATCATCAAGAAGGATCACTTCCCTCTCAAACTAGCTGCAACAACACTTGGTAGCCTATGCATTGATATAATAATTCAATAAATTATCAAATCATGAACAAGATCAATAAAAATAGCACATATTTTAGCCATTACTGTAACCATCATTTAACTAGAATTAAACCATGACAAACTAGACATAAAATCAAAAAAATAATTAATATCTGTGCTCCTTGATCTTAATAGGAAATAACACAATAATATATTCACAAATCCTATAAAGTGAGGGACTTCCACATACCACCTGACCATAGATTGGGCTAAAAAAAATATCTCTTTCAGCTAACCATGCCCATGCCATATTCCAAGTATGAATGTGGGATCACATGTGATAAACCAAAACAAAATGAACCAGGGCTTCTAAAGGCTAAACCATCTCAACCCTTAACCACAATGCTTTTTTATAAATTGGTCCATAAATCATCAAAACCAACAATCTTGGATGCATCCAACTTTCTTCACCATACCCCAAAGAATTTTCATGTTTCCACCTAATGCACATCAAAATTTATAGGAGAATGTCCATCTCCACCCTCAATCCTTGCGAGTTCTCCTGAGACCACTCCATGACGATGAAAAATCTACTATCCATCCAAAGCTTAACCAAAAAAGGGAACCCACTACATCATGGTTATCTAAGAAATGGAAAGGCAAGGCTGAAATCACATTCAGTCCAGGAAAATCCCATGTCAATGTCAACAAAGTAACAAAATAACTAAATGCATGTACCATTCATTCTCCCTATATAAATTCTTTTCCAACCTTCTTATTCACTGCCCCTAATTTATTTTTATTGCTTGATTTATTATGTCTAAGTTCTCTCTCTCTCTCCAATTCCAAGTGGGAATGCATTAATGTCCAAGAGAATTCATCAATGTTCAAACTGTAACCAAGTAGTGATCAGGAGTAACTAAGAGTGAGTAAGAGTATCTAAGAGAGGCATAAAATGTTCTCCCTCTCCTTTTGTTTCCTTTTCCTTTAAATTCCTTCCTTTTTTTTTGCATGCATATTCTTGTCTCTCCATATTACTTTTCTCGTATTTTCCTTTATCTATTTGATTATTGATCATTTATTGTCCTTTTCCTGTTGAAAATTCCAATTCCAATTTCCATACCCATTAATTAGCCACAAGTGACACCCACTTTAATGTTTTTCCCCTCATTCACCTTGGAATACATGTCACATGAACTTGGTTTAATTTATTTACATGCAATCTTGTTTTTTCATATATTTCTCAATTTTCGTGTAGCCAGGTCCATCTAAAGTATGAAACATGGGTAATCCTTGGATTAATATTTAAATTATTCATCCAATGAGTGATCCCGCTCAAAATTTGAGTAAAATTGTAGGGAATAAGCTAAAAATACGATTCAAATATATATATATATATATATATATATATATATATATATATATATATATATATATATATATATATATATAAACTTTTTAATATTTTGCTCCAAAAATAGTGAGTCATCCCACATGGTTGAAGTCATCATCTTGAATCTTATTTGTTGTTATAAAGTTAATTTTGGTTGTACATTTTTTGTTTTGAGGCCCATTTTAGACCTCTAAATTTCTCTAATGACATGATGGTTTTGGTTCTTCTATTTCATCTTACATTTCTACAACGAATGAACTATTTCGCATTAGGTTAATAACGAAACATGTTAAAGTATATGCCTTGTTTGATACTAGATGTCAAACCAATCTATTTTCTAAGGAAGTTTTAAAGAAGTTGAAACTGGAAACAATGCCACATCATAAACATTATCTGCTTGGATGTGTATGCAACAATAATAAGCTATGTATGACTCAAAAATATAACTTTAGGTTTTATTTTACATCTAAATATGTGAAATTGTGCTTGAAAGTCCTTATTTTTTTAACATGTAGTATATCTACCTCACGAATGCAAACATGTATCATATGTTTAAGGATGAATTGGAATAAATCGTCTAAGCTCATCGTATGAGAGATGGTTTTTTTCTAGTGACCAGAGGGAATTTGAAGAGGTTGATGAACATGAGTAAATAATTTTCACTTATGTTTGCAAAGGTGGACAAGGTATGTGTTTTCGAGTATAAGAATGAAATGGTTGTATGTAAACCTAACCATGTTGTCTTTCAAGGAAAATCAACATTGCAAGATAGAATTTTGTCATGGGAACCTGTTAAAAGAATTAAACATGTTTTTAGTTCATTTTAATTAATGTTCTTGTATTTTTTAATGCTACTAATGTTTAGTGCATGGGTAGTAGCTAAAGTAATAAATTTGTAAGAGTGTGGGAAAATCTAATTAGCTAACAATTTGCTTTCAGTTTCCATGGTTTTTATGCAAATAGAGTTGATGAGATAGGTACACATAATAGGGTGAACAAATATAAGCTAAGTGGGGAGGCGACAACCTCACTTATTTTTTGAAATTTAAGCCTTTTGAAGGTCCAAAAGCTTCCAGTGGATAGGAGTGGTCGAGGAGGATTTGGAAAAGGCCTAAAAGTGGAAGTTCTCAAATTTTAATGTAACTAGTACCATCATGAAGAGGTCATTGATATGATTCCAACAACGCTTGAATCACATAAAATGGAGTCACTATGAAGAAGATATTGTGTTCCAAAATTGAAGGTTAATAAGGAAAAAGTCAAAGTCAAAGTTTGGTGTGGCAACTCCAAAAGTTAACACTTGGTATGTCCTAAATTTGACACATGGTATGATGTGGGGTTGAAATGTGACACATCTTGACTTGACACATGGAATTCTACAAGTTCAGCATGTGGACCCAAATCAATGGTCAATGTTGGGTGTTATAAATCTCATGGATCCCATTAGGATTGAACCCTAGATGTGATAGATACGATCGGTGTGCACCATTGTTAGGCCATGTGCCACTTGTTAATGGTTGGCCATAAATTTATATTTAAATATATGTTTATATTAATACAGTAAAAAATGTGGGAGTCGTTGGGGGATCGACGTTGATCCACTACAACCTGTAATGGTGGTTAGCATATATTACAGTGGCCCACATGGTATTATTAATTATTACATCGATGTACCATGTACCATGGGATATATATATATGTGTGTGTGTGTGTGTGTGTGTGTGTGTGTGTGTGTGTGTGTGTGTGTGTGTGTGTGTGTGTGTGTGTGTGTTTGTGTGTGTGTGTGTGTGTATGTATGTATATATGTGGGCATGGGCTCAAATAGGGAAGGAACATGTTTTTAATTGTTTATTATTAAAATATTCCTAACACGCAATATGAAGTGATCACACATTACATGGGCATGTTGATTTGAAAAGAACAGAGATAATATTTTTCATGGGAATTTTGCACATAGATTGAGATAGGAGTGCAATGTTTTCCATGTGAATTGATGCACATATTCGACCGGGGTGCAGTCTTGGATTTTGTGTCATATGGGAAGTCCCAAGAGCCTATTCAAAAGCATATCGAGTTTATACTCAAAATATTTAGAATTTCGAGAGGAATCTGAATATGAACTTAGATTTTGGGTTAGAGGCGTCGAGGAGAAAAGTGTCTCTAGAGCCTTAATTGAAAAACTGAGTATAGTTGAGTTTATACTTCAAATTCTTATAATTTTCTGTAGAATCCAATGGTGGTTTTTGTTTCTATTTTTGAGTTGTAAAACTAAAAGGCGATTCCAAAATCTGAATCGTTAGCTTTTCGTTGTATAATTTTGTAACAACCCTAGTTTGAATTTCTATGTAAATAAAATAATATGAAGGCCATGGGATGCGTATTTCAATTTGAATGGAGGGAAAAAAGCTATTGTGGGCATCAGTTGTGGTTTATTAATGGCTATGGAAATTAGCATTCGCATTGGAAAAGGAAAATAGGAAATAAATGGAAATTTAAAATAAGCAACAAAAGAAAATATGAGGAAAGGAATATGAAGGGGAACATATATGCATGTAAGGTAAATTAGAGAGAAATCAGATGAAAATGAAGAAAAAACAGAAATGAAAGTAAAATAATACACTTTAATGATAAAAAGGGATCAGGGAAAAGAATCACATCTTTTCTCAGTTCTATCTTTGATCATTTTCAGAAAGATAACTCTAAAGGAATAAAGAGGAAGCACTTGTACAACTAAGAAAGAAAAATAAAGCAAGGAAGCACAATGAAAAGGTTGGAAACACAACTGCAAGAAGAGTACATTGCAGGTAACAAGTTGCATGTCTGATTTCATTGTTTAGATTCGAATGCATGGTGCATGTATTGGTTATTTTTTTTCTTTGTTATGCTTTACATGGGATTTCTCTTGATTGACGGTGGTTTTCAGCCTTGCCTTTCCATTTCTTCGATAAACATGGTGTTGTGGGTTTCTTTTTTGGTTTAAGCTTTGGATGGCTAGTAGACTTTGGATCCTGGTGAGGTGGTCTCACAAAATTCCCAAGCATCAAGGGTTGAGATAGGTTTTCTCTTTGAACTCCTGATAGATGGGTGGATACAGGAAAATTCCTCTAGGTATGGTGAAGAAATCTGGAGGCATCCTAGCTTGTTTGTGATTAGTGGTATCTGAAAATGTTTAGGTGAAATCACTATGGTTGAGGGTTGAGGTGGTTTGGCCTCTAGAGACCCAGATTGGTTCTATGTTTGTTTAACCAATATCATCCCACATTCATTCTTGGAATATGGCAGAAGGGTCATTGGCTGAAAGAAATATATCTTTTAGCCCAATATATGGTTGGGTAGTACATGGAAGTCCCCAACCTTGTTGACATTTGCATATGTTAATATGATTAATTTCCTTATTGTGATCAATTAGTACATGTATTGGTTAGTGCATTAATTTTATGATTAGTTTTCCATGGATTCATTATGATTCTATATTGGTTATAGGAATGGTTAAATGATGTGCTCTTGTTATGGATATTGTTCATGATTTGATAAGATATTGAATTTTTGTGTGTATGCATGGGCTAACTAGTGTTGTTCCAACTAGTTCTAAAGGGAATTGAGTTTATTAATGGTTCCTTGATTAAGTTAAGGACACATGGAACAAATATGCATTCATGACCTGTAGTTACTATGTCTACCATGTGTTTGACAAAATGTTCTCACGTGTTTGGACACTTTTGAGAAACATCTATCCTTAGTTCTTATCATATAGACTTTTCATCACCTTACACTTGATTCTGGAATGTTTTGGCTTGTTTTGGGTACTGGCCTATAAGATACCTATGAAAATGTGGAACTAATTTCACCGTTGTATGCATGGAATTTGTAAATTTGTGTTGCGACAACATGGAGGGATGCCTATGTAGGTTTTTGTAGCCTTCCAGCTACACTCATAGTGGCTTATGCATGCATATAGGTAGTGATTTTAGTTAAAAATAAGTTCCAACTTAGGATATCAGCACCAAGGGTTATGGTTTGACACATAGGTTATATGATGTCCCTTAGAATTTTTAGTAAATTTATGGTTAGTAGACCCCACATCCATAAATAAAACTTCGATGTTCAATGATGTCATAGTAAATCTTAGCTCATGTTTACCTGGAGATATTTTAAAATTCAATATATGTGGGATGTGGTGGTTACAGGGTGGTATCAAAGTGAGGTTGCATCACTGGACCTCAGGGTAAATGCATACTTTTATGCATGCATGTCAGTTGTATTTGTGTTTATCATGCATGCAACTTGGCTATTTATTGTCACAATTATGATATCCATGTATGAGTTAGTATGATTGTGATGTCGTATCATGATAATTTAGATTGGCCTGTTGGGTGTATGGTGGAGAGCATCACATGAGGTATTTTACATCACATAAGGATGTTAGGCCTCTGATTTTCAGTGCTTAGGAGGTAAACACAATTGGGGATATAAGTGAGAGTAGTTCATTTCTCTATGCAGTAGTGGATCATCTCGATAATGGATCAAGAATCCATTATCAAGATGAAAGGTATGCTTTGTGATCAAGTTGTTTATATTTTTATTGATTCTGCATTGAACTATAGCTATATTAGTCATGACCTAGATGATTAGTTCCTAATGAATAAAGAATTTCATGCAGGACCTTGGATAGTGAAGTTGGCTACAGGAACCATGAGAAGATTTCAACACTATGTGAGATCTTGTGCATTTTATCTTAATGGAATGCCTACATTATCACATCTAACTGTGCTTCCTTTGGGTTCATATCCCATGCTTTTGGGAATTGGCCATTATTTAATTCAGAAGACCAAGGTGGATTTATATGACAAGGCCATTGAGTCCCTTGATGATGATGGAGAAAAGAGAATATTGTAGGGAGAAAAGAACATACATTAGTGAAAATGGTTACAACTATGTAAGCTAAGCGCAATTGCAAAAAAAGGTGTTTATTTTGTGCAATACATGCTTCTAGTGACAAGGGAAGGTATCATGTCTTGCAATAGTTTTAAGATATGTTTCTTGTAGAGATTGCATAGATGCCTCCTCATAGAGAGCTATATTTCTCTATTGAGTTGGTACAAGGAGTAACACTAGCATCTAAGACACTGCACAATATGATCACTCTATAATTGGGGTAACTAAAGTTGCATCTTAAAGAGATAGTTGATATGGGATACATAAGGCCAAGTGTGTCACCTTGGGGTGCACTAGTGTTGTTTTTAAGGAATAAGGATGGTACTATGAGATTGTGCATTGATTACATGTAGTTTAACAAGGTCAATATCAATAACGGGTCTCCTTTCCTGCTAATTTATGATTTGTTTGATCTACTAAAGGGATATGAATTGCTTTCAAATATTTATCTGAGATCAGGATATCATCAGGTCCACATCATGGAAGAATACATGTACAAGACTGCATTTCGTATAGTGTATGGGCACTATGAGTTTGTGGTGGTTCATTTTGGTCTTACTAATTATCCATACACCTTCATGTGTTTGATTAACAATGCATTTCACCGTTATTTGGATAAGTTTGTGATAGTATTTCCTGATGATATATTGGTATATTTCAAGAATGAGAGGAGCATGCAGAGCACCTAGCAGTGATATTGATATTTTTGAGAGAGCATCAATTATATTCCAAACTCAACAAGTGCAATTTATTTTAGAAACTCATTCATTACTTGGGACATGTTGCTTCCAAGAAAGGGATAGCGATGGGCCTAGAAAATATTAAAGATAGCATGGAGTGGAAAGTTTCAAGGAATGTGGATGAGGTTATATCATTCATGGGAATGACACATTATTAAAGGTGATTCATCAGGAGCCTCATAAATATTGACTATCCTATCACATATTTTCAAAGGAAAGGAAACAATTTTGAATGAGATTAGGGCTGTGCAACTAGTTTTCAACAATTGAAGTAGTTTCTTAAAAATTCTCTAGTTTTGAATATTGCTAATCCTAATAAGGAATTTTCGGTTTGTACAGATGTTTTCAATGAAGGAAATTGTGGATTCCTAAAGAAGGAAGGATTGGTGGTGTGTTATGAATCAAGCAAGCAGGGAAAATTAAGGATGGAAGTTTATCTTAAATTTTAGAAACCTTAGCAAATAATACTAGTCCCTAATATGCATATTCTAAAAATTTTGGTGATATTTTTGTAGAAATATTTATATTTCCAATGATTTTATATTATTCAATATAATATTTTGGTGATTTTTAAGGTAAAATAATGGTGTAATATAAAATTTTGGCGAATCATTTTAGAAAAAAATGGAAATTGGAAAATCTTTTTTTTTTTAAAGGATGGAAAATTTTCCCACCCGTGAATATTAGCCCATAAAATTTTCCCTACAAGGAAGTTGAGTGAGCATGACAAAAATTATGTGCCTCATGCTTTTGATTTAGTGGCCATCATTTATGTATTGAATATGTGGAGACATTATCTCCTTAGCAGGACGTTTTTTTTTTAAGAGTGATCATAGTGGGCTGAGGTAATTTTTTGACCAACCCATTTTGAATTCTAGGAAAGCTATATGGTTGGCTACTCTTAGTGACTTTGATTTTGACATCAGGTACATTAAGGGCAAGGAGAACCAAGTTGTGGATGCTCTCAGTAGGAGAGTATAGGTGAATAATATTTTAGCCGTGACCTCTTATGGGATAGATTTAAAAGAGAATATATTACATATAGGGAAGCATGATGATAATTACCAATAGAAAAAAGAATTACAAAAATAGGGTGAATATGATAGCGATGATAGGCACCACCCCACACCAAATGTCTTAGTCATATTTAGTAGCATGATTTATGTGCTAGATAATAATGAGTTAAAGAAGCTTATCTTGAGTGAGTTTCATGTCAAGCCTTATTCAAGACACACAAGATACCATAATACTTTGAAGATTATTAAGAATTTATATTATTGGTCTAACTTGAATAAGGATTCTTTGAGTTTGTTGCAAGTTTCTTGGACTATCAGCAGGTGAAAGCTAAATGTAACCATCTAACTAGACTATTGCAGTGTATTCCAATTTAAGAATGGAAATGGGAGGTAATTGCAATAGACTTGATTATAGGTTTGTAAAATATATCTAGACAACATGAATCCATCATGGTTGTGGTTGATAGGTTCAGCAAGGTAGCTCACTTTATTTTAGTGATTTCTACTAATTTAGATTGTGAAGTGGCTCAAATATTCATTAGCGAGATAGTGAGGTTGCATGGGCTTCCCAAGAAGATCTTACCATATAGAAATTCTAAGTACACTTCCAAGTTTTGGAAGGAGTTGTTTGTAGGATTGGGGATAGAATTATCTTTCATTACAACTTATCATCCACGGGAATATGGACAAACAAATAGGGTTACCAAGATTCCTCACGACATGTTGAGGATGTATTTCATGCATCAATAAAAGAAGTGGGAAGAGTATCTTCCACTGGTGCAGTTTTCTTATAACAATGAGTATTAGGAATCCCTCAAAATGAGTCCAATTGAGGCTCTATATGGGAACAATTGTAATAATCCTATTAGCTAGAGTAATACAGTGAATAAGGTGCTTATTAGAATGGATATGTTGGTTGATATGGAGTAGGATACGTAGGATTATTACAAGGAATTTGAAAACAACAGAGAATAGGCATAAGATTTATGTCAATTAACATATAATATTAAAGGAGTTTGAGGGTGGGGAGCATGTTTACTTGTGCATAAAGCCCAAGAGGATATCCTTGATGATTGAGCATGTGCGAAGATGGAACTTCAATATTGAGGGCATTTTGAGATCCTTGAGAGGATTGGACCAGTGGCATACAAACTTGCAATGCCACCAACAATGAAAGTCCATGATATTTTTCATGTTTCGCTGCTTAAGAGATATGTGTAGGATGCTAATAATGTGATTTATGGGTTTGTATTAAAGGTGGATCTAGAGGGAGAGTTTTATCTAGATTCAAAATGCATATTATAGTGGAAAAAATTGATGCTCCGAAATGGAGAAATGGAGAAAGTTAAGGTGAAATGGAAGCACTTTGGTCCCGATGAAGCTACATGGGATATAGTTGATCAGATGTGGGAATTATATCCTTATTTGTTTTTTGGTTGAATAAAATCAGTTTTTGGTGTGTGTCATTGTAAATACCACATCTAACTGTGTTATAAAGATCCAATAAGCAGTATGTTTTTCATGGTTTTCAATAGTTGTCATTGTAATTACCACATTGAGATATGTTATAAAGCTCCATAGGAAATATGTTTTGTTGGTGATAAGTGTCATAGAACACTGAGGATAGTGTTCTACAAAGGGGGAGGGATATGTAATAACCTCGACTGGTTTTATATGTAAATAAAATAAGACGAAGGTCATGGGACACGTGTTCCATGTTGAATGGAGTGAAAGCACTATAGTGGGAATAACTTATTGTTTATTAATAAATATGGAGATTGGAATTGGTATTGGAAAAGGAAAAAAAGAAAAAAATGGAAACTTAATATGAGAAATAAATGAAAATAGGAGAAAAGGAAGATGAAGGGACACAAATATGCATGCAAGGGAAATTAGAGAGAAAATAAATTAAAATGAAGAAAAGAGTGAAAGGAAAGGAAGAGACTAAACATAAATGATAAAAAGGTGTCAAAGAAATAATTTACCACTTTTTTCAATTCTATCTTTGATCATTTTAAAAAAGTGAACTCTAAGGGAAGAGAGAGGAAGCACCTAGAAAAGTAAGCAAGCAAAATAAAGAAAGGAGCACAAGGAAAATGTTGGAAAATAAGATACAACAAGAGGACATTATAGGTAAGAGGTTGCATGTGTGATCTCATTGTTGAGATTTGAATGCATGGAGCATGCATTTGGTTATTTGGTTGCTTTTTTTTCATTGGCATGGGATTTTCCTAGATTGAAATTACATTTCAAGCTTACCTTGCTATTTATTAGATAGCCATGGTGTTGTGGGTTCCATTTTTTCTTTAAGATTTGGATGGTTGGTAGACTTTGGATCCTAGTAAGGTTGTCTCGGGAAATCCAAAGGGTCTCAGTTAAGGGTGTAGATGGGATTTCTCCTAGAACTGTTGATCGATGGGTGGATAGAGGAAATTTCCTCTTGGTATGGTGAAGAATTTTGGAGGCATCCAAGCTTGTTTGGCATTAATGATTTCTAGATTGGTTTAGGTGAAATCAATGTAGTTGATGGTTGAGGTGGTTTGGCCTCTAGAAGACCCAGTTCGTTGTGTGATTGACCCAAATGATCCCACATTAATGCTTGGAATATGAAATGGGGGTGATTAGCTGAAAGAGAGATTTGGTTCAACCCATTTTATGGTCGGGTGGTACATGGAAATCATTGACTTGTTTGGCATTTAAATATGCTAATATGAGTTATTTCCTTCTTTTGATCAATGAGCACATGTATTGGTTATTGTGTTGATTTTATGACTGATTTTTCATGGATTCATTTTGGTTATATGTTGGCTATAACCATGGTTAAATGATGTGCTCTTGTTATGTATTTTGTTCATGATTTGATAAGCTATTGAATGGTTATGTGTATGAATGGGATAACTTGTCTTATTACAACTAGTTTGAAAGGGAATTGAGCTTTCTTTATGATTGTTTGATGAAATGAAGGTGACATGGAATATATATGCATTCATGACTTGTAGTTATTAAGTTTACCATGTGTTTGACCGAATGTTCTCATGTATTTCGAAACTTCTAAGAAAAATCTAGCCTTGGAACTTATCATATAGACGTGTCATCACCTTATACTTGATTCTAGAAAGCTCTGGTTGTTCTGGGAAATGGCCTATAGGCTAGCCCTCAAAATGTCGCATTGATTTCACAACTGTGTGCATGGAATGAGTAAATTTTTTCGACAACCACATGGAGGGAGGCATGTGCATGTTGCTAGATCTTTTTAGCCACACTCACACCCTCTTATGTGTGTGGCTATAATGTGAACTCAATTAAAAGGAAGTTCCAACTCAGTGTCTGAGCACCAGTGGTTGTAGTATGACAACTAGGTGATATGATGTCCCTAAGAGGTTTCAGTAAGATTCTAGTTAGTAGACCCCACCTCCATAACTAGAACTTGGATGTTGCATCACGTCATAGTAACTCTCAACTTATGTTTACCTAGAGATCTTGTGAAAGTGGGTAGATGAGGGATGGGGTGGTTAGAAATTTCAATAATTTTCATAACTTAAATAAAACGACCACGAATTGAAAGTAGGATCTAGAGAGGTATTCCAATAGGGGTGTACTCTGTTATTAAGTTTTGATGTGCTTGTGTTGATATTATTCTCCTTTATATCTTCTTTACATCTTACAATTTCAGTTATGAAAATGGATTATCCAAGTTGATTCCTTGAGTATAAAAGTTTAGTTAAGTAAAGCTAACCACATAAATCAATTTAATATATCTTGTCAACTGAAAATGATTTGTTATCTATAAATGTCTAAGATTTTCATATGAGTGAACATAATGCTTTTCAATGCACAACATATTTTTGTATGTTTTTATGCTAGCACAAAGGAGAATAAACCCAGAAGTATGTCTATTTCACAAGTATGATTTTACATGGGTTATGAATCAAAAAGGTGTCTGCAAACTTTAGGCACAAATTCTTATACAAGGGAGTTGGAATACAAGACATGACAGACAGTAAGACCGTGTCTCTATGAAATAAATTGCAGTTTATATTACATTGAAATAGTAAAAAATGCATATTGATGTCTCTTAAAAAAGAATGTGAGTGCATTGATTACTTATCTTCATATCAAGAGATTTATTCAAGATCGATATAGGACGGTCTCTATGGCTCCAATTATATGTGACTTAGCGAGGACTTGCAAGAAGACAAACCTTCTATCCATGGAGAGACTTTCGTTCATGCAGTGGCAAGTATAAATATATAAGACAATTGAGCTTGGTCTTCCAAACTGTACAAATATCCGAGAAGGTTATGGATTTTGTCGAGGAATATAAGCAAGCTTATGATGGCTTTATGACTGCGGGTACTATAATGCTCATCATCACAGACGGGCATGGTAATACGAAAGGGGAAAGAGCATGTACCCACGCAGGTTATGAATGTGGTTTTATAGTAACAACTATAAGAACTTTGGTGAAGCAGGTTAAGGCTGAATAGATATATATAGAGAAATTGAACTTGGAGTTTAAGATTGCGTGAATATCAAAAACCATTTATGAAACCAAATTGCAAAGCCTACGCATTTCATGCGTATTATATTATTTTCAGTTTGAGGCATAAAGAGATAACAAAGTATTTATTCGTATTAGGACTTGAAGCAATAATATAAGTGGCACAAGCTACATTCCTAATGCAAAGAATATAAAGCATGAAAACACATGGGAAAAAACAGAGCCATACCTTTTCCTCCTGAGCTTAAATGGCATAGAAAATATAGTTCAAGCGGTTGTTGCAACCGAGCTAACACCCTGACCAAATTCCTTCTAGTTTCGGAGCTGCAAAACACTTCTTTTGCACCTAACAGAATGAAAATATCCTAATTCCACTCAAGAAGCGGGCCAAGTTCTTTAGCTCGATTTTTAGAGTAGGTCTATTCATACTTAATTCGCAGAGCTGCTCTTTCATTAAATCCAAGGTACAACTAAACACATCAATAACATTCGTATTTAGATGTATCCGCATTACATATCAATAGGGATTCCATGTACTTTACACAATATCACATCAAACGTGGAACCCTAACAATGTAAATATGTCGTATCAAATCTTGAAACTGTATGAACGAACAACAATTATTAAAGAACGTCGGTAGCACAAGCACAGAAGAGGAGGCCACTAGTAGACCACCCATATTCAGCCTAATAATATTGAAGATAATGACTTCAGATTTCCCATTTTTTATAATTTACATTGGTATGAAACTTTTTCATATTAAGATGTGGTTTGCTAAAATAAATCCCATATTATCTTCAGATTTCCCATTTTTTATAATTTACATTGGTATGAAACTTTTTCATATTAAGATGTGGTTTGCTAAAATAAATCCCATGTAAAGTGATAGAATTTAGAGGTATAAATTATATTAATATAAAATACATACACGAGTGATTGAATATATATTTGGCATGATGTCAACATCACCTAAAATAAAGTTAATCTTTAAAAATGTTATTTTAAAAAATAAAATTATGGTTTTGAAATATATATATATATATATATATATATATATATATATATATATATATATATATGGTTTTAATATATATATCTATCTATATATATATAATTTTAAGAATTATGTTTTTAATAATTTTTTTGGTAGTTTATTCTATAAAAGATATAGATATGATAGTGAAATATTTAAGAGTTTTTGGTTTGATCTTTGAATTAGTTTGTATATAAGTGTAACACACTTAATAATTTTAATAATTGTAATAGATAAAATAGACTTTTTGTCACCATCAATTCATAAACTAAATATAGCTAATTCAATTTATATTTTAAATAATATTTCTTTTTATTTTCTTATTTTTAGAACCCAGAGGAATGTAGCAGTCTGCCTGACACGTGACTACTAGTAAATCTTGGGAGGACCACAAATTATCTTCCTCCACGTTCTACAGATCACAATAAGGGGATTTGAACTTGGGTCTTTGGAGTAACAACAATTTCACATTTCTCAGATAACAAATTGAGCTGTCCATAAAACACTTTCAATGACAATATAATAATAACCTAATAATGTAATAATAACTTAAGATTATTTTATTATTGATAATTATTTTAGAATGTCAATCTTCAACAACTAACCATATACCATAATCTATCTATATATAATTTGATTATTTATATTAAACCAGAAAGTTTTATGGAGTCATTTAAATAATTGAAAACTAGAAATGACATGTCAAAAATTTATAAGCAACTTAAAATGAAATAAATAAAAATATGATTTTTGAGGAAATCTCTTATTGGAAATTTTCATATGATTATATAACTTGAATCTATTATGTAACAATTTCTTTATCAAATTTTAAATAAAATTGTTTTAAAGAAATAAAAAATGAAATATTTAAAGTCTAACACAAAAAAATCCTAAATAAAATTATATACAGTAAATAAAAAAATAGAATACTCATTTCACGAACTTCCAAGATAACATTATCCAATAATATGTTATTAATATAAGTCATTACAAATGTCTAAAAAAATTTGAACTAAGCTTGTTATTCTATAGTATGTATCAAATTGGTGTAAATAAGGAGACTATATTTTAGATTTGAATTTCTAAGAGCTTGTTATTCGATAGTATGTGTTCAATTGGTGTAGATAAAGAGACTATATCTATAACTTCTTAGCAAAGAAAACAAAAATGAGTTTCTTCCTTCCCATAAAACTAGTTTTGGGATAATCTTAGATGGATTTGATAAATTGAAAGAGGATATTATAAAAGAATGGCAAGAAAAAACTCTAGGAAGGACATAACAAGGAAGAACATGCTAAAGAGTTATTTGGCTCAAACGAACAAGAATCAATAGCTCAGGTTGTCATGTATCACCACCTATACCACCCAAAGAAATAACAACCATAATAAAATTAAGAGGCATATTATGGATTAACATGGAACTACCAATTCACTTGGTACGTAAGTGTGTGGACTAAAAGAAATACATAGGAGATATTGGAGTGGAAAAATAAAGACACGGATTCCAAGGAATAAGAAATGTTAGGTTCTAGGAGAAAATGACATAACTAGAGCTATGTCCATATTTCATGAGGATGGGTGGATGGTCATGCATGATGTCATTTGGATATATTGGTCATATCATATGGTTTCTTTTGATGATTTAGGGACGGAAAATGTGAATAAGTATAGAATGTATATAAATAGGGAGAATATTATAGGGTACCTAGATATTGACATAGGGAGATAACTTATGTAATGTGGTCGTATTAATGGAATAAGGTAACTTTATAGTTGATAAGTAATAAATAGTCTCATTAGGTCGTTTTAAGAAACCGAATAATAATAACAAGTAGTTAGCCCCTAAGAATACAAATGATAAAGTATAAATACACATGACCATTAATATATTCAAATATTTTGGATATTAACTCTTGTATTAACTATAAATTATATATTTGTTTTTTCTATACCATTTTCTTTTATAGTGTAATATTTTTACATTATTATATTTTTATGGAATTATTTCATTTGAACTTTCTAAAATTAAAAAAAAAAAGTATTTACGAAATTAAGAAATATATATATATATATATATATATATATATATATATATATATATATATATATATATATATATATATGCTTAATCAATAAAAAAACATAAGAAAAATATAATATAAAATTTGGGAAACATTTCAATATTTTTCTACAAATTAAAAGAATTCTAAAAAGGAATGGATGTTGAGGGTAGAGGGTTATGACAAAATTGGTAGAGTTTTTTTTTTTTTTAATGTTAAGAACTATGCCAACATGTTGTAAAATGAAAAAAAATTACTATGTAAATCTTTGTGAATAGTATTTGGTATTTTCTCGAGTTACTTATATAATGGTTTAGAAACCACAAAATTATTTTAAATATAAATTGCTTTTTACCTATTATCTATTTCATGTATGTGAATGAATATATATTAAATAAGTGAAGACATATTTAGATGAATTAATTCCCATGCTTTACAAAAAAGTCAAATTAATTAATAGAAAAAACTAAGAACCAATATTTCATTGAAGTTCATTTCCTTAAAGTTAATTTTTATATACTATACTTTTCATCATTGCATTTAAATACTTTTAATAAATATATTTTTAAATTTGTAATTATTACAATTTCAAATTATTAAAAGATTTATTATTGCGGTGAGAGCTGCTCTCCAACCCAATAGAGACGATAACTAGACTAAATGTTTGTAAAATTTAATATTTAACATTAACATTTAAAAAATATTTTTTATATAATTTAGATTCAATAAAAACATATAATATATATAATGTTAAATAAATATTATGAGTTTATCGATATAGAAAATGTGTAGGCATTACTATGATGCAGATGTTGTCGTGTGTTCAACTAATAATAAAAATTTAAAATATATCAAAAGAATAAATTCTACTTGTTATATTTATGTAGTAAGGCATTTCTCTTTGAAAAGAACTCTCCAAGTTTTTATTTTTCCTTCATCTTCACCACCAAATTTATTGTTGGATAATAGCTACTTTTTCCACCCATAAATCTCATTGTTTTGACTTTCAACCAAATCTTGATATGTGTAACCGTTCAACTCATTTATCTTTAAAATAATAATTATAACCGATGAAAAAGAACAACAGAAAGACAGATATATATGTTATTATAAATAAGCATTTATGGAAAGAAATGATGGAGTTTACCAATTGATTTATTTCTTCCGTAGAACTAGAATATTTTAAGATTTAGAATCCGCATAGGGTCTGCACTTTTTGTGAGACGATTCAAGATGATGAATGAGTTATTTAGGAGAAGGGCCTTCATTGATTTTGTCTTGATACTTTTTATATTGAGAAATCTTAATCATGTTTTCTTGTTGTAATGGCAGGCCGCCGAATGAATTTCAGGTGTTTTTAGAGTTGAGATTTTTGTGATTTGAAATGAGCTGATTTTTGTTTTAGAATGTAAGGCATTAAATTAAATACTGGTCTTAAATTCTAATATGAACGTATAGGGTGTGTTTGTTTTATTAAATGTTGGGTGCTTTCCATTTTCAGTTTTCTACGTTCACATGGACTGAATATTCCATGAAAGCTTTTAGCAAACTCGGGCCATTTTTAAAGTTGTTTGCCACATCTCGTGCTCTTTCATGGTTAGTTTAACTTCAACAAGTTCTCCAATAAATTAAATACCCATAATCTCCTATAAATCCGTAAAAATTGTAATATTTGTGGGATTACGTATAGTTGAAAAATTCTAATAAATGTGGGGTTACACATTGCTGACCATTTCTAATACTCTGCCTTTTGTCAACAACTTGGATTTTATATATTATATAGTTTTGGTTTTGATGACTAGACCGAACATGTAAAAGACACCTTGATTCGCTCTCTATTTGGTAAGAAAATGGACTTTACCTTATTTGAGTGAAGAGCAAGACAAAGTAATTCAATTTAATATGGTAGATATTTAAAGAAAATAATGATATAATTTTTTATATATTTTGATTTGGCAAAACATATATCACAAATATATTTTGAAGGGATTGTTTTCTTTCTCATCATTTAAACATTATACTAATTTAGGTCACTTCATATTATCTACTATTGTATATGAAAGGTATCATATACTCTGGTATATAATACACTTTTTCGTTGAGTATCATTAAATATACAATAATTACTTACAAGATAAATTTAAAATAAAAATAAAACTATGTTATATTTATATATTTTTTTTAATAATTAAAATGTATTTTATTTTTATTTAATTACAATATATATTTTATAATTATAATATAATTTTTATATAATGAATTGAAATATCAATGAATATGTAAATAGAAAATCATTTAGAAAACAATCAAAATTTTAAACCATGGCCGTTCTTGAACATTACCAATTTTTGCATCGACGTCCACGTCCAAGCTTGGACAGCTACCTTGAAGATTTGTTTGGAATGGTAAATGAATGAATTCCTGCCTCTCTGTGGCTTTCACACTCCACAAAGTGTCCATGATCCATCGTTAATTTGGGTCTGATTCATTTTCTGGTGACACTCCCAAGAGGTGATCAGGACTAGATTCTCAATATATCTTCAGCATTTCTCCTTGAATTGGCGGTGGATACTGACCCACCGAACCCCACGAGGACCCTCATGTGGATGTTGAGTTTATTTTGTAACTGTAATTTATGTGATATCTATCAATAACATTTTTTCATGCCTTTTTTTATTTTTAAGAAGTATATAGAGTTATATTCAATTTTTAAAACAAATTTAATATGAAAAAAATTATTTAAAAATTTGAAGAGAGTAATTTTTAAAGTATAATTATCAAATTATTTATTTCATATAAAATAAAAATGTGATAAAATATTAATTTTATTATAGAACATAGATAAGTGTTTGGGCTGAATGTTTTTTTATTTTTTTTTTATTTTTTATGTTTTATATTGAATTGTATAAAATAAAATACTAATAATTTTAATTAATTTATATATGTAAAAAAAGGAAAATTTTAGAAAAATCTAAAAAATAAAAAAATCATACATTTGAAGAAAATCTCACAATTAACTAAGAATAAAAATAGGAGTTAAGCAAACTCATGAATAAAATGTTTTATTTTAAATTGGGTAAGTACATATGCATATGTACATGTGAATGACACATGCTAGCATGAATATTTCAGATAAATTAAAATTGTAATTTTGTATGGGTAAGATGAATGGCATGAGTCACAAAGGCTATAAAAAAAGGCTTTAGGATAAAATAAATAAAAAATTGACACATCGTGATGTTCCATGGATGTCATAAAATTAAGAAAGTGAATCTGAACTCAAAAAGTGGTAGTTTTGAAATAAAAATACCTTGTATACACCTAATGAGATATAGTAATTAACTTATACATGTAACACAAAAATTTAAAAACTTTAAGAAAAACTAAGAAATACATAAAATTAAAAAGAGTTAAGTAATTAACTTATACATGTAAGAAAAAAAAATAAGAAACCTTAAGAAAATCTAAAAAATACTTAAAAGTAAAAATTGGAGTGGAGGAAGCGCATAAATAAAATATTTGATTGAGTGAGGGATCATCTACAACTCAAGTCAATAAAATATGTATGTCCGTCTTCAACTTATGTGTATGTCTCTCTTGAACTTATGTGTAAGTATTTTGTGTAAGTATGTCTGTCTTCAATAAATTATGTGTATGTCTGTCTTCAACTCAGAAAAGCAATGTCAACTATAATATATATATATATATATATATATATATATATATATATATATATATATATATATATATATGTTTCATTAGTTTTCCATATAACCTATTATAAATTTATGTAAATTAATTAGAAGTAAAAAAGTATGTGTTTAAAAAATATACTTTTCAAAAATTATTTGAGGATTTAGGTTAAGTAACTTATGTGAATATCAACTTCATATATATCTATATATAGAAAAAATATTTAAAAAAATTATTTTAGTGTTATATATAATAAAATATCTGTAGATTATGAATATAATATTTTAATATGAATTAATATTAACTTATACTCAAAAATATATAACATTAAATTATACATTTTAAACAATGAAAAATTACCATGGATCTATATTACCATACTATTAATAAACTATATAATATAAATTCGCCGTGGTCTTCTCAGGAAACGTTTGCCCAGAATATTCTGAAAAAATCTAGCAAAGATTTTATCATTTACAGTTGTTAAACTTTAGTATTTTGAGTGCCCTAAGGGTTTTTGATAGTGTTGAATCCATTTCCACTATCAAAAATGGATTCCAAACACTCAAAATACCTGATTTCTTGAATTTTAGTTGCTCGGATTCCGGCAAAAGCTATTCCGTTGCTTGGGTAGACAAGTCCTATAAATTCGACTTAAAATTACGATGTGTATCAAATTTGGATTTAAGTTAGTTATTATTAATAAAATATTTACACTTTGGAGATTATGTCATCAAAATGGTAGGATAATGAAGTTCTATAAAGTATCAAGAGAAAACTTAACACAATAAAGGGAACTCAACACAACTAGACATAACCTCCATATTTTGAATTTTTTTTTTTTTATTGTTACAACATAAACTCTATATTTTGATATTATTTTATTGTTACAACATAGAATTAGAAACCATAATAAGGTACATATTTATATTATTTCAGCCTAAAATTAAGTTTTTCATTTATACCTTAGTTTTATTAAGCTTTAATAACTTTCACTTTTCAATTTTAATAACTTCAAATATTCCCATGGACATTGATAGTATTATTGATGTATTTCTAAAGCATTCTCATTGTAAACCTTTACATTTTTAAAGGATTTATGTTTTCAATTTTAACATTTACATTGAAAAAAACACATTTGGGTTTAGACTACTTATATTTTCCCATAAAAATTTATTAAAAAGTTATAATGAAACATTTATATTTAAGTTTACATAGATAGTTTATAGAGCTTAAATACTTACATTAAAATATTTATATTTATTCTTATATTTAAACATGTTTATACAAATTAATGTAAGTGAAAATTTACATTGAAATATTTTCATTTATATCACATTTATTCAAGTCATTTTCATAAATGCTTTATTCTATTTCCTTTATGTTACATTTATATTGTATTTCAATTCTATTTATATTTGTTTTATTCAATTTCTGCATTCATGTTTTCAATTAAAATTTTTGTTTTAGTTGAAACTTTTACATTTAGATTTGCACATGTTAATAATTAAATTTATAATACTATATCAATCAATAAAAATTTACACTATATAAATTGAAACATTTACATTTATATTTACATTTAATTTACAGTTTCATTACCCTTCACAAACATGAGTGGATTCCCTTCACAAGCATTATAAGCATAAGTGAATTGGTCAGTGGAATTTGCTTTATGAAAAGAAAATGGAGTTTCATTCTGGTAACCAAATTTAACATTATTATAAATTTCATTACAATCCTTTATTGTATATATTAAATTTAGTGAATAAGACTGTATTTATTTAGTTTAGTTTATACATTTAATGTTGTTAATAATTGGGCCGCAGCTCTGCTAGGGTTTCTGAGCTCATCCCTGCAACTCTGAACATTCTAGCGCCTTGGTGGCTTGTCATACGCCGCCTCTCCTGCACTCTCTCCTCATGAATCAGGCCTCTAGAGGGGTGGGCTCGGCCCCCCCTCCCCCACTCAGTGCGACTTCTGACAAATCCGACCCATCGAAGCCCACTATAGGGCCGGGCGCTGCTCCTCTATCTTCTCAGGCCGCGGACCCCATTGGGCCTTCTACGGCAGCTACTGACAAATAAGATTCTCAGAATGAAAGTTCCAAGGATGCAAACGACAAAGAGACCAATACGGATCCGGGCTCCACGAAAGATAAAGGCAAAGAACATGTGCAAAACGCCTCTTCAAGTCGGTCCAGGGTCTCTTCTGCTACATGCATTCCAAAGTCCGCAGGAAGAACAAAAATCGACCTTCCCAGTCATAGAATCAACGGCCGAATCCAATTCATGAGGGATCACGCCCTCATCGGAAAATTCCTAGGTCTTTGGCCCACTGAAAAGGCTTTGCAAGGCTGGATCGTTTCCAAATGGAAACCTAAAGGACAAGTTACCTTACAACTTGGCCCCAAAGGCTTTTTTACAGCTATTTTCCATTGCCTAGAAGACAAAACACGCATCTTCGACGGAGGCCCGTACTTCTTCAACTCGGCAGGCCTTTACCTTCGAGATTGGGTGGAAAGATTTCATCCTGAAAAAGAAGACTTTAACTGGGCTCCTATCTGGATCCGCATGTATTCCCTACCTCTGGAATACTGGGATGAGGAGACACTGATGGAAATCGGAAACGGGCTGCGGGTTTTCATCAAAGTAGCTGAGGAGACAAAAAACCGAAGGTACACTTCCTACGCCAGAATCTGCGTCCACATGCACTTGGCCAAAGCACTATCGGACTCGGCAAGTCTTTTCCATGACGACTTTGAATGGATCCAGACTATAGACTACGAACATGTTCCCTTTCGTTGTAGGAAATGCCATGAACATGGCCATCTTTTCAGGGATTGCCCTTTAAATCAACAGTCTAAAGCCCCTGTCATGGAGCCCAGCAAGGATGCGGAAGGCTACACCAAGGTCTCTGGACGAAGAAAGCATGCGAAGAAATCTCCTGTGGTGATTGATTCTCCCAACATTCCTGAATCCAAAAACAGCTTTGATTCTCTGTCTGCTTTACCTAACCAAGATAACACTCCGGTTATCCCCTCCTCCCCTGATCTCCCTGCTTCATCTGCCATTCCCACTTCATCAGATCTTCCCAAGGACTCCGTCCTATCCCTTTCTCCTTCCTCCACTTCCTCGGCCAACCCCAGCAACGAAAAAGGTCACAAAGTCACCAACATGGAAACAGATTCAGATCTAGCTCTTTCAGTGCATCAGCAGACTAGGAAGGACGATCAAGCTCAACCCATTCACATGGAGGAAGAACCTGAAAGTATAGATCTGGGGGATTTAGACATCTTAGGTCTAGAAACAGCCTGTCGACAGAAGGAGTATAGTACCATTCCTCCCAGACAACTAGAAAGTCTTGAAGTAGTCCTAGCAAGAGCGCAGCAACACAAGTGTCTAGGTATACAGGCAGGTAGCCCTTGGGATGGAAAGAAAATCATGAAAGAATCAAAAAAGAGAGGACGCAGAACTGATCTACAGAGAACTATAATCATTGGAGAAATGCTTGTTGATTCAAGCAGATTCCCCAAGTTGACCAAGTTTTACAAAACTATCCCCCACCGTTCCTCATGAAACTCATCTCCTGGAACGTGCGAGGGTTCAATAGCCCTGCAAAACAAAGAATCTTAAAAAATATGATACAGCAAGACAAGCCTGCAATGATCTTTCTTCAAGAAACGAAGTGTAACAGTACAGTCATGGAAAACATCCTCAACAGAATCTGGCCAGGATGCAGATCGGTTTCTGTGGATGCGTCTGGAGCCTCAGGAGGACTTGCAATCCTTTGGAATCCCCAAGTCTACAATCTAGAGGACTTTCATGCCTCTCATTTTGTCATACAAGCTACTTTCCACCTTATAGGGACCAATATCCATGGTCACCTCTCCAACGTGTATTTCCCACAAGATCTCCAAAATAAAATGGATCTTTTGGACACTCTTTCTGTGCTCAACTCTGTTCGAAGATACCCCCTATGGATTTGCGGTGGGGACTTCAATATGATCTCAGCTCTGGAAGAGAGAACCGGTGGCAGAATGAGACTCGAAGGAGATAGCATCGGCTTCAAGGATTTTATCCACAGAAATCATTTAATCGATCTTCAAACCTCCAACGGCATATACACCTGGACCAACAAAATAAGGGGTCCACAGCATATCGCTTCCAGGATGGATCGTTTCCTCATGTCAGATAACGCCATCCATCTTGGTGGGGCCTTCCACGCCTCTATTATGCCCCAGATGGGATCCGATCATTGGCCTATCATGCTACAATGGACAAGCCCTGGCTCCAGATGCAATAGGCCCTTTCGATTTGAAGCTTTCTGGTTCTCTCACCCGAACTTCAAAGAGGTTGTTAAAGATGCTTGGAACACATTCAGCCCCCCTGCAGGAGCAAAAATGTATCAATTTCAACAAAAATTAAAACACCTCAAACAAACTCTCAAAGCTTGGAATCGCCATCAGTTTGGCAATATCTTTGAACAACAGAAAATGTTGGAGAAGCAAATGAAAACATTGCAACAATGCATAATTATTGAGGGAAGAACGGAGGAATTCGCTAATCAGGAGCAGGCACTCGCAGATAATATCGAAGCAAGGAGACTACAAGACGAAATTTTGTGGAGGCAAAAATCAAGAATTAAATGGCTAAGGGAGGGGGAAAAGAACACTAAATTCTTCCACAGATCTACCATTCAAAGGCGTATGCACAATAACATAGCCTTCATCAACAATACGTAAGGGGAACGCCTGGAGCAGCATGAGGAAATAGAGAAAGAACTCAAAGACTACTTTCAGAACACACTACAGGAGCCTCCAGGATGCAGAACTCAAGCCATCCGATCCATTACGCAGCATATTCCTAAGATAATCACAGAGGATCAGAACAGTAAATTACTACAGCCTATCACCAAACAAGAAATGGACGATGCTATGGCTCAACTTCAGGATGGTAAAGCCCCTGGTCCTGATGGCTTTACTGCCAATTTCTTTCATAATTTCTGGGATATCATCAAATCTGAAGTTTGGGAGATCGTGGACGAATCTAGGACGATGCACTGGATCCTTCCCTCCTTAAACTCTACTTTCATAGCACTCGTTCCTAAAACGGATGAAGCAAACACTCCGGATAAGTTCAGACCTATCGCGCTGTGTAATGTAATCTACAAGCTCATTTCTAAGGTTCTAGCCAACAGGTTGAAGCCTCTCCTTCCTTGCCTCATCTCGCCAGAACAAACAGGGTATGTAGAAGGTCGCCAAATTCTGGACGGTATCATTCTCTCCCATGAAGTGATCCACTCTCTCAAGGCGCTAAAAAAACCAGGTATGATTCTCAAACTTGATCTCTCAAAGGCTTTCGACAAGCTCAGCTGGGATTATATCAACCAAGTTCTTTTAGCTTTTGGCTTCAGTGCCACGTGGACTTGTTGGATAATGAATCTTATCACCTCTCCCAGTTTCTCCATCCTTCTCAACGGTTCCCCTTCCACTCCCTTCCGTCCCACCAGAGGAATCCGGCAAGGAGACCCCCTCTCCCCGTTCCTCTTTGTCCTAATGGCAGAAGGTCTTGGTCGTCTTCTACATGCCGCCATCTCTTCCCACACTCTCAAAGGTCTCACGCTCCATGGTCAATCTCCTATCTCCCATCAACAGTTTGTTGACGATACCATACTCTTTGGACATCCTTCGGTTCAAGAAGCCTCTGCTTTCAAGACCCTGCTTGATCTTTTTTCAGAAGCTTCTGGTACTACTATCAACGCCTCCAAGTCTCAGCTTTTTTTCTTCAACACTCCCTCTATAACGCAGAGGAACATAGCCAGAATCCTCGGTTTTCCCATTTCGTCGCTTCCTTCGAAATACCTTGGAGCCCCCCTCCTTGACTCCGCAGTCAAACATGCTTCATGGCGCTCTCTCCTTGATAAATTGGAGCATAGGTTATCCTTATGGACCTATCGCTCACTCAATATAGCAAGCAGGCTTATCCTTATAAAATCTGTGTTACAAGCTATGCCCTTATACTTATTTTCCATTTTGGCTGCCCCTAAATGGGTGCTAAAAAATATTCGTAATCTTCAAAGGGACTTTCTATGGGGCTCTTCTGGGCTTAACAAGAAGTGGGCACTTGTAAAATGGATCGAAGTTTGTCTTTCAAAGACAGCAAGAGGTTTGGGGCTGCGAGATCCCCTACACAGCAACAACACCATGGGAGCTAGGATTTGGTGGAATTGGATCTCCAAACCCCATACCCCATGGGCGCGCCTTTGGCATGCCAAATATGCTGCAGGTAGTCCTAAGGAAGCTCTCATTCGCTTCATCTCTAACACTCTAGGCTCACTAATATGGAACGCTGCCAAGCAACATAGCTCTTTCATACAGGCACACCGTTTTTGGGAAATACACTCAGGATCTTTGGCAAGGTTTTGGGAGGACTCGTGGCAACAATCCCCCAAACTTGCCTCTCTCTTTCATAAACCTAAATGACAGGCCTATATGCAAGATACTGGTCAAATCCACGTTCAACAATTTTGGCAGCAGCAGCCCTCTGAAGGATTTAACATTTGGCATCCTGCAGGATCCTGGCAAGACAATTGGCAGGAGGAAACATACAATGATCTGGACCAAGAACTCAATCTCAGGAAAATAAGACTCTCTGATCAAATGGACAAAATCAGATGGGGACACACCCCAAGAGGTATGTTTACCACCAAGGAAGCTTATCGCCTTCTCTACCAACCAGAACAATCCTTCAAAGATCAGATATGGGACCAGATATGGCAACCTCTCATATGGTCTAAAGTATCTATTTTTCTCTGGTTGCTTCGTAAACATCGCATCCTTACTTGGGACAATTTGCAAAAAAGAGGATTCATTGGCCCATCATGGTGTCCGAATTGCAATCTTCAGGCAGAAACCATCACTCATCTCTTGGACTCTTGCCCCCTAGCGGATAAACTATGGGAAAGAATGGCGCAATGCAACAGAAGATCAGGTCGTCGAGTGGGAGATATAGTCAACACCATTAGGAATTGGCCCAACAATCCATTCCAATGTCTATTCCTCAACACTCTTTGGAAGCTTCTTCCAGGATTCATCTACTGGATAATTTGGAAGGAGCACAATAGTAGAATCTTCAAGAATCATAGTTCTCTGCTCGACACCCTTTGGAATCAACTCAAATAGTACCTTCAGGAAACTCTGGCTTTAAGGAAATGGCAGGAATCGGACATGCCTGCTTCCCCCCAGGAGCGCCTTATCATGCAAAATTGGAACTTAATCATTTCCTCTGTGGCTCAAGGAAGTCCCAATCTCTTCAATAAGGATTCTCCTCTCAGCTGGTCGCCTCCTTCCCCGCCCTCTTTCAAACTAAATTTCGATGGGGCGGCCAAAGGTAATCCGGGTCCTGCTGGCCATGGGGGAATCTTCAGGGACTCAGAGGGTTCTCCTGTGCATATATACCATGGATCCCTAGGCAGGGCCACTAATAACGAAGCAGAAATGGAAGGCTTATGGATAGGTTTAAGCACTGCTGTAAATGAGAATTTCTTCCCTTTGGATATAGAGGGGGACTCTCAAATTTTAATAGAAGCAGCAATCAGAATGCAATCCGGAACCTCAGCTGCCAAGATCGCTTCAAGTTGGAGGTTACTTAGCAGATTAGAACAAATTGAGGAATGGCTCAAAACTCCCAAAAGTATCAATTTCAGACATGTCAAACGTACTGCAAACAAGGTTGCAGACAGATTGGCTAATCAAGGAGCTAATCAGCAGATCCCTTTCTACTCGGGTCCTTTAAACAGTTCCAATGATCCACAACTCCAAAGAGACTGCACATTCTTGGGGCAACAAGATCTTTCGATCCCGGTTGTGGGTGTACGAGAAGAGATATAATTCGCTGACAAGGGGGCGGGTGGGCACGTGGTCTACCACCACCGCCACCCCTTTGCGCTCCGAGCTCACTTCATTTGTGCCAGCCAACACATTAAATGCTGCATTAATGCAGCTCCTTCCGCCTCGTTATCTCGACCTTCCCACTGCAATGGAGCCTATTCCTTCGGTGCTGTGTGTCTCTCCGTTGAGTTCCTGTTGTTCTCAGGTAGATTCCGAACCCTGTTCGCGCACCAGTAATGGAAAAAGGTATCGTTTAAGCTGCTGCATTGAGCTCTCGGAAGGTTTTCACGTTTCTTCTGGTCAGTATTGTAATTACAGCTGCCCTTTTGTTGGTTTAAATCCGTCTCTGAGCTCGCTCTCCATTCCTTACTTGTTTTCTCGGCCTGACTTTCCTGTCAATCTCACTATGCCTCGTCTGAGGCCAAGAATGATGAGCAGGAGGGGTTCATCTCGTGGGTAGGTTATTATGCCACTTGTGTTCCCCTCCTCTGCCTCCTCGTCGGATTCTTCTGACTCCGATGCTGGTCGAACCGCTGCTCCCAGAAGAAGTTGAGGTCGTGGTCGTGGCAGCCGCCCTTCTACCTCTGCTACACATGTTCGCCTCACCTCCAATGAGCACTTCCATTCAGCACGTTTCAATTATCTCTGTTCCTTCAACCACCATAATTTCATTGCTTCGGTTTCCATCAAATTCAGGATCAACCCGACCGCCCAAGCTCCGCCTTCGGCTCCCTCCGGCATTGTTCAGGAATCTGAAGATGGAATACTGTTTTGCCCCCCGGGGGTCAGTCGGCAAAGTTTTCAGGGAAATACGGCATCTCAGCCCGAGCTCCCGCAAGCCAGGCCATGCGCTCCTTCTGGCAGCGTCCTCTCGGGCAAAGCTCCTTCGTCCCCTGTAGATGCTGAATTCAATCCGTATGCTTGCCCCGTGGTGGAAGAAGCGCCCTCGCCCACCAACGACGCTTAAATGGTTCTCGCTCAACAGTTTTTGCAATCAGGTACTCAGAAGGGGTTCTTCTCCCTTCTTCTTCACAGTTTTTGCAGGCATTATAGTGTAAATCTCCTTCGTCGAATAGCTGCTTCCCAAGCACTATTATCCATGCTATCATGCTCAAGTCAATGTTTCAGAGCATCATTCTGTATGCTTGTAATTTTTGTCATGGACAATGTCTGTCTCGGTCTTACATGTTGTGGAGAGTCTTGTACTCCAATCATCATTTTGTTTTTCAGAATCAGCTGTTTAGGAAGTAGGACAAGGTCCTGGTCATCAAGTTTTTTCTCAGACAGTCAACAGCTGTGGTCTTATGATATGAATGCCTCTTCTCTGGGCTAGCTTTTTTGAGGCCTCTGCCTCTTTGTAACATATTTTTGTACTAATATAGAAGTAGACAGATTTACAAAAAAAAAAAAAATGTTGTTAATAATTTCATTTAATCACTTGAAACCTTAAGATATAATTTCAATTAATTATAATTTTAAAAACGTTAAATATAATTAAATATATTATATATACACATAAAAAAGTTGTATCCAACTTAGTGCTTATTAATATTTTTAATATAAATTTTTTAAATATGTATTAATAGTTTGAGGATATTTATGAATTTATTGCAAAATGTAAACGTTAAAAATTAAAGTTTTATTATATTAAGAATATATATGTTTTTATTTTCAAAATTATAGTATTATGATATGTATATTATTTTTAATTATTTTTTTTTAATGAAAGGAGATCATATATTTCCTCTTTAAGGTTGGACTGGTTAACTTATGATCTAAAAGTGTCATCTTAGTTTTGTTAGTAGAAGTCAAATATGAGCTTGATTTCTTTGAATGTTTAAAAGGGTTTTCCATAGGTACAACAACCCAATTCATCTGAAAGTTGTAAAGGAGTTGTCTATAGGTCCATAAACCCAATCATATATGCCAAAAAGCTAAGGTCTAGAAACTCTTTTAGTAATGTTTTTTTAGAAAGAAGTATTTAATGTGCCTCAATTTTGTTGGTAGAAGTCAAGTACGAGGGGATGTCAACAGGTTCCATCAACCCAACTATATATGAAAAAAAAATAAGGCCTATAAACTCTTTTAATATTTATTTTTTTTAAACAAGCATTTAATGTGCATGTAATGAAAAGGAGGGCACCATGTAATATCTTGTTTGATCTTACATATGTTGTTTTCATTGAGTTATAAAATTTTTAGTTTTCACATTTAAAATTATATCATAGCTACAATAATTATAGTATCATCATAGCTAATATAATCATATGAAAAAAATTCACATAATGAATTGAAAATGTGAAAATGCCATTACTTAGAAAATTTCATTCATGCACTATGCATGCATTACTATGGGAAAAAGACATTGAAACACAAATAAATAAATATAATTCATAAATTCCATAGGATAAAGACAATGGGACACAACAAATAACTAAACCAGAACTTAAAGTTCACTTATCATTAATTTTTTTCCTCCATGTTGGAAATCACTTGGAAGCTTACCTGAACTCGTATGTGTCACTAAATTTACATCATGATATCAATATTTGTTAGCTGGTAATTTGCATCAAATGGTTCTATTAACAAAATTAATTCCTTGAGAACTTATGCTCCCTGGGATTTTATATACCAAAGGAAATTGGTGGGAATAAATGTTCTGATCATGGTGATATTTTCATTGGCATTATCTTATTTTCAATATTTGTGCTTCAATGTGTTTCTTGGGATCCCATTGTATAATCCACTTAATTTTCTCAATTACGTAATTTATCCCATGCCTGGGATCCTCTTCAGTTCTTTGAAATTCAACATATCCTCCATTCTAACATTTCAATGGAATATCGAAACTATAAATTCCAACTATGGAATCAAGATATGTAGAGCATAACATGAGGATCTGTAATATTGAACAAACAAATAATATGATATATATGGAAAAATGAAATTGAAATGATGAACATTTATAGGATTTGAGGCATTTGGAATGAAATTATTCTAAAGTGGATCTGGAAAAATCTCTAATTATATTTATTTGACTCATAAAGGAGTCAATATATAGTATAACACATTAACATAACACATTTAAAAAGAAATTATTGTAATTTTATTTGGTAACAATCTACAATTATATTTTATTTCACTAGTCTAAGAGTCAATATAGAGTATACCACATTAACATAGTGTGTTACTTCACTGGTATTGGATTCAAATGTGTCACTTGTTATATAAGTTAAATGAAAAATATAGGGATGCTACATAACAATAAAACATTTTCCCCTAGATTGTCTTTTAGATTTACTAGAATTGTCATCTAAACATCACACCCTAGATATTGCAAATCTCATTGAAGCTAGGATGCATGTGTGAAAAAAAAAAATTCATTAAAAACACACATGGAAAATATACAAAATATAACTCTAGTCTTCTTGGGGCATGGTGAAAGACTTTGTAGGAGATGTAGAAAGGAGAAAAAATACTTGTTGATTGAGCACAAAGTCTTCTAGTAGCCCTAAAGTAGAGATTTCTTTGCTTGCCATAGATGATTTTGGACATAAACAAGATATAATACAAATTCCTCAATAGGTTTGTCATTTCAAATGATTTTCTCAACCCTCAGACTATCTCACAATAGATTGTCTAATCAGATCCCCATTTTCCTTAGATCATCTATTGATTAAAATAAGCATTCACACCCACTTTGTTTCAACCACTCTTGATTTTCTAAATAATATTTAAAAACACAGTAGAGGACACATGGTCACACGTACATCCCTCATGCTTGAACTCTTACATGGATAAATTTGAAAAAAATATTTCCATACTAAAACAACGGTCTCAACATCATAAAGAAAATTAATTAGCCTATTTGAATGAAGTGGAACATAACATAAAATCGTTGTATCTTAATTCCAATGGGGACAATATTCTCTAATGATGTACAAACCACTCTTAGGTATTTGTAACAAGAGAGAGATGATCTTCCTAACAAAGAAGAAAATGAATTACACCTTAAGAGTAGGTATGTGTGGATCAATGAGGGTGAAAAAAATACTAAGCTTTCCTATTGCAACGAAAATGATATTATTTATGAAAAAAATATGACCAAAAATGTAGTTTAAATTTGAAAGTTTATGAATGCTACACATACGAAAATAGTTCCCATCGACATAAAATAATTTACAAATTTTTCAGAAAAGGGAGAACTATTTGTTAGAAAGAAACAATTTTTTCATAAAAATTGTCATAAATTCAAAATCAATGAGAGGGGATCATAAAATAAAATAAATAAAACTAACCCTATGTTAAAATAAAAATTTTATATTGTTATTTTTTTAATCAATTTTTACTCAATAGTTAATATAAATTCGAAATTCAAAATAAAAAATAAAAAATAAAAAATCTCATGTTAAATAAAAAAATTAACCTATTGTTTTTATTTTAATTAATTTTTGTTGGGTAATTTTGAGTTTGTCAAGTTATAGGTGGTTGGTGGTTTATTGGATTGTGTTAATAATTAGTATCTTTAACCATGTAGAGGATTCTTCACCATGTAAAGTGTTTCAATGGTCTGTTGAAATTGTTAATATAAATCGATGATATATATAAGAAGTTATAATACTGATTAGAATTATGGCTACCATGATATCTAAACCTTCTAGAGTTGAGAGGGAAATGCTAAATACAAAAATAATTTGTTATTAAAGTCAATGCAATTCAAAGCGTTTCTTTGCAATTTTAGAGGTATTGTTCTCATAGGAAATATTGGAGATATAAAACATCAATTTTAGCCTCACTATCATGTGATTAAAACAATTCTAAGTCCAAAATTATTAAATTAATTATTATCATCAAAATTTAGATTTAATCCTACTTTTCTAGATTGGGTTTGTTCCTCATAGTTAGGAGTTAGTCTACGCCTCGTTAGTTGATAAATTCTGTCCAACTAGTTAGCCTCCTATATTGGTGTATGGTTGAGATATTTTCTCAACCAAAGTGTTCAAGATAGACACACTATCTTGAGACAAATTCTCCTCATGTATTTATTTGTATCATAAAAAATATTCTAATAATGAGAATGTGAGAGTATTGTGAGGATCTCAGGCATTTTCCACCATTTCTTGGTCTCTAATAAATTTATGTGAGTTTATTTTAAGTTTCCCTCATGTGGTATCATAGATTCAAGTGAATTTCGTTGATGAAATTGGACTATGTGGAAATTGAGAAGGGTTGAGGGCCTTCATGTGGAGATCACAGACTAGGACAATAGTTGGCTTTTGAATTGGTATTTTCATTTACTCGATAAGGAAAATTAGAAAACACTATGTGTAGGGTGAGTCTCCCAGTTCTTATGATCATTATTTTATTGGAGGTGAAAATTTATAGGAAGGTTACACTCTATATCAACCAATTGATAGATATCGAACATGTGATATCTTCTTGCAGCTGAAATTTTTGACCTGTAGTTGCAAGTCATTTGAAAATGATAAAACCTAGCCATAACACTCATATTCATTTAGCCTAAATCATTGAGCTTGGAGCCAGTTCTCAGTATGAGTGCCTCTCCTGTTTTCATTGAATTAGTCATAATAAGTTCGATTCTCTACAATATAAGAGAGCTATGTTGTGATTTGATGTCAATTCGGTGCAATTTTATATTTCTGAACCAATTAAAAGTGACAGAATGATGTTGTGTATATCATTAATCTTCAAGAGAAAGCTTAGAATTTTATTGTCTCATTAGTCCTATCGAGTGGCTACTTAATTTGTAAAAGAAGAGATGGTGCGGGGCAATGTAAGTTCTCTCAAGCCTTCAATCAGGTTTCCTTGGATTTTGTATCCATCTTGGAGATAGTGATCGAGGTTATGTGTTGTGTCTACATTCACTTTGATAGGATTTCTTCTCAACAACCAGTTCAATAATCTCCATTAAGGGAACTGGCTTCTGTCCACTCTCTGGCCAAAGTACATATTTCATCGTTGATAGAAATGCATGAATATTCCCTTCCATTCCCTTTGACCAACATTTTATCTCGCCATCCAGTGTTTCAGGGATTTTAATTTTCTATGTGTTCTAACTTCGATCCTTTTCTGATAATTTTAGGAGTCTTCCTTGCAATTTCTCCATCAGAAAATGGTTCTAAGTTGTTTTTTCCTTTCCGATGCTACTGAAACGTCATAAAAAAAATACAAGTTTCTGACACTACCATCTCTCCATCCTTTGATAAAAATCCCACACCATGCTTGGGATGTAATTTGAGTAAAGATTTTCTCTCCTAATTTTAATGCAAGTCCCCTTTGGACTTCTTTATCCAGAATTGCTGAGAACAAAGCATTTAGTACTAGATGTCCATTTGTAAAACTCACACAATATGGAATCTCATAAAAAATGTAGAATATCCTCTCTTTGGAACATCTGTGTGAAGAGGAACATGACAAACAGGTTGGTCAGAATCAACCAATCAAACCCACTTGAGATGGTGGTCTAAAAGAAGAGGCTAATAGTCTCGTGAAGCCACCCTACATGAAGCGAGCGTGAAGCCAATTTGGTGGCCTCAGTCAGTTGTGCATGCTCATTTTATTGCATCAAAGTTCGAGTGATGTATCCCATATTTTTTGTACTTAAGTAGTTTTGATCCCCTTTTGATTGAATGTAAACAAATTGAAGTGAATTCAGCTCCGTTCTGTGGGAGTCCTCAATGAGTTTGTTACCCAATTCTAGTGATTCACACCAACAACAAAATTTAGTTGGAGTTTGTGTAGAATTTTCCAAGTCCATCACCATTTCCATGGTCTCCACAGGTGTGTGAATCATGCAGGGTTACTATGTAGGACCAAAGCAAGTCTGATGTTGTGTTACCAAATCAAGTTATATTGATGTCCGAGACGCTTTCTACAACGACCATGAATTTAGGACTACCACGGGGATAATATGGATGAGAATATCAAGTCATTCGAGAAGATTAGGTTTGCTGCTAATAAAAAATTGTTTCATTCTGAAGAATTTCTTCAAAATCTTGTAGAAATGGAAAAGGAAAAAAAAAAGTGGAGAGGAAGTATCTTAGAGCGTGGAATAATATGGGAGCAACCATAAAAATAGTCAATTGAGGAAGCCCTTGAACTAATATCACACGAGAGCTTGCAAGACAAGTGTTTAACCAACTTTGAGGAGTGGGTGCCATGAAATCCCTAGAACCCTTTGCCTTGAATTGTGCCTACATTATGCCCGAAATTTTTCCAAATATTTCACAAGTATGATGAATTATTTATAGTTTTAATTCTCCTATGGTGCACGATTTATAATTTTGAATACAAAGTGATTTGTCCCATTTTTTGATAAAGTGATTTAAGGGAAGAAATAAAAATAATAATTTTAATTTTTTTAAAACTAAAATGAATAAAGAGATAAGACGTGGAGGACTAATGTGTAGCTTATATTAGGAAATTTCTAAATTTTGAGTGATTTTTTAGCTTACTAATTTTTTGGAGTGATAAGCGTGAAACCTTTTGTATTTATTTTTAGGAGAGATAACGAGTGGATTAAATATTTTTTATTTGGGAGTCATAAGGGTGAAGAATGAGATTAATTTTGTAATAAGGTGTATTAAAAATTTTCTTTTGGAGAGATAAGGTTTATTTTGGAGTGACAAGTGGGATTTTTATAAAGTGAGGGTTTATATTCTTGTAATTGAGTGATAAGGTGTATTTCTCTAAAAGAGGTCATTTTAATATTTTGTTGAAGAAATTTTTTACTTCTAGGCAGTTGAGTAAGTTTGGAAGACAATTTATTTCCAAGGATTTTGGAACTTTGAGAAGATTCCATGACGATGGTGTCAACGTGAAATATGATGTACCTTGATATTTAATAAAAATATATATATATTTGGTGGTGATTGTGTCCTAGATCCGCCCGAAATTAAACTGGGGGATCTTAGGTACACCATGTGTAGTGAATGCTTGTTCATGACTTGTGAACCCTTTTTGACACCCTCTTTGTAATATGGTACACAAAAAATTAAAAAAATGCATGCACATAATAAATCCCATTCAAGCTCATGCAGTCAAGAAAACATACAAATAATCAAGAAGCTACAAAATCAAGGTGTAGCCACATAATCAAAATTTTCAACATCAACATTCTAAATCAACAAACAAGTACACTAAAGAAAATCAAGTTAATGAAGTTGAAAACTCAATAATTCCAAGAAAATTCTACATCAACATAAACAACAATTTTTGTGTAACTTGTAAATCAAAATTTGTAAGTTAAATTTTAATCTAATTCAAATAAAATCTGAGTTGAATTGTAAAGGTGCATTCTCAGTTGAAACCGAAACCCAAGTTTAATTTGATAAGGACGTCAAGTGAGGAAAATATCTTCAACTGAGACAATTAAGTCAAGTAAGTCTTCAACAGAGTCACCAACACTATTTGGAATTTTCATTGTAAGAATTTTCTCTTGGGTGCATTTGTGACAGTGTTCGACACCCTTATTTTAAAAATAAGCACAATCAAGTGAGTAAATTCAAGGAAGTACAAAGTGCTAGTGAAAAAATTAAAAGCATCAAGTGAGCGGGTTTCAACTCTAATAAAACAAACAACAAGCTCAAATCTACTACAAGATACACTAAGTATTCAATTTTTCAAATGAGCGTGAAACAATCAAGAAAGTTCAAGAAAATGATCAAGAAAGTGATCATAATCAATCGAGCGTGATTTCAAGTGTTGGAATAAGCAAGTGAGCCAATACAAGCTAGAGTGCCATTCAAGTAAAAAATGAAGTGAGCGTGTCATTCAAGCAAAAATCAAGCGAGAAAATTCAATCAAACAACTGAGTAAGTTCAAAGCAAGATGTTCAAATATATGACAAGTGAGCCTGAATTCAAGTAAGAGATTTCACATGGCAAAAAAAATTTATTTGTTCGAAGCTCTTAACAATATAATTCTATCATCAGCTGACAACATGGTGAAAATAAGCAAAAAAACTCTTGTGATATTGAAGTGCATCTTCAACAAGCACATGAAACAATTGAGCTCCTTAAACTGGAGTCGTAACTACAAAGAAACTATTTTCAACAGAAGAGTGATGCCTCAAAGTATTTGAACCATACAGATAAATATGATTCCAAGCCACTCATCCAAACAACTTCAAGTGTAGAAGTTGTCCATGATCAAATTCAACTTTCTTCTTTCAAGCCAATTAGCAAGTTGTGGAAAGAAATCCAAAGCAATAAAACTTGATGAGGGATAGGATATGACAAAGATGACAAAAACTTGCGTATCCTAGATTATTCAAAGCCAATCAAGTTCATTAGTGAAGGAATTCTTGATCAAATAACATCAAAAAGCCATGAGAAAGTTGAAGACAAACCCAAATGCAAACATTTTCAAAGAATAGATCATATGGAAGATCATTGTTTTGATCTCCATCCTTCTCGCCATTATGGCAAGAAAAACCATGCATTAGAGAAATGTTGCAACCAAAACTAACCAGCTAGATTTAATATCAATTATGCATGGATTGAGCCTTGGGAATGGTCGTCAACAATAAAAATATTGTATAATTTTTACAACCGAATTCAATCACACCTATTGCATCCAACATTCAAATAAAGATGGTACTCATGTGCAGGTGAAAGTGGGAGTACACTAATGAAACAATCCTACACCTGAAGGGGGGGAGTTCAGAAATCATTTTCAGATGATTGTATCTCCTTTCAGCTAACAAAGGGAGGAATTATAGTGAATTTTAAGGTGGTTATCAACTTAATGTTTTGAAAACATCAAAAAAAGTATCCGGTGGGAATCTTCATCAGCGAGTAGGTATCAACAAATTTGCGAGTGGAAAGTCAACAATTTTCAACACCAGCCATTAGCAGTTTTCGACAACATCAAAAAAAGTAGTAGTGAGTTTTTTTTTACATCATCAACATCATCATCCACTGCGCGATCACCATCAACAAATTCACCAGTGGAAACATTCAAAAATTTGTCAGTGGACAAGAAATTCACTAGTGGGCGTCATCAACATTTTGTCAGTGAAAAAAGGATGTAGATTGCAAGAGAAGGACAAATATATCCTTTTGCAGCTTTGCACATGATGGATTTGTCAAAAAAAATTAGAGATGAATCAAACCTATAGCTGACTCATGTTCTCTTTAGATTGAAGTTTTTTTTGCATCTAACTTTGGCGGTGTTTTCGGGCAGTGTTTTTGAGGATCAATAGATCCAACAAGAGAACTTGAAATACGGTTCCTAGTTCTTATTTTGGACTTATGATTGTGGGGGGGGGGGGGGGGGGGAGGGGGATTTTAGCCTCACTCTCATGTGAGAAAAACGATTCTAAGTCCGAAATTATTAAATTAGTTATTATCATGAAAGTTGAGATCCTACCTTTCTAGATTGGGTTTGTTCCTCATAGTTAGGAGTCAGTTTAGGACTAGTTGGTTGAGATATTATCTCTAACTAGTTAGGCTCCTATATTGGTTTATGGTTGAGATATTTTCTCAACCAAAGTTTCCAATATAGACGCACTATCTTGAGACACATTCTCCTCATGTATTTATATGTATCATAAACATTATTTTAATCATGAGAATGTGAGAGTACAGTGAGGCTCTCAAGAATTTTATGAGACTTATTCATCTCTGATAAATTTACGTGATTTTATTTTAAATTTCATTCAATCATCACCTCCACTACGCTAGAGTTTCCCAACGAAATTGCATGTTTTACACAAAAATTTAATAATAGCTAGGAGTTAATTTCTAGCTCATTTTCATCTAATGCATGGTGATGTCTGAAATTTTTGAGTTTGTGATGAAAATATATATTTAGAAGGATATCCATCATATTTTTTATGAATTAGTATTATTTCTTTTAGCTTATCTTATGTCATCTATTTTTTTTTTTTAAATCTATCAAATATTTTCTTTTGGAACTTTAAAGATCATCTTTGAAAATTAAGAAGCAATGTATGTTGAAAATATTATAGAATCTATCAATTTGGCATAATGTTAGTGATTTATCTTTATCTTCTAGCTTTTAATGACATTTTGTTTACCAATTTTTATCTTCAATAATTTTTTATATGCTACGATTCTTTTGGAATTTATGCCGTACGGCATTTCCTTTGCAACATTGGTTCAATTTCTAGTATAATTTTGTTTTTTAGGGAAGCTTAGTCCCTCCAACTCAAGTTAGAAATTATGCCAATGCTAAATTAATAGTGGTCAATAGAGAAATTATCCTACAATATTGCTTTGTAAAGAGATAATAAATTGAGATGTGAGGTGGTTAAGTATATTTCGTGTTGAGGGAGAAGAAGTTGCATAAATTTTGGTGGGTAGTAACCACTAGTAATTCTACATATTGACAGTTTTACTCCTACATAATTCCCCAGGAAGTAACTCTATGTTTACTCGTATCTCATTCCTAGTATCAATTATTTAAGAAAATACTTGAGTAAATTATGGTAGGATTTAATTTATGGTAAATATGTTATTTACTTGAGTATAAGGTATTTTGAAGGATTTTATTTTTGGATGGTTTTCCTACAAAGATTAAGAAAATAAAAAGTCAGTACCCAAATATCTAAAACCAATGCAGGAGTACTCCAACCATATTCATAAATTATGACATAAAATATCTAAGGCAATTATCAAAATGAAATTATATGCAAAGGTTGCAATAATATTTCAAGTTATGGTCCAACCTATTGTTCTAAAAAATATTTTTTTAATAATATTGAAAAACAAATATTTTTTTTTGAACTTAAAAATTATGATTAGCATTGGAAAATAGACAAATCCATTGTTAGAGCCATGCCTTGGAAAAAAATATTATTGATTTCATTAACTAATAAGCTCATAAATGCACAATACTTACAATAAGCATAAAATATAACAATATTCGTAACCATGGATATTCTCCCCCGCTCCCCCCCCCCTACACCCACTTTATTATGGATATTATTAACCTCCCCCCCTACACCCACTTTATTATGGATATTATTAACCTGTAAATATATTTTGGTAAAATACCATGGGCCGATAATAGCCCATTTGATAGTAAAAAATTAAAATTTAAAGCATATTAGACCTTAAATATATCATTGATTACAGAGAGTGACAATCCTCAATCGTATGGATGATGATAGCGGGGTGGGGGAGAGAGAATTATACACGAAAGGAGATAGTGACAAAGATGGAAGGAAGAGAGAGAGATTTAGAGACTCTGAGATGTAGAGAGACATCGCGTTAGGGGGGGAGAGAGGGAGAGGGAAAAACAAATACATAGAGAGATAGAGGTAGAGAAAGAGGGCGTGACAAGGGAGAGTTGGAGAGAGAGTTGGGGAGAGAAGAGATGAGGGTAGAGATGGAGCGAGAGTGAGGGAGAGAGGAGATGAGGGAAGAAAAAGGGAAGGAGAGGAAACAAAGAAAGCCATAGAGATGGATGCAAGAGAGGAGAGATATAGAGAGAGGGGGATAGAGGAAGGTGAAAGAGAGAAGGAGATAGGGAGGTAAAGAGATATGGATTTGGAGGGGGAGAGAGAGAGGTAATAACAAATACATAAAGAGATATAGGTGTAGAGAGAGATGGAATAACAAGGGGGAGATGGAGAGAGAGTGAGTGAGAGAGGAGAGGTGAAAAAAAGAGAGGTAGAAGGAGAGGAGGGAAAGATATAGGGAGGGGGACACAATGATAAAGGAGGAAGAGAAGGGGAGAGAGATAAGTATATAGTAACAATGTTGGAGGGTAGAGAGAGAGAGAGAGAGAGAGAGAGAGAGAGATGAGGGGAAGTGAAAGAGGGAGCAGGGAGAGGAAGGGAGAGAGAGGAGGAGAGAGATATGGAGTTGGATGAGAGGAGAGATTGGGGCAAGAATAACAAAATAGAGAGAGAAAGGTAGAGAGAGAGAGGGTGAAAAGGGAGAGAGAGAGAGAGAAGAGAGAGAGGGAGGGAGAGGAAGAGTGAAGGAGATATAATCGACATAAATACGTATTAACCCCGGATCTATCAAGTGCCAAGAGGGATCAAATATCTTAAGATGCAAACCTTTCCTCAAGTTTTACACTAAAAAAAAGGTTTTCACTTAGAGAAATTTTATCCCTCGCAACGTTTGATAGGTCTGAGATTAATATGAATCCAAACTAATTTTAAAAAAAAAATACTTAATTTAACTTGAATAACTTACATAATTTATAAAATCTATTAATAAAAATAACAAAAATTATATTAATAATATCTTAGATCACCACAACATATAACTATAACATCCACGTAGGAAAAAATACCTCATAAATGAAAATGCAATGTTTTTCTATAATTCTTCATTCAAAATATTTAATTTAACTTGAGAAACTTATATAGTTTGTAAAATTTATTAATGATAATAAAATAAATTATGTTAACAATATCTTATATCACCAAAGATAAAGATAAAGATATATATATATATATATATATATATATATATATATATATATATATATATATATATATATATAAACATCAATGGAGGAAAAAATGCATCATGACTGAAAATGGGATGTTTCTTTTGTAATTCTTGATTCCATGGATCTTAAAAGGTGTAAAGTAAGTAAATAAATAAATAAATAATGTTTATTCATGAGAAAAAATCTATATTAAATATTTTTATTTTTATTTTGCTAACCTCATATGCTCTATTAAAAAAATGTTTATTATATTTAGAGACATATTCTATAATTCATTATGAGAAATATGGGTAATTATTTCAATAATAAATCTCGAGTTTCCATCTGTACTTTTTAAAATAAAATGTAAATATTCACAAAATAAAAAATATCAATTCTTAAGAATAAAAATAAATACACGTTTGATTAATTTTAATTAAAATTAATATAAAATATTAATTTATTTTTTTTCACTATACTCAGTTAACTGTGCTCACTCACTTAGTTAATTGTGATCTCCTGCATTGATTCGTTTTTTAGATCTACGATACTCACTTAGTTAATTGTTCTGTACTGCATTGATTCTTTTGTGAGATCTACGATGCTCACAATATCATATATTTTCGTTTGAAAAAAACAAAGCAGCATTATTACCAAAGTCAGTCGTACAAAAATTTAGCATTTTCGCTCTTTATTCTTATCTTAAATTAATATGTTATACAATATTATATCTTAAATTAATAGATTATACAATATTATATAGTATACAAATATATTATACAGTACAATTTGTTGAACAACAATAATTTTATGATAAATATTGATAAAATTAATTAATGTGAAATTAATGAATCGAATTACACAACCAAACTCAATATAAACATATTGACAACTAGTTTTAACATGTTAAACACGAAAAGTCATGATATTATAGTTTTATAAAATCCACTATTTAAAATATCAACAGAATACATGATATAATTTAGGTAAACTAACTTAAAAAGATAAATACTAAGCTAAATATATTGACTACAAGCTTTAACCTGTTAAACCTAAAAAAAATAATGTTTTCTTTACAATTAAATAAAGATTATTGTTTAATAAAATCCACTTTTTAAATTATTAACATAATATGATTTAGGTAAACAAATAATAATAATAATAACGACGACGAATAATGTAAAAGTGGGAAAAATAAAATAAAATGAAGAATATATATATATAACATGAGTTTAGAAGATAAAGGAAAGAATGTTGATATGTGCAAAATAGAAAATTATAAAAATATAAAAAGAGAAATATAGACTTAGAATATGAACTTAGCTAGATATAAATACGAAAATAATAAAGATAGTTATATAGAAATTTAGTCCTTTTTTGTTTTAATTTTCAGTTAATATGTATTTTTTGTTAGTTGATTTAAAGGGTATTTTAATCTTAAATTTTATGTTTTATACAATACTTCATGATGATGATGATGGTTCACGTTCACTGAGACCAAATTTTGGTCTATCGAACCTATAATTTTCTTAATTCTTAATTGTCTGGCTTCTCATCTTTCTTGGCAAGATTCGTGTTAGAGCTTTCTTTTTCTTCTCTACAGTCATCCAATTTCCTTTATCTTGCAACTCTTTCATCTCTTCTAATCCTTGGGATACTGGTGTCTTATCTTCGAGATCTGGGAGATCTTCTTTGCTGCTAAATGAAGATTTCTTTTGCATGGTATTCAAATCCTCATAATTGTGGACGCTTGAGGAGCTGTCGAGTTCGTTTTTTTGTTGTTGAGCGGGGCTTTCCCCCTGCTTGTCTTGAGGGTTGTTTCTTTTTTTCTTGATTTCTTGCGATTCAAAGTTTTCTAGAGAGTATTCTTCCTTGATGAGAGTGTAGTGTTCCTTTTGTGCTCCTTCCCACCAACTAAATTTCTCAATTTTAAATTAATATATTAACAGATATTTAATTATCAAACAAATGTATTACCAGAATCATTTTATAATACAAATTATTTAAATTAATTAAATTAAATTGAAATAAATAAGTAAAGTTAAAAATTAATAAAATCGATATATATATTTTTTTAAATAGAAAAAATATTTGGCATTACAAAGTATAAATAATAAAGTATGAAGAATAAAAATAAAAGATAAAGTTTAAAAAAATAAAGATATTGAAAATAAAGATAAAGCAAAGGATGCAGTTTTAAAAAAAAAATATGAATAATAAAATAGTATAGAATTATAAATAATACAAGAATAAAAGTAAAATTGATGCGTAAAAAATAAGAAGATAAAAATAAAGGTAGAGAATTGGTTAAAAAATAGGTAAACATAATAAGAAAATGTCACATACCCAATTATGAGATTGTAAAGAGTCGAATATGAGTTTACGTAAAAATGAAAATACTGGAAAAACAAATAAAGATAGTGATATAGAAATTTTTTTTTTCTATCTTTGTGTAAAATTAACATGCTGTATATATTTTAAATAATTGAAAAATGGATAGATATGAAGAGTTTGAATGGGTGGTATGAGTAGAAATGAAACATGTACGTTTTCATAGGTAAGAAGATATTGCTGATTAGAGTTTTTGGGATCGTGTATCTTCATTTTAAAAAATTCAACTTTTCAGGTGAAAACTTCACTCATTTTTGGGTTGGGAGAGTTTTTTTCATGAAAATTTTTTGTCTTTAAATATGGTTGAAGTGTTTACCAGAAACATTGGGCTCTCCAAAATCTAATCAACCAGACATGATACAACTTGACATGGTTGAAGTGTTCACCTGAAACATTGGGTCTTTCGAAAGATGGGTGAAGTGTTCACTAGAAACATTGGGCTTTCAAAATGAATACATATGATTCTTCAAAATCTAATGAACAACATATGATACAACTTGAGCCAGTGACCTTAAAATTGGATAATAATATTAATAATAATAATTAATATAACTATATTACCCATCAATTTAAATAAATTAAATGTAAAACAAAAATTTTCTCAATAAATTCATCGTTCACTAGAAATAAAACTTTAAATTTTAAAAAAAAAATTCTTTACCATTACATTAAAATCATAGGTTAATAAAACTTATTATATACATGATAATGTAACTAGTAAAGTATGAAGAATAAAATAAAAATAAAAATAAATGTATAGAATGAGTTTAAAAATGGGAAAAAATTTAAAAGCAAGATGGAAAAAGTTGAAGAAAGAATAAAAATATAGGAAATAATATATATACACACACGATGTCCTAGATTAGATGTTAGTTGAGATTATGGGTCATATTTAGTTTTTGAATCATATTTATGAGGGAGTTGTTAGAACACCTCAACACATCCATAATCCTATATATGTATGAACATTCTATTTTATTGAATATATGTATGAACATTCCATTTTATTGAATATTGTCGTGTGCAGGAATTCTTCATGTTGAGCTTCGCTCACGTGAGAGATGCTCATTTTCCTTATTTTTTGTCTCCCCTAAATTTTAGTTGGTATCATAGAGAGGTTTGAGTCGAGGTTGTGGATGAGGTATTGATGAGATGACGGATCAGGTGAAAGAGCTTTTGGAGGAATATTTGCATATTAAGGAGAGTGATCTGATTGATTTATTTAGTGTAATTTAATTAGTTGTTGTTGTAGTGGCAATGTGCTCGAATTATGAAGTTGAACCTTGGGTTGGTCAGATCACTCTATGTGACTCGATGAGTGGATCTATGTAGAAGGATACATAGCTATGTAAGTTAGAAATCTGACGATGGAGAGATACAACATTCTTGTCATCGTGAACCGTCTTTTGGGTTTCCCGCGTGTGAAGGAAAATTTTCGTGCATGCTCATGCAAGAGAGCATCAACTTCTAGTGGATCTATAACGTTGAGGGTTATGTAACTCCTAGGTCGTTGTAACAAACCTTGTAAGAATTCCATATAATAAAAGAAAAAAATAGTAACCACTCTTGATGGGACACATATTCGAAGTTAAATGGTGGGAAAAATATCATAGCGGGTGTTAGTTTAGAATATTATGGCTAAAGAAAATTGGAAAAGGAAATGACTAAGGCATTAAAGAGGAAAAAAGTATTTTTGGCACATTTATTTATGAAAATTATGGAAATTAAGAAAAAAGGAAGGTGAAAGGTCGCAGGTTGCATTTGAGGAAAATGAAGAAAATAGAGGGCTATTCTATAAAAAGGCTTCTGAGGATCAGTTTGAAAGCTCTTGCAACCTTTTTTCAATGCATTTTTTGAGCTCTCTCCCTCATTCTTTGACACTTATAGTTTTTTGATAATTTTGACTTGGAGGAAAAAAGGAAGAAAGCAAGAAAAGGGAGCAAGAAAGCAAGGACGAGAAGGAATCAAGAAGCTACAAAAGTATTATTGGAAGGTATTGATTTTCATTTGTATTTTTCTTGCTAGATTGGCCATGCATGGTATTGCATGTGGTTTTTTGTTGTCTTGGCATGGGTTTTTCTAGATGTGACATTTTTTTCAGCCTATCCTTTCCATTTCCGTATAACGATGGCATTGTTGAGTTCTCATGTTTTGCTTTAGTTGCATGGCCGGATGGATTCGAAGATGAGTGCGTTGGATCTCTGAATTCATATATCACATGGCCTTGTTCTCCCTCAACTGGATCATGCATCACAGTAAAGCCACTGGCCTGTTAATGCCTAAGCCATAATCTGGGTTGTGCTCAATCCAAGATTTTGTTTCCTTGGTGGTCCTAGGAATCATGGACTGGTAAATGGTGGGATATATGATAAATCCTAGAGGTGGTTTTCTATCCATTCAAGCCTATAGTTATCAGGTTTTGGATTGTGTTAAATATTGTATTTTATGTCTCGGTTTAGGGCCTAGTGACTACTAATTGATACAATGGGTTATGGTAAAGCCTTAGAGATAGCAGATAGGAAATTTCCTCACGGCTTAGGCAAAGGAAATCTGGTGATATCCATGGTTGTGTTTGCCTAGTGATCAAGTTTAGATCATGGTAAATCCAAGTTTATGATTTATGTGGATGAGGTGTTTAGCCATGACATTCCTTGGCCAGTTTTTCAGTTTGATTCTCACCTTAATACTTGGAATATGGCACGCGGGTGATTGGGTGAAGAGAGATTTGGCTCAGCCTATCTGTGGTCGGGTGGAATGTGGGAGTCCTATCTCTCGTTGGTTTTTACACTCATCAATGAGAAGATCATTCCTTTGGTATTTGGTATGAAAATGCATTGGTTATCATGTGGATTTCATTGATATTATATCCATGGTTTTTATGTTCCTATTATACTGGTTATAAGCTTGTATTTAATCGGTGATGATGTATAGTTCTACCTATTTTTATTCTTGTAAATGAATATAAAATGTGTCAATGGTCAAATAGATTGTATTGCAACCTATTATGTAAGGGAGCAATGCTTCTTAGCGATTCTCAGATAGGTATTCAACCCCCATATTTCATTATGTTGGTTTACACCTATAGATTCAATGTCTGTGACATGTTTGACAAAATATTTGTCATGGGTGGGTGGGGTTGGATGAGTTCTTGATGATGTGATTGCTTCCATACATTTGTTTTAATGTAAATTATCCTCTCCTGAAATTACATGATTTTTTTGGGAGTGACATGGGCTCAGGGGCTGAAAATGTGGCATAGATCCTAGACATAGTATAATATTAACATTTTGCACCCTTAACCGTGGACTTGACAAGGAAATTTCATGGCTAAGTGTATATAACCACTCCCTTTCCCCTACATGCACACATCTAAGCCTGAAATGGGTTAAAAATAAGTTCCCCGTCAAGGAATAGGGCCCTTGAAGGTTTGGTTACTTCCCAGGGATGTCAATGATGTTATGTAAGGTGTGCTTGTCATGTTTTCATTAGTTCCACTTCCTTATGGTGATATAGGAGGTTGAATCCTATATTAGTAGCCTCTCGTCACATGTTTTCCCCAGTTGGCCCGTTACTTCGATAGATCTGAGAAGAGGGTGTTATAGAGTGGTATCAAAGCATGGTTACACTCTTCTTAGATGGTGTGTGTTGATAGTGCATTCATATCGATCGCATATGAGTCCCTCATGCTTATATTATATATGCTTGTTGCATCCGTGTTTTGTTGGACATGATGCAAATGGGTTAAAAATCAGTCCCCCCTCAGGGAATAGGTCGCTCGAAGGTTTGGTTACTTCCCAGGGATGTCAATGATGTTATGTAAGGTGTGTTTGTCATGTTTTCATTGGTTCCACTTCCTTATAGTGATATAGGAGGTTGAATCTTATATTAGTAGCCTCTCGTCACATGTTTTCCCTGGTTGGCCCGTTACTTGGATAGATCTAGGAAGAGGGTGTTACAGAGTGGTATCAAAGCGTGGTTGTGCTCTTCTTAGATGGTGTGTGTTAATGGTGCATTCATTTCGATCGCATATGAGTCCCTCATGCTTATATTATATATTATTGTTGCATCCGTGTTGTGTTGGACATGATGGTGTCCAACACAACATGGATATTATATATGCTTGTTGCATCCGTGCTGTGTTGGACATGATGCAAATGGGTCAAAAATCAGTTCCCGCTTAGCGAATAGGGCCCTCGAAGGCTTGGTTACTTTCCAAGGATGTCAATGATGTTATGTAAGGTGTCTTTTTCATGTTTTCGTCGGTTCCACTTCCTTATGGTGATATAGGAGATTGAATCCTATATTAGTAGCCTCTCGTCACATGTTTTCCCTAGTTGGCTCGTTACTTAGATAGATCTGGGAAGAGGGTGTTATAGAGTGGTATCAAAGCATGGCTGCACTCTTCTCAGATGGTGTGTGTTGATAGTGCATTCATATCGATCATGCTTATATTATATATGCTTGTTGCATCCATGTTGTGTTGGACATGATGCAAATGGGTTAAAAATCAATTTCCCCTCAAGTAATAGGGCCCTCAAAGGTCTGGTTACTTCCCAGGGATGTCAATGATGTTAGGTAAGGTGTGTTTGTCATTTTTTCATCGGTTCCACTTCCACATGGTGATATAGGAGGTTGAATCCTATATTAGTAGCCTCTCGTCACATGTTTTCCCCGGTTGGACCATTACTTAGATAGATTTAGGAAGAGGGTGTTATAGAGTGGTATCAAAGCATGGTTGCACTCTTCTTAGATGGTGTTATAGAGTGGTATCAAAGCATGGTTGCACTCTTCTTAGATGGTGTTATGGTCATGTTTTCATAGGATCCACTTCCTTGTGGTGATATAGGAGGTTGAATCCAATACTAGTAGCCTCTTGTTACATGTTTTCCCTGGTTGGCCCGTTAATTGGATAGATATGGGAAGAGGGTGTTACAGAGTGGTATCAAAGCGTGGTTGCGTTGTTCTTAGATGGTGTGTGTTTATAGTGCATTCATATTGATTGCATACGAGTCCCTCATGCTTATATTATATATGCTTGTTGCATCCGTGTTGTGTTGGACACGATGGTGTCTAACACAACATGGACATTATATATGCTTTGTGCAACTGCGTTTTCTTGGACATTATGAAAATGGGTTAAAAATTAGTTCCCCCTCACAGAATAGGGCCCTCAAAGGTTTGGTTACCTCCCAGGGATGTCAATGATGTTAAGTAAGGTGTGTTTGTCATGTTTTCATCGATTCCACTTGCTTATGGTGATATAGGAGGTTGAATCCTATATTAGTAGCCTCTCGTCACATGTTTTCCCCAGTTGGTCATTACTTGGATAGATCTGGGAAGAGGGTGTTACAGAGTGGTATCAAAGCGTGGTCGCGCTCTTCTTAGATGGTGTGTGTTGATAGTGCATTCATATCAATCTCATATGAGCTCCTCATGCTTATATTATATATGCTTGTTGCATCTGTGTTGTGTTGGACATGATGCAAATGGGTTAAAATCAGTTCCCCCTCAGGGAATAGGGTCCTCGAAGGTTTGGTTACTTCCCAGGGATGTCAATGATATTATGTAAGGTGTGTTTGTCATGTTTTCATTGGTTCCGCTTCCTTATTGTGATATACGAGGTTGAATACTATATTAATAGCCTCTCATCACATGTTTTCCCCTGTTGGCCCATTACTTGGAATGATATGGGAAGAGGGTGTTATAGAGTGGTATCAAAGCATGGTTGCGCTCTTCTTAGATGGTGTCTATTGATAGTGCATTCATATCGATCCCATATGAGTCCCTCATGCTTATATTATATATGCCTATTGCATCCGTGTTGTGTTGGACATGATGGTGTCACCATGGAAGTGTTGATGGTGTTGTTGTCTACATTTTGTCATCACTGTATGACAAATTATGTGTGGTTCTCGCTTATCTATTATCTATGCACACTTTCCTACATGTTGCTACATGTTATGTATGCATTGGTTGTTTATGTTAGGTCACATATTGGTCATGATTTTTTGTTTTCCATGTATGCTTGCTTATGTGATGCTATATGTGGGACATGCGTTGGTCGTTCATGATTGGTTATACATGTCAAGTGGGTTGATGTGGTCAATTTTTCATTTGTTTGAGTGAGGTTTTTGTGCACAACGTAATTGTATGCAATTCGGTCATCATGATGATATTGGTATGTTATGTTTCTAATGTGTTGGCTAAGATAGAGCATGAGATGCAAACCATCAAAGTGAAGTTGCAACATTGGACCTCTAGTAAAGAGAACGTCATCATAGAGGTTTGGATGTTCGACATTTAGGTATGCAAGTTAAGGATTTTTATATGAAATATGGTTATGAGTATTCCTTTCATTCTATTGATGTTATAGTCACATACATTATAGATTATAATAGATTAGTGTGGTTATATGTACATACGTAGGATGGTCATGAATGATAGTAACATGTGGTTGTATGCTTTTTTATTGTTATTTTATGTTAGATAACTTGAATATTATGTTATTTTTTATATATGAGTATGTTATAGGTTAACTTGTTGTTGTATGATAGTTATGTTGTTGATTAGGTTACATGTTTCTGATGAGCATGATATATAACTTGTTGTTGTTATATGCTAGTAGCTTGATGATTAGGCTTATTTCATTAGGAAGTTGATGTTCTATATATGATGTTAATTTGGATTGGCTTATGAGTATGGTTAGGGTTATTACGTTTATGTATGAGTTGATATATTTGTGATATTATGTCATACTAATATAGGTTGACAATGTATCTGTGATTATTATGCATGAACGGGATTTTTTTGTGATTTTATGACGTGAACATGTTAGCTAGCTACTGTTATGGATATTATGACCTTATTTATGTTTTAGTTGATATGTTGTGAAGTCATGTGTCATGATAATCTAGATGGATTGTGCAAACAAGATAGACTCCCCTAAGATACATTGAGGTATGGATTTTCTTATGTTGTATACTTGGTGCTTGACTTTTTTGAGTGTTTGATTATTTCATCTAGTTTATCTATTTATCATGGTATGTTTGCAAGTTGTTTGAATGTTTGATTAATTTCATTCCATGAATATATTTGTTTGTAATATTTCATGAAGTAATGATCTTTGTTTAAGATGGTTTTACTATCACATATGTGTTGAGATATCGATTATATACATGAGTATAACTAGGTGATAGTTGTAGCAATATGTATTATGAAAAATGAATTTGTGTTTACTGTTGATTATGACATGGTTGTTAGTCTTAGTAAAATTTGATTTCGAAATGATATATATGTTGCCTTGATGTTTTCTACATATTGTTGACATTAATGTTCAGTTATGAGGTGGCATGTGTTGCACAAAAATGAAAGATAATTGGTATATTGTTGTTATTCTTATTTATGCATTGATATTTATGTGTTTATGGTAGTATGACATAGGGGATTCCATGGAAAAAGAGACTACCATGAAATCTTGAAAAAGGCTCAAGCTCAGATTTCCTTTGGAAGTATTGGAAACCATGGGGATTTAGTCATGGTGTTTGTTTCTAGCCTTGTGCTTTCAATATTTTATGATTTGGTTGCACTAGCTTTTCATCTTTTCTTATGTTCGGTGAAAGGCCTTACCACTTTGTCACGGTGTCGAATTGCTTTTGGTTTTCATGATTTTATTAGTTTATTTTTTGTCCTTTCCTTTTGTTTCAAAGTCTTGGGAAGTGGTTGAGAAAGATGAAAGTTAATGGATCTCGGGGAGAGCTTTGTGGTACCCAATAAGTAGTGTAATTCCTGAATGAGGCTTGGTGCATGAGTAAGCGCATCAAAAGGTAACAATATGACAGATGGATGGACTAGTTGGATACATTATTGTACATGGACGGTGGCAATACATACATAAGAAAGATAACCCAAAAGGTAAAGTAAATGGATTTGAGGCATCAAACGCCTTAGTTATTTCTGGCTTGAGGGGTCCTAACCTAAGTTTCAAGTAATTGTGCAACCAAAAAAATCCTCCAACAACTAGCCCATTCAGCAATGGTCTGCTTGCGCACACGAAATTCTCACCTGGAGTAGTATGGGGGGGTGCTGAAACCAGGTTTCTGAACCCTGAGGGAGATTTTGATGCACATCCAACATATATAGTACCTACTACCTTGTGCACAACTTAACAGAACTAGATATAGTTACAGACAAATAGTAAAGCAGTTGCACACACCTAGATAGTGATAAACATACTTATCCCTTTCATATTCACATATTTCTACAGAAAAAACCCTTACGCAAAAAAATTATTATACTTCAAATATAATTAATCCAAACAAAACTTGCACATAAATGCAATGTACCAATGTTACTATCAATTATGGAAACACATATGCATTCAATGGAACATATTCATATCGATAATAAGCAACATATAATGTGCATAAAAAATCTAGGACAACCACTATTAGAACCATATAAAGTCAGACTCCACCAAAATTTCCTTCTTTATTAAGCGATCTTCAAACAATATAACCGTTCCCTTCTACGCACATAGTAGCAAAGTCTGTGCACACAGCTTGGGACTAGGTCTCCATGCACATATCTAGTAGGAGTCTTTATACCCAAACCAACACAAACCTCAAATCAAAACATGAGAATCTATTGATCTATTCATCTCTCATATCATAACATAACATAACATACCATAACATAACATATCTTTCTTTACTTGACACTTACATATTTATATCTTGCTAAATGTGCACACACCATGGTCTCAAACCATGGTTTGAGACTCATGGTTTTCCCTTTTACCCATTGCAATAGTTAAGGAACTTTGACTCGACTCAGAGCCCCTTGATATATCCATGCAGAGATTACGACAAAAACTTAACCGAAATTTATCTAAAATTGGTTTACCCAGGGATCGTCATCTAACAGGCCCCCAACACAATCTAGTGACTTATTCTGAGTCACTCTCATATGAATGCATGAAAATTATCGTTGAGCACTTGTATCTAACTCTGAAATGGAAAAATGAATTTTGCAATTTGTGATGCAGTGCTCTGCGCTTCCTCGACCAATTTCTACGTTGTTGGACCTTTGGCAGATAGGATGATGCTTCACTTTTCTTTTGTAGGTTCCTGAGGATGTATCAATGGTATACAAGAAGTGCATGGCATCATCTGCCCACGTCTTTATTTAGTCCTCCAATAGGTTATCTCATTGGCTCAGTGTCTCAATCTCTTATTTGATGGCGCAACTTGCATGGAACCGAGCGAGTCTTTGGGCAGTCACAAGGGTTAGTTTTGCTACATGAATATCATCAAATTATTGTTATTTTTCCCTGCACTCCACATCGAGATGGCGTATGATGAGGTAATTTTGGACAGCAGTCCAAAAACCCATGGATTTTTCAAGAAACTGGTTTCCAGCATTCATATAAAGAGTGATGTTAGAAATTTATTCTTGGACAATGCAGTGCACTGCACATGTACTTATGGTGGTGTTTTCGACTGTAGCTTCATCTGGAGATCATCAATATTATTCTCAAGTTCTAGGTGGACGATCAAGATATTGGAGTGATATGCCTTGAGCGCAACTACCAGGATTCCAAGCTTAGCTATTGGCACGACCTAAAAGGTCTGATGTTCATTAATGTAGCCCCGTAAATTATAAAACGGCTCCAAATATGGCATAATATCCTCATTAAATACATTTTAGCTGCTCCTCCAAATGGTAATAACACTGTCTTATCGATATTTCTTGGTCCAACGACTAGGTTTTGGCACCTATGTGACTTGGTCACCCTCATAGTGTAGTTTCTGCATGGTTTTCACACCTCTATATGCATCCATCATCCTTGTCGCACAAACCAGCTTCCCCAACACTTAACAAAATATTTTACAGTCCTACGCCCTCTCACAATTATCTGGGTTGCTAAGATAGTGCTCTTACCATATAGTCATTTGGCATGTGCAGGGATAGGGATATCCCTATAAGGTTTCAGCCGACATCCATTTACATACCGAGGAAATTCGTTACCTCCTAAAGTGGGCAACCATACTGCACCTCCATCTATGATATCCTTAACCATATAGGGACCAAGCCAATGCATTTTGAACTTCCTTGGGTGGCATGAGAACTTGCTATCATATAAAAAAAAAAAAATCATCTTCCTTAAAAATATTCTATCTAATTTTCTTATCATGCCAAGCCTTTTCGCGTGCCTTTTGTACCTACTAGTGGAAACCTACAATGAATCAGTCCTCTTCTAGTATGAACAACTGTGACAATCCTTATTCCATATTATCCTGCTCAACCATGTTAGTGGTTGTTGCAATGCACAAACTTGGGACAATATACTCCATTAGCATAACAACTTCCTGCACATAAAACATTCTGAAAGGTGTCTTCCCTGTCAACTTCTTGCATGTGGTCCTCTATGTCCATAGAATCGCAGGCACATGCACACCAAAAACATTTTGGTTAGCATTGAAAATATTAGTGAGTGCAGGAACTTACCTCTAGGGCCCTTGAAAAATATCCTTTCGGCATCAAAATATGATACAAAATTATCAATAACTAATTCAGTGGCAAATATTCCGAGAACACTATCGATCCAGTGATCTACCATGCGGGTAATCTTGTTGGTAGAATTCTCCAATTGCTGTACTAACTCTAGGGTCCACTTGGTGATCGCATCGTCCTTTGTACAAGTCTGGAATTCAACAAGCTGAGACAACCACTGTTGCAACTCAGTTGTAAAGGAAGCAAAGAAAATCTCATGGAATTTTGTGTAGATATACCTTTTGTGCACAATATTTGGAAAAATATTTAGGGCTTATGTTCTCTTTGATAGAAAATTTACATACCTTATTTTCAAGCCAATATTGTAGTTCATTATTTGTCGGGTGTCACATCAATTCTCCCTCAAACTGATCTCCGTCCTAGCAATGAAACCATTTTTTGGCTTGAGGGGTCTCGACAGAGGTTTAAAGTAATAACGCAACCAACAAAACCCTCCAACCATTGGCCCTTTCTGCAGTGATCTCCTTCCACAGACCAAAGTCAAACCTAAAGTTGTATGGGAGAGGGGGTACTGGAACCAATTTTACGCATTGTGAGGGAGTTTTTGATGTGTTTCCAATAGATCTAGTACCTACTGCCTTATGTGCAACTTCACAGAACCAAGTATAATTACAGAAAAACAATAAAGGAGTTGCACGTGCCTAGGTAGTGATAAACAAAATTATCCCTTGTGTATTCATAAATTGCTACAGAATAAACCCTTACGTAAAGAGATTATTATACTTCAAATCTAATTAAGCCAAACAATATTTTCACATAAATGCAATATACCAATGTGACTATCGATTATGAAAACACATATGCATTCAATACAACAGATTCAGATCGATAATAAGCAATATATAATGCCCATAAAAAATCTAGGATAGTCACTATTAAAATCATATAAAGTCAAGCTTCGTCAGAATTTCCTTCTTTATTAAGAGATCTTCAATCAATACAATGCTTCCTCTCTACACACACAATGATCAAGAGCCTTTCTACCTAGACTGACCCAAAACTTAGATCAAAACATAAGCATCTATCGATCTATTCATCTATCATATCATATCATAACATAACATATCATAACATATCTTTCTTCACTCGAATTTTACATATTTATATCATTCTAATTGCACACATACCAAGGTCTCAAACCATGGTTTGAGACTCATGGTTTTATTTTTTACCCATTACAATAGCTAAGGGAATTTGACCCGCCCCAAAGCCCCTTGATATCTGCATGCATTTCTCACAACAAAAACTTAACCAACATTTATCCAAAATTGCGTTATCGAGGGGAACTTGCTCCAAATGTTATGTTGGAAATTGTTATTCCCAATGTTGTGCATTGTGTGCATGAATAAAGTGAGTTCTCCTAACCTAGACCTTATGACATATATACAGTGTGTTGTGATCATGATCATGTTGATGTTTGTATATGTATACATGTATTTATGTATGTATATTGTGTATGATAGGGTTGTCATGGATCATGATTATTTAATGTTAATGTTTATATGTGTGTGTATGTCGTTGTGTTGAAAGATGATGATTTTTTTATGCTAATTATTATTTATATGTATGTATGTATCCTTGTCACTATATGACAAGGTTTTCAAGGAACATTCTTTTGGAAGAATGTTTTCATATCCAAGTGAATGGAATGAAGAGGTTATTGGCCTTATGAGGAATCAAGTGGGAAAAGTAACTCTGATAGATCTATGAGGTCGGTATCATGTGGACATGAAGTGATATTATATGCTTGTATTATTCCTATGTTTATGTTATGGAGAGGTTATTCTAAGGGGTACGTCAAAAATGTGAAAGTAGTGTTATATGCGGAATGCTAGGATAAGCATGGACAGTGGAAAGGCATGATAAGAAAGGTTTCTTGTGGGGTTAGTGTGTGGTCTATGGATCTACAATGTTACTGTTGTCTAAATGTTACACATTTCATGTATTCAATTATTGTACCTATGGTGATGTGTATTTTTTCATATATAATACTGTGTACAGATAATGTTTTATTCTTGTTGTATATATGGAGTTGTGTGTATATTCCATATGCAGTGCTAGGTATATATGGTGACTTGTGCATGTTGGATATGCAATTTTGTGTACGTATGATGTTATGTATATGTTGGATATGCAGTGCTATGTATATATGGTGTTGTGTGCATGATGTACATATGATGCTTTGTAAATTTGGTGTTGTGTGCATGATTGTACATGAGGTGTTGTGTATATGTTATACATATTATGTTGTGTGCAAATGGTGTTGTGTACATGTTATGCATGTGGCGTTGTGTACACGTGGCATTGTGTACAAATTGTACAGGTGGTGTGGTGTAAATTTGGTGCACGCATTGTGTAGGTGGTTCTATGTACATGTCATGTTGTGCACACGTTGTGCAGGCAGTGTTGTGTAGAGGTGGTACTATGTAGATGTTGTGCATAGGTTACTGGTATACATGTGGTATTGTGTGCATGTAATACATGTTGTGTTGTGGGCATGCGGTACTATGTATGTGAACGCTGTAGTCGCGGTACCGTCACATGGTTATTCATTTTGTTTTACTATATATATGTATAAGTATTGTGTTGTATTGTGCATTAGGTGTAGGTGCATGTGTTGTATGCCGGCGTAGGCATATGTATTTTTTTGTATTGTACAATAGGTGTGGGTGTATGTATAATATTCTAGTGTGGGTGCGTGTATTGTATTGTTTTGTATGTCATATGTAGGTGTATATGTTGTGTTGTACAACGAATGTATCTGTATGTACATATATTGTGTTGTACACTAGTTATAGGCACATATATTGTGTTATGTTGTACACTGGGTGTGGAAACTGATTTGTTGTGTGTACAAAAATCACAAAGGAAGAAGTAAGGATCGATGAAGGATAAGTATCGGTATTTTATTTCAGTTTTATTATGCATGTGATCTACGATTCTCACTTATGATGGTTACATGTGATTTATGATTATGGTTTATGCGATTTACGATTTTGATCTATGATGGTTGTGTTTTGAGCTAACCTGATGTGATATGTTTATACATGATGATTTAGTAAAATATTATAGTTTGAATTTTTTGTGACAAGAATTGAATAGGATTGCAAGTGTACCTTGTTGATGAGACACCAATTAGGTATGAATTGAGTTTATTTAAATTTATTTTGACTCTAATGGGAGTTATGTGCTTGGTACAAGAAGCAAAGAAATGGTCGATTGGGTGGTTAAAACCGATTGCAAGGATTAGAAGAAACGAAAAAAGGAATTGAAATATGGAACACGGCCATTGTGGTTCATACATACACAATAGTGTTCATTGATTCCCATGAACATGATATGAATTTTATGATGGTTTTGAGGCAGGGTTATGCCTTTGTTTTTATATCTTCCAATGCAAGGAGGCCTTGCCAAGGGATGGTTTTCATGGGATAGGGGATGCCGGGGAACTTGGAAAGTGAGTGATTACATAGAAGGGATAACCGGATTTCCTAAGGGACTGTGTATCAGAGAAGGGAAGGCTAGGGATATTTATTTTTTGGTCATTAGAATTTCCAAATGGAATCGTATGAAAATTGGGAGTGTGCCTTGGAAAAATGAGATGGTAAATTTTCATTGAAGGTATAGTGGCACAATATTGTAGCATTGGACATTGGATGAAGCTTCGGCTCTGATAGTGAATTCTAGACTTCATGGGAGGGAAGTGAATCCCCATACTAATTTGAGGGTGGAGGTGTGAGCCTTTGGATGATATAGGCATTGTATCATTTTATTTTCTAGTTGAGAAAATGTGTATATATGTATACTATTATAAATACCATAATGAGTTTTCTTATAGAGCTCCAGTACACAATATGATTTTCATGATTGTTTTTTCACTTTTGATCAAGTTATTCATTGTAAATACTGCAACGAGATCAATTACAAAACTCCATGGGTAGTATGTTTTCCTTTCAGCAATTTTGCTGAGGTATATGTGTGGTTTAAAACCAAGGACAGTGTCCCCCAAGGGGGATGGATATGTAACAGCCCTGGTAAAATTTCCATGTAATAAAATAAAAAAATTATAATCATGGTTGATGGGACATGCATTCCAAGTTTAATGGTGGGAAAAACAAGCTAGATTTTGTTCATTTCAGCTATTACAGCTAAAGGAAACTAGAAAAGGAAATGGCTAAAGCATTAAAGAGATAAAATATATTTTTGGCACATTGATTAATGAAAATAATGGAAATTAGCAGAAAAGGAAGGTGAAAGGTCACAAGTTGCATGTGAGGAGGAAAATGAAGGAAAAAAATCGAAAAGGAAGAAAGTAGAGGCTTATTCTAGAAAAAGGCTTTTGAAGATCAATTGCAAAGCTTTTGCAACCTTTTTCCATTGTATTTTTGGAGCTACCTCCCTCACTCTCAGAAACTTAGATTTTTTGCAACATTTTGGCTTGGAGAAGGAAAGGAAAGAAAGAAGGAAAAAAGAGGAACAAAGTAAGGAGCAGAAGGGATCAAGCAACTACAACATGATTATTATCATCTATCAATTTTCATGTGTAGTTTCCTCACTAGATTTGGCATGAATGGTATTGCATGTAGTTTTGTGCTATCTTGGAATGTGGCTTTTGAGGTGTGACAATGTTTTCAGCCTAACCTTTCCATTTCTGTATAGCCATGGTGTTGTGGAGTTGTCATATGTTGGTTTAGCTCGATTTATAGATGGATCAAAGCTAAGCAGGGTGGATCTCCGAATTCATATGGGACATGGCCTAGTGGTCCCTAAAGTAGACTGTGGATCATGATAAATCTAATATCCGAATAACCCTTATGTCAGACTGTGGGCTGTGGTAAATGTAATATTGTGTTTCCTCAGTGGGAATATGAATCCTCGACTGGTGAACGATGGGATAAATGGTAAATCCTAGAGGTGATTTTCTATCCATTCAAGCATAGTAATCTCGGGTTTGGGGATGCGGTAAATATTGGAGAGTATGTCTTAGTTTAGGTCATAGTGCCTCCTGATTCAGAATATGGGTTGCGGTAAAGCCATAGAGACTAGGAGACATGAAAATTATTCATCGTTTAGGTGGAGAGAATATAGATATATCCATGATTTTGTTGGCCTAGTGATCAGGTGTAGATCACAACAAAGCCTGGCTTATGATTGATGACGGTGAGGTGGTTTAGCCTTGGGATTCCCTTGTTGGTTTTCGGTTTTAACCCACATTCATGCCTCGAATATGGCACAAGGGTTATTGGCTGAAGAGAGATTTGGCTTAACTAATATATGGTTGGGTGGAATGTGGAAGTCCAATATCTGGTTGGTTTTTACACTCATCAATGAGAAGATAATTCCTTCAGTATTTGGTATGCAAATGTACTAGTTATTATGTGGATTTCATTGATCTTATATCCATGGTATTTTTTTTGCTACTATGCTAGTTATAAGCTTGTATTTTATTAGTGATAATTTATGGCTCTATCTATGTTTTTTCCTGTAAATGAGTATACAATGTATCTATGGTCAAATTTATTGTTTGTAGCTTATGATGTAAGGGATCAATGCTTCTTATTGATTCTGAGATGTGTATTATAACCCCATTTTTAATTCTAATGTTTACACCTGTAGATGCAATGTTTGTGACATGCTTGATGAAATTATTGTCATGGATGAGTGGGGTCGGATGAGTTCCTAATGATTTGATTGACTCCATATATTTTTTAAATGTTATTTATCCTCTCCTGCAGTTGTAGGAATTTATCGGAAGTTACCTGGGATCAGGGGCTCAAAATGTGGCACAAAACTCAGAGTTGCAGGGATAGTATTGACCTTTTGGGGACCTAACCACAGCCTTTAAAAGTAAATCCCATGTCTAAGGGTATATAACTACTCCCTTTCCCTTACATCCCTGTGCATAAGCCTCAAATATGTTAAAAAATAGTTCCCCCTCAAGGAATAGGGCCCTCGAAGGTTCGGATACCTCGTGGGGATGTCAATGATGTTGTGTAAGGTGTGTTTTTCATGCTTCCATCGATTCTACTTCCTTAAGGTCATATAGGAGGTTTAACCGCATATTAGTAGCCTCTCTTCACACTTTTTCCACAGTTGGCCAGTTACTTGGGTAGATCTGGGAAGAGGGTGTTACACTCATGAAGCTGGAGAAAAATTGTCCCTCTGAAGTTGTGCATGGGGGTTAGGAGTTGTTGAATCAGACTATTGGTCAAATAAATGAGGTGGTAAGGTGTTGCGTGGAAGTTGGGATTTGTTTCATCTGACTGGTGATCAAAGAAATGAGGTGGAATAGTGAAGAAAAATGGCTGAAAGTAGGATAATATCATGATACACGCTAGTTCCATGAACCGGCTCTGTGAAGAGTCCCATGTGAGGCACAGGATTGACTTGAAAATTGAGGAAAAAGGGTAGATTGAAGTAGTTGCATTTCCTATAGCAGATTGAAGTTTCCACGACACAACATAATTCAGATAACCACTTTGGAAACCATCACAAATATCTTTATCCAAGTCACTTTGTATATTGTATGGAATTGAGCACCTAATTGTTGCTGGAGAGAAGAGATATACAATAGTAGGAGACTATAATAGGATATCAAAGATCCACAATCATGGATTTCATTAGAGAAGTAGCTGAATTAGAGTGCATTGAGGTTGTGGAGGAATTCCTATCTAGATTTTGTAGTTTGGAGTGTTGCAGAGTCCCACAACTAGTTCTCTCGATCAATCGATGGAGGCATTTGGAAATTTTGTTCCGTGGAGCTTGCTTGTGACATCACCTATAGCGGTAGTATCCTGGTTTTTTATGAAGTGCCACACAACTATGTGGATCCAGTTTGGAACAAAAATTGGAAATGTTGGTTTCATCCCGTGAACGTTGTTGGAAAGTGTGGATCTAACTTGCCCTGATTGTGGATCAAATTATGTTTAGTGGATTTGTGGATGTATCCACAAATTTAAAAGGTTGGTGAATGCTCAAATCAAGGGTTTTGAAGGCTTTTTTTTTTTGGTGAATGCTCAAATAAAGCCTCATATATTTGTTCTTTCTTTCAGCGAGAAGGAAACCAATATAGCTCTCTCATATTTAGTGTTTCTATCGAGTGACAGTGAGTTGAAGTATGGATCAATTGGTAGGGGATTTTGTGTTGGTAAAATCCATTAGCCAATTAAGATCTGCGTTGATAGAGAAGAAGAAGTAATGCCAGAGTTGTGGTGCTGGAACTGCTAATTTAACTTTATTTAAAGAGTTGTATATGAGGCCCAAGGATTATGGCACATGACTATATCTATTGGTTTGGTGCAAGAAGAAGGGTGACACACACTGAAGGACAATTGAGCTGCAACATTGACTAGGGGAAGAGGTGTTTTAGAGATTTTTTGTACCTTTTGGTGTTTGACCATTGTGTGGTGAGTGACATGCCAGTGGAGATTGCCTGTGGAAGGTATGTTCGATGTCTTGATTGATTTTTTTGATTGTAGCAAGCTGACAATTTGAGCTATGAATCTTCTTGACTTTTGCAGCATTGATGATATAGATCAGAAATTGTTCATGAAGCATTGTTGAATTTGTGCCTTTTTGTAAGTACTATGTAGAGCATATGGACAAGGCTACTGTGTGAGAAATGGACTAGAGTGTGCCAATGAGCCTATGTTAAAGCCAATGCTGAAACATGGTCGCATCACATATTACAGCATGAAGACTGATAAGCTTGTGTTGAGGCCAGTGTGTTGATGTTTCACATCAAATTTGGAATACTACATTAATTAAATAAGAAACCTTGAAGAATCTACTTGTTTTATTTCGAATAGGTATCTACCACCTCCATTGAGCTATTGAAGAAATCCATAAAGCTGGTGGAGAGGTCTATGATTCATTAATAATATTTTGTGAGTTCATGTTTTTATAGCATCGTGGAGACAAGGCTTTTTTGCGCTATCTTATTAGATTCGAGTTTTGGTATGCTCTTTTTCATAATCGAGTGTAACATGTATATCCTATGTTGATCACAGTAAGATCCACAAGTTGTTGGGAATGGTGTTATTATAGGTAGGAAAGTGAAAGGATGATAGAGAGTGGGCCGAGTGGTCGAGTTCCTGCCCACCTGGAGGTTCTGATCAATACATTTTTATGAGGCCTACAAGTGTAGTGTGGAATGAAATTGTGGTTGACTATATTTCAGGGTGGTTGTGTTGCCATACGAGGACACCACAAAGGAGTAGTTTCCTGCCACCATGGTGAAGGTTTTGTTGGTGCTCTTGAGGTGACCGAGTGGAGAGTAGGAGGGCATCGCATTGACTATAGATCTGTTTCTTAGATGTATATCCTTACCCCGTGTTTCCACCAAGCAAGTCTGTCATGCCTTGAGTGTGCAAGATCAAGAGCGGTGGATTTGTAGTTCTGTTGACTCCATAGAAATTATCCATGTTTTTGAGAGCTGATTGTGGATATAGTTGGAGAGGGGGGATTGACCTTGGTTCCCACCATGGACTAAAATCAAAAGGAAGTGGTAAGAGTCAAAATTCACTTTTTGTTGCATATTTCGTTTGGGGGCGAATTCAGTAATGGGTCAACAAAGGATACTAAAACAGTCTCAAAGAAAAATGAAATATACAAGGAGAAAGAATCAGGAGACATATGCAATATATTTTTCAACCAAATTTGGTGAGGAATTTCAGGTTGATGCTAATGGACATGTATCTGATCAAGTCAAGGATCATAATGCAGAGCTAGAATTTGATGAAATCGTTAAGAGGTTAATAGCATATGTACCCTCTTTATCAAGTAGAAATTATGAAATAAGGGAAACTGAAATGAAAACGATACTATGGAAGGTAGATTTATTAAATTATTTTGAAGAGGATTTTGTTAATTCAAATCATGATATGAGTACAGATGCATCAGCATTACACCTTATAACATTTGTGTTACATGAAAGCATCTTATTCAATATCCTACATGAATATTGTAATATTTATAATGAAGAAGTGTTGTGGAATATTTTATAAATGAAGTACACTTTGAATGAGGCTGAAAATGATGAAATTTTTGCCAATGAAAATGATCATTGTGCTTGCAGTCTGATAATTTATTTTGAAATTGAAGATGACAACATTGAAGCTCCAATCATGGATGATGGATTTCTGCTTGTAATTGACATTGGAACATGTGATGATGAAGAAACAACCACTGATTCAGAATATGAATCTTTTTATGAAAAAAGCTTCCCCGAAGTCAAATTTTATGATAACTATGTATCTCATGAAGAATGGATTAATTTTATGCATGAAAAGAATTTTATTGATGAGTTATTGTTTCGTGAAAATAATTTCCTACCTCTATACACAGATCAAACACAAGAAAAAATTCTTGTAGCAACATAATTGATTAAGTAGGTTGAAGATATGAATTAACCAACTATGTCAACAGATAAATATGAAGAATGGAAATCTCTCTTAAAGGAGTAGGATGACAAGAACAAATATGGTTCTCTTTATGAATCTAGAATTGTCTTTAAGTGGGAAGATATTAATATCTAGGAAGAACTGATTGCAAAGATTTAGGATAAGTATAAGTCCCAAGAAATTGCAACATTGAATACAAATAATGTTAGCCTATAATCAAGATCAAGAAAGAAGAGATTAAGACTTCAAGTGTTCCACTTTCAGTATAAAAAAAAAAAAAGAGAGGAGAAGCTCCACCACTATCTTATGGCAAGAAAGGTGAATATAAAACTTTGACAATGAATGAACAATCATGGTCCCTTTAACAAGAAGGAAAAAATGAAACGTTAATTATCAATTTTTTTTGTAAGCCTAGTTGAGACTGAGACCAATAGGTATATGTTATTCATGTTATGCTTTAATCCATTTCTTCATTAAGAGGGGAACTTGGAATAATGGATAAATATAGTGTTATATATTAAATTTTAGTTGAGATTATGTTATGAAACCAGATCCAAAAATAGAATAAAAGGGAGATCAATGCTTAGAAATAAGCCACTTCGAGGGGGCAACCTCCAATACATTACATAAATGAACAATTCTTGGATGATATAAATGACCAACACCTCCATCTATATATAAGGGTCCATGGGGTCACAATATAATCCTAGCTGACCTAACAATAATAATTTGAGGGCACAATAATAGCAATATTGTGGTTACAAGGGTACAACAATAACAATAAGGGGGTTATACTAACAAAAAGAAGGGACTATACTACTAATATAGGGGCCTAACATATGGGCCTAACATGCCCCTCTCCTTCAAAAAAGTTTTGTCCTGAATGCTTAAGTAGCTCTGGGTGTTTTTGTATAAAATTCTCATCCTCCCATGTAGAATCTTCAGTGGGTAAGTTTCTCCATTTGATGAGATACTCTAAAATTGATTGATTTCATAGCTGTCAAGTTCTTGTTTTAGTGACTGCTTTAGCTTCCAATGTGATTTTTCCTTCCTCATAAAGCTCTATAAATATTGTTTGAATTGGAATTTTGTCCCCTATGTCGTTCTTTAATCATGAAACATTGAAAACTGGATTCATTCGGGAAGAAGTGGGAAGCTCCAATTTGTATGCCATAGTAGCAATCTTTTGCAGCACCTTGTAAGGATCATATTACTTTGGTGATAATTTATTATCCTTCTTAGCTTGCTTGAGGGACATTTTTTTGTATGGTTGTAGCCGTAAAAATACCCAGTCTCCTACATCAAAACTTCTCTCGTTGCGATTTTGATCTTCCTGTTGTTTCATTCGATTTTGTGCCAAATTTAGCTTATCTTTTAAGAGTTGGAGAAATTCTTGTTGATGCTCGATGTGATCTTCCACTACTTGAACCTTAGAATTTTCTCTTAAAGAAGATGTGATGGATGGTGGATGATATCGATAAAGTGCCATACATGGGGTCATTTTTGATGCAGTATGGAAGGAAGTGTTATACCACCATTTAGTGAGAGGTAACCACTTGACCCATTGTGTTTTCTTATAAGATACAAAAAAACAAAGATATCCTTCCAAACATTTACTCACTATCTCATTTTGACCATCGAAATGAGGATGATAAAATGAGCTATGGGCTAGTTGAGTACCCAAACAAGAAAATAATTCCATCCAAAAATTTCCAGTAAAAATGGGATCTCTGTCACATGTAATAATCCTTGCATTTCCATACATATCTTTTTAATTGTTTCCATAAATTCCATAGCAAATATTATTGCTTTAAATGAATGAGATAATGCACAAAGGTGTGCATACATGGTAATTCTATCAACTACCACTCTGATGACACTCTTTCCTTCATACTTAGGTAAACCTGTGATAAAATCCATTGAAATATCCTCCCAACATTGACCTGGAATGTATAAAGGTTGTATAAGACCCGAAGTCTTAATTGTCTCAAATTTATTTTTCTGGTAAACAAAACATTTTGCTACAAAATTTTAAATATCGTATTTAATGCCATGCCAAAAAAATTCTTTCTTCACCTTGTGGTAATTTTAAAAAAATCATGAGTGTCCTCTTAAAGGAGAAGTGTGAAATTCCAAAATAATCTTTTGTTTAGGGTTGGGAATTCTTGCAAATATATAAGTGATCTTTGTACCATAAGGAATCACTTTTCCAACTAAATGTATCATATCTACTAGGATATTGTTGCAGCTTTTGAATGAGTTTCCACACTTCTGCGTCCTTCTTCCATTAATCCCTTACTTCAGTTATCCAAACTGGTTGGATAATAGAAATGGCATAGAGCAATGCTTACACCTCTTCATCCTTTCTTGAGAGTGCATCTGTAACAACATTTAGCTTCCCTTTTTTGTAGATGATTTCAAAGTCATAACCCAACGTCTTTGTGACCAATTTTTTTTCTCTTCTGAAGATATTATTTTTTCCAAAATGTGTTAATACTAACATGATCAGTTTTTATCTTGAAGTGCCTTCCCATTAGGTAAGGTCGCCATTTCTTTAGTGCATGTAGTATTGACAACATTTCCTTCTCATAAATAGATTTCGGCAAATACTTTCCTTTGATTAAATGACTTTAAAAATCAATGGGTATTTTTAAATAGAGAATCCATACAGGTCAAGTAGATTATAGAGGTATTCCTTCTTGCATTAAAAAAACACCAATTCCATGTCCTGAGGCATCACATTCCATAATAGAGATTTTTTTGAAGTTTGGCGTAGCTAAGACTGGTGCTAGGCACATTGCCTCTTTAAGATGTTCAAAGGGCTTAGTTGCTTCAAGAGTCCATGAAAATACATATTTCTTCAATACTGTTGTTATAGGTGCTGCTATTCTCCCATAATTCTTAACAAACTTGCGATAATACCATGTTAAACCGAGAAATCCTCGCAGCTGCTTTATGGTTGTGGGGACTTTCCATTCCTTAATGGATTTAATTTTGTTAGGGTCTACCTTAAAACCCTCGTGAGATACAATATAACCCAGATATTCTACCTCTTGTATTCCAAAGAAACATTTGGATGTTTTTGCATATAGTTTTTTCTCCTCCAATAATTTTAGCACCCTGTCAACACGTTGAACATGATCCTTCCAAGACTTGTTGTAGATTAGTATGTCATCAAAAAATAATAGCACAAATTTTCTAAGGAAGGGTTTAAAAATGGAATTCATCAACCCTTGAAATGTAGAAGGTGCATTGGTAAGGCCAAAAGGCATGACCAAAAATTCATAATGACCCTCATGAGTTCAAAATGTTGTTTTTGGAATATATTTAGTCTTCATTATAATTTGATGATATCCTAATGGGTATTTTTAAATAGAGAATCCATACAGGTCAAGTAGATTATAGAGGTATTCCTTCTTGCATTAAAAAAACACCAATTCCATGTCCTGAGGCATCACATTCCATAATAGAGGTTTTTTTGAAGTTTGGCGTAGCTAAGACTGGTGCTAGGCACGTTGCCTCTTTAAGATGTTCAAAGGGCTTAGTTGCTTCAAGAGTCCATGAAAATACATATTTCTTCAATATTGTTGTTATAGGTGCTGCTATTCTCCCATAATTCTTAACAAACTTGCGATAATATCATGTTAAACCGAGAAATCCTCGCAGCTGCTTTATGGTTGTGGGGACTTTCCATTCCTTAATGGATTTAATTTTGTTAGGGTCTACCTTAAAGCCCTCATGAGATACGATATAACCCAGATATTCTACCTCTTGTACTCCAAAGAAACATTTGGATGTTTTTGCATATAGTTTTTTCTCCTCCAATAATTTTAGCACCCTGTCAACACGTTGAACATGATCCTTCCAAGACCTGTTGTAGATTAGTATGTCATCAAAAAATAATAGCACAAATTTTCTAAGGAAGGGTTTAAAAATGGAATTCATCAACCCTTGAAATGTAGAAGGTGCATTGGTAAGGCCAAAAGGCATGACCAAAAATTCATAATGACCCTCATGAGTTCAAAATGTTGTTTTTGGAATATATTTAGTCTTCATTATAATTTGATGATATCCTAAATGAAGGTCCAATTTGGTAAAATAAATTTCTTCATTTAATTCATCCAATAATTCATCAATCAAAGGAATGGGAAATTTATCTTTAATATTGAGCTTATTGAGATCCCTATAATCTAGACACATGTGCCATGATCCATCCTTCTTGTGCACCAATACTACTGGAGCAAAGAAAGAACTTTGACTAGGTTGAATTATACTAGCCTCTAAAATTTTTGTAATCATACGTTAAATTTCACTCCTTTGTACATAAGGATATCTATAAGGTGTGATGTTTGGAGGAACACTTCCTGGAATTAAATTAATATAATGATCATGATCATGAATATGTGAGAGTCCTTTGGGAGTTTCAAACACCCTAGAATGATTATCCAAGAATTTTTGCAGATCTGGAGAACGACAAGATTTTGATGTTGGAACTTCTAGTGAGCATAATTATGCAATTACACCTCGTTTTTCTTCCTTCAGAAGATTTTTCAAGACATTAAAGCTTATTTTTTTCCAGAATTCACTATGATACCTTTTAATTCGACTTCCTTCCGTTTTGAAAAATGTTTCAAGAAAATTTCTTGAAAATTAAAAGATACCGTACCCAAATATTGTAACCATTGTACTCCTAGTATAACATAAAAACCTCCCATTGGAATGGAAAGCATTTGAGTATTCAATACATATTCCCCCATGGTTAGCTTCATATTATGGCATTTTCTAGAGAAATTTATAGTCCCTCCATTTACAACCATCACTTGACATCATGGTTCTGGGTAGAGGAAGCAATTCAATTCCTTTGCTACCTTACAGTGAATAACATTATGGGTACTATCCAAATAAATCAACACTATTAACTTTTTCTTCTTGATATGTCCTTCTATCTTGAGATTTTTAGGAGTGGTAATTTCTACCAATCAATTACACGATATGGTCAGACTCATTTATTCTTCTTATAGGGTTGGTTCTTGGTGTATATCCTCTTATTTTCAATTTTATTTTTCATTTTCTTCCTCCTCTTCACAATCTATGTAAAATAATTTATTCTCAACACACTTATGACCTTTAGTGTATTTGGTATCACAAATATAGAAAATCCCTTTTGCTCTTTTTTCTTCCAATTGTTGTCGTGGAAACCTTGAATGTTGTGGAAGTCTAGGAGTAGCAACACTTCCATATTTATAGATGTGAGTGGTAGGTTTCCTTGCCATCATAATTTTACATTGAATTTGTCTTGCCAACGTGAAATGCATTCTCCAATAAATCAGGTTCCCAAACGTGAACCTCATATCGGATGTTATCCTTTAAATCCCCTATGAAGACATCAATCTTGTGTTCTTGTGGAATATAAGGTACCCTTATATTCAATTTTGGGAAGTCCTCAATGTGCTCCACCACTAAAAACTTTTTTTTGAGATTTATCAATTGGCTAAACAAGTTGTTGCTCTTTGTATCCTCATAATGTGCTATGATTTCCTCCGTAAAAATTGACCAAGTGACAATTTTTTACATGACCAAAGCCAGCGATTGTTAGAAAATTATATATTACAGAGCAAGGAAACACATAAAATATGTGGAAAACACAAGCACACAAAACACATAAAACCAAAGAGACACAAATATACGTGGTTCACCCAGTTTGGGCTACGCCCACCCCGAAAAGCTAGTCCTTTCTTTATATTATCCAGCAAAATGAAGAGACACAACCCATAACAGATCGGATGTAATATCCTGTATTCTCTCTCACAGTCTCCCTATCTGTTTCTTTCTCTAAGAATACACATACAATACACAACTGCAATATAATACCCTCATACAAGTGAGGGGTTTCCTTCTAGGGAAAAAAACCCTAAACAAAACATAACTTCTATCGTGAGATCAGGCGCCTAATGAACGACCCAGATTGACTAGAAATGATTATAATTCTACAAGGCAATTTTACATCTATTTTTAGCTTCGGGGGCATTGCACCTGAAACCCCCCACCAGGGGGGGCTCCATAAAGTCATAGCTACCCCCCCTGGACCCCCCAGACAACATTTAATTATGGGCAGCGTTGCCGCCCTGTTAAGGTAAAGGGGTCCAATGCTATGATACAAAATAAACAAGATAATCATGCTCTTCATCCAACAATGATACCGTACAAATGCATTGTGTTCTAGATATAAAGTTGGAATTCATACCTTTTGTGTGTTTTGCACATTATTGAGATCAAAATATTTCTCCATCTGTAGTATCGATGTTACGGGATCCTTGTCATCAAACTTCATCATATCCATCTTTGGAATATGGTGGTTCTTCCATCCAACATTGGAGTTTATGAAATAACGATTAACATTTATTTTGTTCTTATCATGAGTTTCCTCTACGATCTTTTTGCCATTAGGAACCATTTCTTGTATCAACTTTTCCAAACCTTCGATGTCTAATTTTAGATCATTCTTCATGTTTTCCATGTTATCTTTCATTTTTTCATCGATATTAGCTTCCATGTCATCCATCTTAGCTTCCATGCCAACTTCCATGCCAACTTACATCCCATCCATCTTAGCTTCCACGCCTTTCTTCAAAAATTCCATTTCATTTTTTGCTTCTCTTTGCAATAGAGAAATTTGGTTCACTTGCTCTTGTAATTTTGAAATCTCATGTTGCATTTATTCATCTTCATGAGTCATAATAGAGCCTTATAAAGGCTTAATGGTTACAGGGAATTTTAGAACCCATTACTAATATCTATTCTTCAATATTCCCTTGGAATAAATTCAAACTAATTTTTCAAGCAAGACTTTTGTAAGTCGAAAAAAATACACACCTTTTTCTTTCTTTTGAGGAGCTCAATATTGAAACTGGATTATATATTTGATTTTAGATATTAAATATTTGAAATTCAGTCCTGTAGTAGCCCTATGAATATTATTTTGAATTCCATAGATATGACCTGATTTGGATTCTTCAAGGAAATGTTACGCCCAATCTCCCACAGTGACCCAATTATGGACTAGTTCAATAGAGCACACTTGTATGGCATGTCACGTGTCATTGTTTCCTCCTTCAACTTTAAGATTTATACAAAAAAACTACATTCCATGCACTTGTGGCCACTTTTTACATAATTCCAATCCGATGCTCAAAGAGAGAGTTATGACGATTTTCCCACGGTCACCTCTTTAAGATGAAATCTGGGAGCCGTCATTTCCACACATCATATCTCTGAAAATATTGTGAACCAAGATCTGAAATTTTTATACGAGATTCCTCATGATTTCATTTTATTGGATAATATAAAGGAAGGACTGGCTATTCGGGGTGGACGTATCACAAACTAGGTGAACCACATATATCTGTTTCTCTTTGGTTTTATGTGTTTTGTGTGTTGTGTTTTACGCATATTTTATGTATTTCATTTCTCTGTAATATATAATTTTCTAACAACTGGTATGAGAGATGAAGGTCTATTTTAATGATAAAATCACAGGAAAGAAGGGTTCTTGGTTCGAGTGGGAGCAATGGTAGAGGATGGTAGGTTTAGGGTCATGAAATTTAATGGCCAAAACTTGCCACTGTGGAAGATTTAGATGGAATATTATCTGTATCAGAAAGATCTGTACCTACCATTGAGAGGAAAAACAAAGAAGCTGACGACTATCACAAACGTAGAATGGGATATTCTCAATTAAAAGGAACTTGGAACAATACGGTTCTACCTCGCGACATCAGTAGCCTTCAATATTTCGAAGGAAACAAAAACAGAGGTTTGATTAAGGTATTGGTGAAACTATATGAAAAAATTTTGGCCTCAAAAAAGGTATTTTTTAGGAAATGCTTATTTAATATGAAGATGTTAGAAGGTGGATCTGTTATAGACCATTTAAATTATTGTAATACTGTTACCAGCCAGTTAAGTTCTATAGGGTTAGAATTTCATGATGAAGTTAGGGCTCTGTTATTTCTGTGCTCATTTCCAGAAATATGGAATGATTTAGTTATGGCCATTAGTAAATATGTATCTACATCTATTACTTTAAAGTTTGATGATGTTTTCAGTGCTATCCTTAGCGAGGAAATGTAAGAGAAAAGCTCCTGTGATACATCGAGTAATGCTTTGAGTGTAGATTCTAGGGGAAGAAAAAGGGAAAGAGGAAAGAGATCAGGATATTGAAATAAATCAAGGAAAGGAAAATCCAAGTCCATATCAGGGATAGTGTGCTAGAAATACGAAAATAAAGGACACCCGAAGAAAGACTGTAGATCTCGAAAGGGAGAAAAAGGAGACACACAACAAGAAAAAAATCATGAAGCAAATGTGACAGGTGATGTGTTACACGATTCTTTGATTCTTTCTTTTGAAAATGTTACTGATTCCTGGGTGGTAGATTCAAAGGCATCATTCCATGACACACCTGATAAGAAATATTTTCATGACTATGTTCAAGAAGATTTTGGAAAAGTTCATTTGGGTGATGATAAACCCTATAATTTTTTTGGAATGGGTAAAGTTATTGTAAAAAAATAGAATCGAAACCAATGGCTATTAAAGGAGGTAAGACATGTTCCAGATATAAAGAAAAATCTGATTCAACAGAGCAGTTAGGTGGTGAAGGTTGTGACAACTTTCACAGATAAAATATGGAAGGTCACAAAAGGAACCCTACTAATAGCAAAACAAGAAAAGGTTGGTACATTTTCTTTATGCAATGATATTTGTATGTCTGTTAATACTTTAACTTCCAAAGGAGAAGATGCAACATTATGGCATCATAGGCTCAAACGCATGCGTGAGAAGGGGTTGAAGATTCTTCACTCAAGAAATTTGTTGTCGGGTTTGAAGAATATTGATTTGGATTTCTGTGAGAATTGCATTTATGGAAAACATAAGAGATTCAAATTTCTCAAAGTCGGGAAAGAAAGTAAGAGTGAAAAATTAGAGCTTGTGCATATAGATGTATGGGGATCTGCTCAGGTATCATCTCTCGGTGGCTCTCGTTATTATGTTACTTTTATTGATGATGCAACTAGGAAAAATTAGATTTATTGTATTCATAATAAATATGATTTATTTTATACTTTCAAGGAATTGAAAGCTTTTTTTGAGATTGAGACATGAAAGACGTTGAAGTGTCTCAGATCAGAAAATGGAGGTGAATATTGCAGAAAAGAGTTTTATAGGTACTATTTAGATCATGGAATTCAGAGAGAGAAGACAGTTCCAAGAACATCACAAGAAAATGGTGTGTTAGAAAGGATGAATAGAACAATCATGGAGTGTACACGATGTCTTAGATTTCATGTAGGATTGCCTTTACAATTTTCGACAAATGTTGTAGATAATTCTGTTTATATAATAAACAAAGGGCCTTCAATTTGCTTGGATGGTGGTATTCCAGAGGAGGCATGGCCAGGTAAAAAGGTAAAGTAATGTTTTTTAAAGCCTTTTGGTTATGAGGCCTTTGTCCATATTAATAAATAAAAGAAAAAATCTTGAGGCAAAATCGAAGAAGTGTACCTTTATTGGATATCGTGTTAATGATTTTGGTTATCGATTATATGATTATGAAAATCACAAAATCATTGGGAGAAGAGATGTAATATTCAATGAAAAGGTATTGTATAAGAATCAGTTGCGGGAAAAGAAATAAGACAAAGAAAACAAAGAATACATAGTTCTTGAAGAGATCATAGAAAAAGTAAAGGTGCCTAAAAATAATAATAATCAACAACCACAACAACAGAAACAGGCACCTCAAACACCTGAATGTGGTGTTAGAATATCTACCAGGATAACTAGACCCCCTGAACAATACTCTCCTTAATTATATTATTTATTGTTGACTGGTTCTGGTGAACCCAAATGTTATGAAGATGCAATGCAGGTTGAAAATAGGATTAAGTGGGAGCTAGCCAATGAAGAAGGGATGGACTCCTTAATACATAACTAGACTTGGTACTTAGTCAGGTTGCCTACAGGAAAAAAAAAATTGCAGAATAAATGTGTTTACAGGCTGAAGGAAGAAGATGGAGGAAAATAGAGGTACAAAGCTTGAATTATGGTGAAGGGGTTTGCACAGAAGAAAGAGATTGATTTTGATGAAATATTTTCTCCTATTATTAAGATGACTTCAATCAGAACTATTTTAAGTCTTGTAGCAGCAAAAGATTTTCATCTTGAATAGTTAGATATAACAACAACATTTCTCCATGGATATTTGGAGGAAGAGATCTATATTTAGCAACCAGAAGGATATGAGGTCGAAAGGAAAGAAAAATTAGTGTGCAGGTTAAATAAGAGCTTGTATGGCTTAAAATAGGCTCTGAGGCAGTGGTATATAAAATTTGATAGGTTTATGTCTGAACAACATTATACTATATGTCACTCTGATCATTATGTTTATCTGAAAATGAAAAATGATGGCAGCTATATTATATTGTTATAGTATGTAGATGCCATGCTTGTTGCAGGGTCTAACATGCAGGAAATAAATTTTCTCAAAATAAATTGGCAAATTAATTTGCAATGAAGGATTTGGGAGTTGCAAAACAAATCCTTGGTATGAGAATAATAAGAGACAGGAAAAATCACAAATTAACATTGCCTTAGAATGAGTACATACAAAAGGTGTTGAAAATATTTAATATGCAGAATGCAAAACTAGTTAGTACACCTTTTGCTAGCCATTTCAAACTCAGTAAGGAGATGTGCCCAAAGACCCAAGAAGAAATGGATTTTATGTTTAATGGTCTACACAAGGCATGATATTGCACATGTAGTGGGAGTTGTAAGAAGATACATAAACAATCCAGGAAAAGAACATTGGATGGCAGTGAAATGGACTCAAAGATATTTCAGAGGTACCATAAATCAAGCATTATGCTTTGGTGGTTGAAACATTTCTCTAATGGGATATGTTGATGCAGATATGGAAGGTGACAAGGATAATATGAGGAGAAATACAGGGTATGTATTTACTGTAGATGGAACAATTGTCAATTGGGTTTCAAAAATCAAAAGTGTTGTTGCACTTTCAACAACAGAAGAAGAGTATGTTGCTGTTACATAGGCTAGTAAAGAATTGATATTGTTACAAAGGTTTATGGATGAATTTGGTAAGAAGAATGGTATGGGCACGTTATACAGTGATAGCCAAAGTTTCACTCCTCTTGAAAATCATTCTAGGACTAAACACATACAGCTTAAGTACCATTTCATACGATTAGTGTTGGAAGATGGACAATTGAAGCTCGAAAATATATACACTAGCCAGAATCCTACAGATATGCTAAAAAAAGTTGTAACCAGGGAGAAAATGAGATTATGCTTAGTTTCAATTGGTCTTAAAGTATGATGATGAAGATCAGAAAAAACCAAGTCCAAAGTAGAGTCATTGTCCAAAAAATGAATCAATGGTGGAGTTTCTGCAATCAGTCTCCAAGTGGGAGATTGTTGGGTGTGGAGCCTGATTATCTTATTTATTTTGTATCACAACGTTGGACCCCTATTCTTAACGAGGAAGAAACAATGCACGTAGTTAAATTATTCATGGGGGGTCCAGGGGGACGACTGCAAATTTATGGAGCCCCCCCATGGCGGGGGGTTTTGGGGGCAATGCCCCCGAAGCTAAAAAAGGATGTAAAATTTCCTTGTACAAGTATTGTAATTTCTAGTCCATCTGGGATGTTCATTATGCAGATGATCTCACAGTAGAAGTTATGTTTAATTTAGGGTATTTTTTCCCTAGAAGGTAACCCCTCATTTTGTATCAGGGTGTTGTATTGTGGCTCTCTATTGTATGTGTATTCTCAGAGAGAAAAATAGATAGAGAGAATTTGAGAGAGAACAGAGGATATTGTTGAGCCCCAAGATTTTTCTTTCTTTCATCATAATTCACTCCATTTTCTTTTTTCCATTGTTATCCCAGGCTCAAATGATCAATGAAATTAGTTAAAATTACTTTAAGAATGAGTATCATGGCTAACTTACTAAGTTTTGTGATTTTGTCATTGTAATGCATTTTGAACTGAAACTAGCTACAGAATGCAGACATTCCGTAGCTAGTTGCCAATTCTGCAACTGTCTTCACATTCAAGCATGTTCCATGTGTCCTCTCAGGAAAAGCCACACATGGGTGTATTCCACATCATGTCCTCAGCGTTTGTTGCTCACCATGAAGAATGAACTTAATTCTGGACGTGGTTTTGTACGTGGGAACTCATACAAGGAGGCAGACTCCTAATAGGACAAGGACAGTCCAGATGTCCTTTGTCACTTTACGTTGCCATCTTTAGAGTTATAGTACGATTTTGATATGAAAAGACAATGATCCTCGTATTGTTGCAAGTTCTTTTATGAAGATTTGTTATAAATGTACTCGGGAAACCGAGAGACAAGCACTAGAGATTTTGATTAGATTTCATGGATTGACTGCTATATTTCTAAAGACCGAGAATACTCTGTTTTAAGTTATTTCCATTTAATGAAGAAGACAACATTTCTTTGAACGCGTTGAGTTGATTTTGAGTTAGATTCTGTGCTACTCTGGTGGTAATGGGCCCCTGCCTCCTGAGCGGCTTTACTTTCACAATTTAGATAAGTATCTTAGTTCATTTTCAAGTTTTTGAAGTTTTCTTTCATAGTTAATTTCATTAGTCACTATAGCTATACTTGTTCTAAGAAACTCTTCCAAAATATCATTATAATGAATGAGAAATGGTTGTAGTGTTATAGATTTTATTTGCAATTCCTTTTGTTCATTATCACAGTTGAACTTATTCTAGTAAACTCTTCCAAGAAATCATTATGATGACTAAGGCATGACTGTGATACTGAAGGTTTCGGTTGCTTGTTTACACTAAGTAGCATAGCTGATCTTACTCTTAAAAAGCTCTTCCACAATATCATAACAATGAGTAGGAGATAGCTGTGATGTCTTAGTTTTTAATTGTAATTGCTTTCAGTTTTCATGTTTGCATTTGCATTGAATTGTACAGCCAGGATTGTTCTAACAAGCTCTTCCAAAAAACCATTCATGATGAACGAAATAGGTTGTAGAATTCCATAGATTAATTGCATGATAACCTAGTTAGGGCACTCCGGAGGCAAATTGCATTTAATTCATGCTCTATTATTTCGTTTCAAGTTTGATAATGGCTTTTTAATTGAGCACTGATCACTGTAGACTAGTAGCACTCTAGTTTAGTTCCAGCTTAGCTCACTGTGTTTACATTCCACATTTAGTTGCCATCCATTGCATATTAAACTGCATTAGTTGTTAAAATTAAATACCACGGTCTTCATTATTTACAAAACTTCTTTTGTTCTAAACATATATTGACTCATAATCATCTGAACAGAAGATAGTATCAGTCCAAGACCTGGAGTACTTTTGCAACCTTTTTACTATTCCACAAACGAGCCTTTCCTCAAAGACTATTCAAAAAGGAAATCTATAACTTTTGAGTGAGGTTTAGTGATGTTAAACTAAGTTGCAGAATAGAATTAGGTGCTAGTTGTAGAGTAGAGATCTTATGATGTTACCAATGTTCTTTATCAAATATGTTTCAACAAACCTTTAATCATGGATGAGATGTTGTATCATTATAAGTTGATTGTTTAATTTTTTAGTTAGGAGAATTTTTTACACTTAGCTGCCCATTTCTCAAGCTCTTCCAAAATATCCTTAATGAAAGAATTGGACAAGTTAAGCTCATGTTGTGATTTATTTTCTTGAAGTCATTATCAAGCTTTGTATTCTGCTAAGTCATAGTTTAGGTTTGGTTCTGTCTCAGTATTTGCATTTGTCATTTGTCATCAACAAATTAGGCTTCACTCTGTTTTTAACCAGTAGCTTCTTTCCATCAGCATTTAGTTCTCTCCCTTGTGAACATAAAACCATAAAAAGACCAAAATCATCATAAAACACTAGACACAATGCAGTAAGAAACAAACACCTAGGCACATACAATGCACCACACTTCAGCAGTTTACCAACCCTGGTTGACAATTAAATGAACTGAATTTAGGAGACTAGGTTGAGCACAAACATATATTACAGTAGATCTTCTTTAGGTTGTGCCTCTTCATTTTGCTGGATAATAGAAAGGAAGGACTAGTTGTTTGGGGTGGACGTAGCCCAAACTGGGTGAACCACATATATCTGTGTCTCTCTGGTTTTATGTGTTTGTGTCTTTGTGTTTTCCACATATTTTATGTGTTTCATTTCTCTGTAATGGGCGAAAACGCGAAGTTGGGAAACACTTTTTGGCATGAGATAGAATTCGAGAGAGTTTTTTAATTTCTCGGCCGAGAAAAAAAGTCAACAAAATTTCTCGGCCGCAAACTCTCGGCCGAGAGTTAGAAAAACTCTCGGCCGAGAGTTTTTTACATTCAAAAACTCTCGGCCGAGAGTTTTTCTAACTCTCGGCCGAGAGTTTTACTGTGCAAACTCTCGGCCGCAAACTCTCGGCCGAGAGTTTTTAAAACTTTTGCCCGGGAGTTTTCCCGCGCATAAATTGGTTTAAAACTCTCGGCCGAGAGTTTTAAAAATTTCTCGGCCGAGAGTTTCTGGTCAACAAAAAACTCAGAAAACTCTGCAGTTTTGAGAAACCTGCAACTTTGGAGGGATAGAACACCTACAAAAACAAAATGTTATATGTCGGACTAAGTACCATTAGATTCGTCTCTAAATCTAGTTTTCGATGATGTGAGATTTATGGAGTTTCGTTAAAAAATTCAATTTTTTATTAATTTTTTACTAAACTATGTCACTATGGAATTTCATTGTTCGAAAAATTGCACTGAATGAAAATTCAATAACTTTCAAACGAGGACACCAAAAATTTAAAAAAATCATAGTGCACTTCCTCTCCCTGTCTACTTCAAAAGGGTACTCTCATTTTTCTTATTGACGATCACATTGAAAAGAAAATCAAAGGATAATAAAATGTACTGAAACATCACTATTTTTTTGTCTTCATCCATTTCAAAAAATAATAAAAAATAGTGATTTGATCCGAAAATTACCAAAAAATAGTCTGTGCACTAGTGCAATATATGCAGATTATGATGCTATGGTTTTTTTCCAAAAAATGAATAACCTTCCCTAAAAATAGTAAAGGATAATAAAGTGACTATTTATGTTTGCCTGAAAATTTCAAGTATATGCAGTTAGTAAACAACAAATTTACCCCTCTATATGTCAATATTTTTTTAAAAAAAAAATATCGGTATGGAGGTAAGACGATTCTCTACAATTCTTGTTTTTATGTCAAAGCATAATTTGCGATAAAAATATGAGTTTAGTGGAGTTGAAGTTGAAAAACATAGAAAATTACAATTTTCAACATCAAAAAAGGGCAAAAAGTGTTTCCCAACTTCACATTTTCACCCTAATATATAATTTGATAACAAAACACTTTGTCGAGTGTTTTAAGTACTCGATCGAGCTGCGAGGCTCTTAAAACCAAATTTTTATATCCCCTTTTGCAGATTTCTATCCAACTCTATTTTGTATCCTAGTATATTTACATAATAATTTGTCATTAAGTGGAAGAGTTGATCATGTTGGATTTGTGAATGAATCCTCTATGGAATGACATGCGAATTTGAAACTTTTGAATTGATAAGATATTTTTTATCTAATTTCTTTTAAACATAATTCTTGATTTGTTTTGGACATTTTCAAAGGAGATGAATAAAAAATCAATAACATAAATAAACATAATGAAAATTTTTCAAAAAATACCACTATCTTTAATTACAGGTCCTCTTCAAAATGGTACTCTTGGTATTTAAATTTATTTAAATAATTGTTGAAAACAATTATGTGAACATGTGTCTACAAAATGAAATTGACACATCAAAAAAATATAAGTTTGGATAGAAACAAAAAATAATATGAAAAAATCAGTTCTTTGCATAGATCATGCTCATATATATATATATATATATATATATATATATATATATATATATATATATTGAAAATTACACATTTTATACTAAATTATGTTATGTGAACACACACATACCTCTTAAGATGTGTGAAAATTTGGAAGGACAAACATTTCATTAAATGGAAAATTCAGAGATTATACGACACTAAAACTATTTGCAAAAAATATCATTAGGAAAACAACATAATTATCAACATATTGTATTTTTACTCTGAATCAAAATTCACATTGCTTTTATGAATTTTAAGGGTATCAATTCGATAAAAGAGGAATGTTTGAAATTTCATCGCCACATTTGGCCCAAAAGCATATCTTATCAGGCATATATATATATATATATATATAATGGAATGGAGGTGGGAAAATAAATAATAATGTTTAGGGCAGTCAAACAAAATAATATATATCATATATATTTTAGTATACAGTAAACCATGAGGTGTAGACCAATTCTCTTGTGTGGGATTTAGTCCCCACCAAGTATGAGGTTCAAATCATATGGGGAGGGGTTTATGATGGGAATCACTTTTTTGCGGAGTAAATTGTTCGAAGTCATAATATAGCTAAATCGAGTTGCTGGGAATATGGTTCTTCCATTCAAAAATGGGGTGGCCCCAACCTAGGTTCAACCTAGTTTGAAAAATAAAATTTAGTATAAGGTGAAATTAAAGAGGAAGAAATTGAAATTAAAAGAAAAATAATTTTATAGTTTTTTTTTCAGTAAATTGTGGATTACACAAACAAACAAGGAGGAAACCATATGCAAAAAATAAGTCTTACATGTTCTTTTTAAATATAGAACATTGTTGTTGGACATCAATAAATATGTTGAGATGTTGATGTAATCATTGAATTAAACTATGTTAGATCTAAATATGAAAACTAGTAGTTTTTATCAATAAGATAACCCTCTTATCATATGAATGGAGATTGAGATACAAACAGAAATAGAAATAGAAATTGACATATACACTAAAATCAAGATATTAATTTCACTATGGATACATTGATAGAATACTCTAAAATATAATAAGTGAAATTTATTTGTGTGATGTATATGATGTATTCTCAATCCTATCAAAAGGAATTACAATCATAAAATTACCACTATCTTTTGAACATAATCTACCAATAACATTTATAGAGAAACACAGTCTAACAAAGTTGTAATAGACACATAAAGAGAGTGAAAAGGAAGAAAATCAACATTTGTAATAATAATTCTACCAAAGAGATTTATTATTATTTAACTGATTAGCATATTAAAATATCATTAATACTACTTTGACAATTGATAAACATAAGTAAATGTGCAAGTAAAAAAAAAATTGGATTCTAAGACAACTTTGATTTCAATGTATAAGAATTGAGTTCAATGTACATTTTCACCATTTGTATAACAACACTTCTAGGAATTGACATGTATGCAAAGATCAATACATTATAATGTGAAAAAAAATAGAAATAGAAATAAAAAATGACATTGAATTTGACATGAACACTATAACCAATGCATTTACTATAAAATTCCTTGGAATCCCCTTGAATTTCCTAGGTTGATAAGAGGTATTATTCAACCAATTCAACCTCCATGGTTTCATTATTGAGAGGGGATTACAAATTTTTCCTTCTTTAGAAAAGTTGGGACAATTAACTTTGGATAACACTATCATGTTTAGTTCGTCAATAACTTTTCATCATACATATTTTACCTCAAACCGACTCCTGGATGGAAAGTTACACCCTTTCAATGATTTACCATTTGACTCTTGCCACATCAATAAGAGGTTTCCATGTGACATGCAAATGAGACTTGCATGGCCATGCGATTCTGACTACAACACCCCCATGTTTCTTATGTGGCTTCATCACCACATCCATGGTTCTTGCCACGTAAACGTTTACTCATGGGTCCCACTAGAGCTCACCACTTCACATAAATCCATAAATCCCTTTGTGTTTGATTTCTAGGTGCACACATAATTCTCACATGGAAAAACTCTCAAACCCCTAGATCCTAGGATATATTAGGATCTCCACCACTCCATAACACATATCTAAACTTTGAACAAATCAAGAGATTCACGCATTTGTGCCTTGTACTCCTCCTTAGGTGTATTAAATTCTTGGATACATGTACCCCTCGTGAAGGCATCCAAATTTGCATTAAAATATTATCAGATAGTCCCAATCTGAACTTCACATGGAATGCATCGTATGGACTTATATGAGTCCAAGCCTTAAACCTCCTAAAAAAGGTTACACCATAGATTTTACCATTTCCCTTCGCTCCTTGCGACTCATTTGCATTAGATCAAATCTGGTGCACTCACAAACTTCACATATGGTTTCGATGTCTACACTCTGAGATTCATCTGCCAAAAGAATAAAGAATATTCAGCCTAGATACAAGTCTGACATTTTACAACATCTATACTTACAACTTTTATGATTTCAAGGAATTTTCCCCATATTTCCTTAAAGCCTAATGTTAATTAGAACACTAATGTTTATAGGAATGATACATTCATTCCATTCTTCCACTCTAGGAATTAAAACTATCAACATACCCACTGACAAAAAAAAAGAACAAGAAAAATCATGGCTATACTCTTTGCGACTGTAAGGAAATACAAACAAAATTTCGCACCCCAAATTCGGTATTCCACATTGCTATCATAACTACTGATCAAGCATACATTTCAGCATACAAAAAAATAAAAAATATTAATCATTAAAGCATACATGGCCATGCAAATAATGGAATCCATTCATTACAAAAAATAATTGAAGATATCAAATATTTATACAAGACCATGTAAATAACTTTGTATCTTAGGAACAAATTAGCAAGAGAGGATATTTAAGCCTTTCAAAACCATGAGAACCTTCATATAAGTATGTCATTTTAAATAACCTAGAGTAACAAATTTTTCCAACAATAATGTTGATATATCCATTTTCATAATCATAAAAAAATCATTCATTATCCACATTGAATATAAGTACAAGTAAATACACCTACATTTAAAGCTATAATGACTAGAAACTGAGGGAAGGAATTTAACTCTCCACCCAACCATAGGCCAACTACACTACAATATCTCTTGCAACTGACCACCCACGAGTGAAATTCAAAGAGTGAGGATTTTATCACTCAGGGGGTATTCACACCACTTTATTTAACTTAACCACATGGGAACATAGTTCCTTCACGTAACATATAGGAGTCTAGAGAACACATCCTCTCCACCTAATCAAATAATTTAATGAATCCAGAGCACATAGAACTCCGCCCAATAATTACTATAGGATTCCATAGTGCACAATGTCTCCACCCACTCTACTATACAAGAATACAAGGCCCAAAATTTCTACACCTATAATAGGATAAGGATTTAGAGAAAATAATTCCTCCTCTTGATAGGTTCTATGGGAATCCAAGGTACACCCTCAAGGTCTCAACCCGTGGACACATCACGAGAAGTCATAAAGTTCACAATGTATCCACCTATTGAGTAGGAGTCATGAGTCCAAAATGACTCCATATTCTCAACACCACAACCTCATCTTCATGCCACGATCCTTATTGTGCTTTCAAGCTTGTTCATTCATTCTGATTCTAGCCTTTTCCAACACATTCTTCCACAATTCAGTTTAAAGTACCCACTCTCTTCGTGTGCCTCTGGATAACTATTATCGATGTCTCCTTGAGAATTATTCTCTACATACAACCACTAATGCCTTCTCCCTCCCTTTTCTTTCTGTTTTGACTTCCATAACAAGACCCCTAGTATTACATGGACTATATGGGTTTTTTGTCCTTCACTGCAAAAATTCTCCTCCTTAGACTTATGAATTTGTATCCACTCATTAACCTAATCATTATTTACATTTCCACATTATTTACATGAAATAAAATTCATAGTGACATTAACAAGACGGGTAGAAAAAAGTGTTATCACATTGATTTTAGCATATGTTTTCATCATTTTTAAATAAACACATCTAGAAATTTACATATATACTTAACTTAATTCCTTGAAATAGAAATATAATTTCACATTGAAGTAGAAATAGAAATATAAATTGACATAAAGATCGACATTCAATAAATATTAACGTTGAAGAGAAATTGATATCACCATATACACTCAAATGAGTACTTATGTATATGTCTATTGGAGAGAAATATAAGTTCACATGTATATTTTGATTTATGTGTACATGAATCGATTTCAATGTACATTTTCAGTAGTAAACATTTTACGTTATTTGTATTTAAATTATTTTTCCTGTAATTATCTAGATATAGCTTTGAATGACAATTTTTCTTTTATCAATATATTAAGCAAATAAAGTAAATTTAAATTGATCATATTCGTCTCATAAATATATGTAAACATAGTTTTTGTCATCTAAAAATTGCCCGTATACTAAAAATGGAATATATATCTACGTTTATCTTTCTGCACTAGATTCACAAATATTCAATACCTTCAATAATTTCATTTTTTTTATTATTTAACATCTTCATCACTAAATATTGTTGTTACTTTTTTATTGTTTGGATCCATATTGAGGTAAATTTAAAATCAAATATATACATATAGATAATGATGATTATTAGAAAATTTAATGTTGTTACTTATGATTGGAACCAGCATAGATCCATCTTCACACTAGAGCTATCATGTGATGAAAGAGATAAAATCCCACAATATATTTGCTAAAAAATGGTTTTCACCTTAAAGGATTTGATCCCTCTTGAAATATGATAAATTCAGGGTTAAGATGAATCTATACTAATTTTTTAACAATAATGTTTACTTATTTTTTATTATAAATTATACTCCAAATACAATTTGGAATGACTACTATTTTTTCCTAAATTATTTCCCCATAAAAATATTAAATATAAAAAAATACAACTACGACCATTAAATACACACACACAAACACAAACACTATATATATATATATATATTAAACAAAAATATGCAACATCTAACAAGTGCGTATCGGAGGAAGGCCACTATTCGACACCAAAGTGAAGTAAATTAAATTCAGGACAAGGACTACAGTTTATGTTTGCTCATTTTTATGCAATTTTTTCATCTTAATGTGTAACTTTCTCAAAATAGTTTCATTTAAAATGGTTCAATGTAAAGTAATGCATTTCAAAAGTATAAATTAGTAGTGGACATTTATGAATGCAAAGTGATGAATGTCAAAAATGTAATGTAAATAACTGGTATTTTGTCAGGATATTGCGATGATGTTTTGTTCTTCGGATTGGGTATTGTTGAGGAAAGAAAAATATACAAAGGTATTTTTTTTTGTCTTTGTGTGGCATCCAATATGGATATCTATCTCGGCAAATCATCTTGCTTCAGTAGAAAAATGGATGAAGTCCGAATAAATTTGATCCAAGAAATATTTCTTCTCGGGTTTGGTTCTTTAAATGATGGCTTTAAATATCTTAGATTTTCTTAAAGCCTAATAAATATAATATTACATATTGTTAAAAAGGTGGGAAAAAAAATTGTCATTGTTTTAATTAAAGGTTTTTATTAGGAGGCCATCTGATCTTAAGAAAATGAGTCTTGGAAGGAATCTATGTCTTCTAGTGACTTTACAAAAAGTTCCTATGTATTTTGGGAACTATCAAAAAATTGTGTATTCATTTCATTTGGAATGCAAGTACATAGGGGAAATGAATGACTCTAGTGTCTTGGATCAATATGATGCTTTCAGAGTCTCTATGTAGCTGGGGCATATGCAATATAGAAATTCAGACTAGCTCTTGAAGGAAAGAGATTTTGGCATATGCTTTTTCATAATAGTCTATGGAGTCTGGTAATGAGGGTGAAATACTTGAAATACATCTCAGTTGTAGATTGTCCAGAAAATATATAAATGTTACTAGGGTAGGTTATGTGATGTGGAATAATTTGGCAAGTGGTATGAAAGCTTTAGAGAAATGGATTTTATGGAATATTGGGAATGGGGATAAAGTTCTTCCTGGTGTGATTCGTGGATAGGATGCAATGATCACCATAGGCTCTGATAGGTTGGTTTATTTTTAAATTATTCAGGTTATATTACTATCATTGATGTTTTTAGGTGGGTATATGTAGGCTTGGATAATCAAGAATGGCTTTCAGCTCAAGATTTAGGCCTTTCTCATGTTTATGAAAGTGAATGGAGCTCTTTTGTAGTCAATCTGGGTAAATTTTGTTTTTTAATTAATTGGTAAGAGGGAGACATCATCAAGTGTTCTAAAGAATAAACAAAGTGAAATTATAACAACTAGATTTGGGTATGATGTGCTAATTTCAAGAAAATCCTCTTGCTTATTCATAATGGTGGCACATATTAGTATGGAAGGGACAAGGCCCCTTTAAATATATATTGTTTATTTAGTTATTGCTGGAAAGAAAAATATTGATTTGGGATATTCTTGTTAAGTGAGGATGGGTAGGTCCTAAATTTTGTGTTCTATCTCGAATGAATAAGGATTCTATTGCTCATTTGTTTATTCATTCTACTTTTGTAATTTATATTTAAAAGGAGGTTTTGTATTTCCTTAGCCTTGATGGTTGGTGCAATGGGAGCTCGATTGAAGAGTGTCCCTATAATTGGAGTCAAATAACTACTTCCTCTTCACTTAAGCTTCTTCTGATCTTTGTATTGTGGGGAGTTTTTCTAGGGCTAAAAGTGTTGATTCGAAGACTCGGTGGGTTTCTTTGAAGTTATTATTGATAATGCAATATAGTCTCATCTTAAGAAAGTGAAACGATTGAAAGGGAAGAAGATCATGCTTATCACAAATTGGAGTCGTCGACTTGTATCGTATGGGGATTCTTTGATGGAGTCCATCACACAGATGTTTGTGGTGTGGGTATAGTCATTTTCTTCTCGCATAATCTTGTGATTAACTGCAAAATAGGTATTTCCCAAGCTATAAATTTTACAACTCATCTCCTTACTATGTGGTATTCCATGATTTCCTTTTGGAAGTAGGTAAAAGTATTCAAATTGAATGGGGATTCAAAATTCCTTGTGGACTAGTCCAATGGAAGAGTTCACTTAAGTGTCCATTTAGAATCGTGTAAAAGGAAAATATGCTAGCTACACAAGAAATATGATAATGTGCATGCTCTTCATACATTCAAGAAATCTAATACCATGGCGTATATGTTATCCAAAGAATCAAAGAAGTGTCTGGTAATGTGTTATCTATTTTATCCTATTTAAATAAGATTAAGTTAAATTTCAAGATATGTTTTAGGTCTAAGATATATGCTAGGTTTTTTCTAGGCAAAAATTTTTAAGTTACCATATAAAATGCTATACAATAAAAAAAAAGTTGCATTTTAATTTCTTATGAAATATCAAAAAATTACTTTTCTTTAAAAAAAAATATATTATTAATATTAAACCCATTATTAATTAAATAATTCAAATATAACCTAAAATAAATTAAAAAATTATAAAAATTAATTCTACACACACACACACACATATGCAATTATTATACATTATTAATTGAATGGCATATTTTTTAAGATGTTGATTTAATTTAAAATTTGAATTCACTCATTTAAATTAACTTATACATTTCAAAAGTGAATAATACCTTACAAAGTCCATATAAAGACTTGCCCATATATTCTAATATATATTGTATAATTGTTTTAAAATATTTATACTAAATATAAAAAATATAAGTATATATATAATTACGCTGTAAGGCAATCTTATTTGAAAACAACTTTCCTGGGTGCGAATGTGTCCATGTGTGAGCCATTGGATCAAATGTTAGACAATTGAAATGTTTTAGGCCATTAAATCCACAAGTAAATAGCTATATATATATATATATATATATATTTTATAATGTAATGTAATAAACATTTTAACTAGATCAAAAAAAAATAAATAAAATAATAATAAACTATAAAAACAACCCATGTTATTGACCCATGGTATTCATGTGGAAATGATTTATCTTGATCAATAATAATGAATGTTCATAATTATCATTTCTTAAATAACACTCAATTTACCTTCAATTACTTAATTGTAATAGTTTGTAACTATGTACATAATCTATCAGATTTTCTTTTTGTTAATGAATATCAAAGTTCTTCTATTAAAAAAAAGCTATATACATATCTTTAATTACCTAATTGTAGCTAAAAAAATTTACATGTTTTTCACTTTATAATCATAAACAAATTTCATATTATATGATGTCAGACTTACTCAAATTTTTATTCGGAAATTTTAAACAAAGTTTTTTACTACATAATTTTAGCTTTTATAATTTTTTTTATTTTTCAATTCAAACAAAACTTACAAAAGAAAAAACCCACTTAGTCTTTACTGTGCATTATAGTTTTACAAAATTGGCACTAGTAAGTTGACATAACCCTAAGGGGTTCTTTACAAGTTTTATCATAATCTTTCCCTTCATATAATAGTGCATTCTAGTTTATAACCTGATCCACAATAAAAGAAAATGGCTAAGTATTTCAAAAAATATTAGTTTGTAACATGATCTACAATCAAAGAAAATGGCCAGGGATGTCACAAACTATCATTCACATAGTGATCTATTGACATTCTCAGTTGAAATGGATCCTATTAGATGCATGGTGGCCAGAGACACTAAAAATTCAAAATAGATATCTGTTTTGACATCCATATTCTCTACAAACCATCCAAATTTCCCATCTTACACAACAATTTCTAACAAGAACCGCTCAATTTACTCTCCAATTTTTGAAACCCCCACTCATTCCAGGGAGATAAGAGTGTAAAATCAAATGTTCCTGTGGTTTTTTAAAAGGGTTCATAAAAAAAACAGACAATGAGAAAGTCAATAGTGTGGTATAATAACTTATTTTTGAATCATTGTGACAAACAAAAAATCACATTAGCTCACAAAATATATCTAATGCTATAAGGATCTGAGATGATAACAATGTTTTGAATCATGCTAACTAGGTGACAACCAAAAGTAATTTTTAACCACAAGAAAAAAAGTCACAAAAACTCACAGAATATATCCAAGGTTCTAATGAACCCCATACATAGTGATGGATATCATGGGAGTTTTAGTGAACATAGAACACCACCCTAAAAATTCTATACTCTTTGATAAATTTAGAATAACCTTAGATATCTAGATTGGATGTCGAGGTGGGTGGTACAATAATTGAGGATTCTTGTTAAAGGGTAAGGGAATTTAGATACTCTATCCTTCCACCAAAGCTATAAAAAGTGAGACTTGTGAATTATAGTTTTACAAAATTGACACTATGCGAATAAGAATAAGTTACAAACATTAGTTATTTTAAAAGGTATTTTAAAAGTAATAAGAGGAACGTACATGAGGTCCATGGTAATTAATGTGATTCTTTGTATTATTTTTATTTAAAATAGTAATTTATATTTGTGTTTTTTTAAATGAATATTGTTAAATGTGTTTTGAGTAGAGAAAGTTGAGAAACGAAGGCAGTGGGATGCGAATGACATCGAAGGAGGGAGTGACACCAAGAAGTAATGCTCTAGCCTACGGACGAGATGGACGTTAAGGCATGAGGCAAAGACAGTAATGTTCACTTGAGGTGAGCAACTAGTGCGTTTAAGGGCTGCAGGATAGGCCCCATGTGTGGCCATGTGGCTAGGCCATGTGCCACGCAGTGGAGCTGCCACCTACTGTATCAAATTAGGCACCCGCATTCGGGTATATACCAAGACTATTGTTATTCATATACATTATAAAATTTATGACTAGCATGAAATTAACACTCAAATATGTAGATGAACTTGGAGTAAACTCTATTTCGATTAATCATTTAATGCTTCTTTTAGAGAATTATTAATCACCAAAGGATTTTCACCCCCAATTTCGTAATTATATATCTATAACAAATTTTTTATATATGTGAACATATTATGTTGGTTTATATATATATTTTTCACCCACAATTACCTATTTCAATATTTATGGTTGATAACTCTTATCATCAATAACTTTGAAACCTCCACGAGCTGCTTCCATGGAAGCAAAAAATGCCTTTCATTCCTTCACAATGGCTCCTTCTCTCCAACAACTTATTTCTTCTAAGCTACTCTTTCCTATGCTATTTCCTTCCAGCGTTTCTTTTGCAACATGTGGTGCAATTGCTAGTTTTAAAAGTTTTATCAAATAATATAAGTAGTTGAAAACTATAAATTACATATTTAAACGATTAATCATGAAATATAATAAGATATAATTTATAGTAAGATAAAATTATTTAATTATACATATATAATAACTTAATTTATTATTTGAATAATTTTTATTAAATTTAAAATAAATTTTATATAAAAAAATAAAAAAAAAAATTTTAATTTAAAAAAAAAAAAAAAATTACAGTGGAAAAAACCCATAACACACACCCACACAATGGACCACTCATTTCACCAAAAAATATTACGGATGAGATTTCAACTTCAAAGAACACGTTATCAGATTGATGTAAACAAAGAGCAGAATATATCAATAACTTTCCGGCTAATCCAACAAACTTGAGTTGCTTCCTTCCCCAAAACAGTACAATTCTGAAGTTTTCAGATTACTTAAAGATGATCCGTTTCTTATCAAAAAATCACTGTTTGCCTTGATGCTATAATGTTGTTGCATGTTAAAATCTTGGGATAGTATTAAATAAAATATCATACGCAAATAAAACAAACATGAGTACAAAACATTCTAGCTCTGGCTCAGAAAACCATATAACTTCACATTTCAATTTCAAAGATTTTCATTACACCCATGTAAAAATCAATACACGGACAGACATGGTAATATTTTTAAAATCTATAATACAAACAAAATGCATATTAAATCTCTCACTTCATTTCCCGTTTGATGCATTATCTGGCACAGCTCCATGACAGTGATTCTGCAAAACTGAGTCACTCCGATAATTCAATTAAATCTTTTCATTAAATATTATTACTTTATAACATATATTAAATATTTTTTAAACGTGGTGAGATTACATTTTTATTATTTTTAATATATATTGAATTAGTGACTTTCCATCAAAACGTAAGAAATAGGCAATCGTTTACTCTATCCACAACCAGTGGACGAAATGAAATATTATAGAAATATTATATTATTTATATTCAACTAATCATAAATTAATGCTTAATTTAGTAAATAATACTTAACAATTAACCAAAAAATAATCCGAATTTCCTCCCATCAATTGAAACAGTAAACAATGTAAACTCCGTCATTCAAAAATATATATACCAAAATTTAGATCAACTAACAAATAAAAAAATAATAAATTAGTCATTCATTTATTCCATCGAACTTGATATTTAAGTGGTGAGTAGTCCCAATTTCTCACCAATCAAAACCGTAAACATTGCAAACTTCCAAAATTCCAAAATTCACATAACTCTATACCAGATATTATATCATCGCTAACGATAGTAATATGATAGTAATATAAGATGTGAAATCTGTTTTAGTAAAAAATGAAGGCCAAATGGAAAGCAATGTTGATTTAAAAGTAACCAAACAAATGTTATATACAGGAAAACCTTCATAATCAAACCATGATTACCGAGATTTTTGCAATTTGACTGTATAGAAAATTCCCCTATGGACTAAGAGATTGTTCCATTGTTTCTATTTCTGACCAGGAGATCAAGTTCAGTGAAATCTAATATCACGCAAATTTTTCCTATATCACTATAATGGTAGTCAAATTGAAAGCAATCCACTAATGCCACAAAATTTGTCTGTAATACCTAACAAAATAATGGTCATATTCATCCTTTTTCAAATCACAAAACGAGAACAAAGTTGGGGCCCATTTGCTCTATCTATAAAGGATTTTAGTGTCACATTTCCTTCCCTAGCTATCCATTTCCAGTTGACAATCTATCCTGTTTGGATAGGCGCTGATGCAAAAAGGGCACTATCCCAATAGTGTTGGTTTTGGAAATATATAGCTGAATTTTGTACATATAACTACGCGCTAATTCTGTATAAAAGACAATCCAGCATTTTACATCAAAGAATGGCGTTGTTGTCAAGTTATCGTGTTTGAAAGATATAACCGTTTTAAAGCGTGCCAATCACACACAGGTAGTGAAGTATTGTGCACTATGAAGGATGTTTCATGTTTTTTTTAAGGCTGTGCTTTCTTTCAAAATGTAGATATTAGGAAAAATTTACCTGTGGTCCAGGAGAGACACAACCACAATGTAAAACACCTTTAAATAGATATCTAAAACGTAGGCTTTACGGAATACATATGTATTTCATTATATTCATTCATTGTGACTAACACTTTTGAGTCTCATTTTTTAGTCTCATTTTTGTAGGTTACTATATATATATATATATATTCACACAATGTCAAATACATGTAGGTTACTATATATATATATTCACAGTATGTCAAATACATGGCAGATTGGCCAGAGAGACAGCCAAAAAAAAGACACAAATATATATATATATAAATATATATATATATATATATATATATATATATATATATATATATAATTTAGCATTTCTGTTTAGATATGTACTTATTACATTAATCTATACATAGGTGAAACTTGATCTTATGGGATACCAAAACATACTTTTCTTCTTATTCTATTTTATTTTATTCCATTTAATTAAAAAGAAAAAAATATTGTTTAATATATATATATTTTTTAAATACGAAATTGAAAAGAATTAAAAGTGATTTTCACAACTTTATATATACATAAATTCCTTTCTAAATGAGTTATAACATTTAATAATAATAATAATGAAAAATAATAATAAAACTAGTCAATATTCCTTTCAAGTAAAATGTTATATTTAAATAAAAATTTGTTAATATAATATATTTATATGAATTTTTTTTTTTACATAAATATATTATATAATATATTTCTATCTCAATAGTAAATAAAATATTTTAATGTTAATATATATAAAACAATTAGTTATAAATGATTTTATTAATAAATGTTTTTACATCAGAATTATTAATTTCATGAAGATAGATAATTTTGTAGGTACTTAATATAAAAATAGCATATTATATATAATGGATTTACTGAGTTTTAATATAGAATTTCGTGTAAATGATTTTAACGTAAGTTATACATTTAATTTGTAATGCTCAAACTAATTTAAGATTTATATAATATAAATGAAAAATTGAAATCACCAAACAAAACAAGATAGACAATAAACACTATTTAAGATTTATATAATGTAAATGAAAAATTGAAATCACAAAATAAAATAAGATAAACAATAAACACTATTTTCATACAGTGAATAACTCAAAGTCCAAAAAAATACCTTTGCTTTCATTCATTCATATATATATATATATATTACATTCAATGTCACATTAAAAATTGATATTTATTCTTCATTCTTTATATATATTAATTACTTTCAATGTCACATAAAAAGTTGGTATTTACTTATTGCAATACATATATTCACTATAATGTACTATATGTTTATCATTTACGTAAAGATCAAAGTTCCTTTTCAATTTAAAAGTTGTGTTTACTTTTAAAGTATCTTTCAATCAATTAGTTATGATGGAAATTAATGACGGCATTAATTATTTTTTTATTTATTATTTTCATTTTTTTTACATGATGGAAGTTAATGATGGAATTAATTATTTTTACTTTTTATTTTAATTTTTTTATTTAATGGATTTTGTTTATTTAAAAGTGATTTATATTATATTAGATTTTTTTTTAATGAATATCATATAGTAAATAAATTTGAATTAGTTATGTTATTTATATAAATAAAATATTTTTGTCTTTACATTAAAATTTACATTAGTTTTTTTATTTGAGAATTGGGATTGAAATAGTGGAAGCTATCTCTCAAGAAACAGAATTAAAAATATGGTTGGTGAGTGTGTTGTTGTGAGTAATATGTATTAATACCCTCTAATTATGGCCTTGATCTCTAAATAAAATTCTTATGACATAACCTTAGATGATACAGAAGTGCCTTGGTGAACCTTTAGAGAAAGTTTTCAAATATGTAATAGAACCCTAGATAACATATTTTGATATAGTAGGAAACACTAGACTAGCTTTGAAATGTGGTCCATATTTAGTGAGAGCATGCAATGCACATATTGAAGAATTTTCAACGTAGACACCTAAAAAATCCATTATAACTAGAGAATGTTTTTCTCATGCTGAAAAAAAGATGATAGAAAATTGTCATGGTGAACCGCTAGAAAAATTGTTATAATATGTAAAAGAATCGTAAATAGCTTATTTTGATATAGTACATAACCATAAAATTGTTCTAAAATGTGGTCCATATTTACTGGGAACATTCAATACACAGATTGAAGAATTCTCAACATAGACACTTAAAAAATCCATTATAAATAAAGGGGTGAGATTGATGGTTAACTTTTCTTGTTTCTCTCGAAACTTAATTTTTCCCTTTCAATTTGTCCACCAGAGTTTAAAATTTTAAAATGAATATGTATAAGTGTATGTAATGTGTGATTAAGTAGAAACATGGAAAATGATTTAAATTTAAAGTAGAACCATTTAGAGTTGCAATTTTTATTATTAACTATCATTTTATTATTATTATTTAACAAAATAATATGTTGATGCAGCACTGACTCATGCCTACTTAAATCCTGATTTAAGAAACTACAATGCCCAATTTTTTTTTCTGAAAAACCACTTCCTTCAATCCAATACACACCTAAGGGATATAAATCCCTTAAAAACAAAATGAGAGTGGGAGGAATTTGAAGGATAGGATATCCCTTTATATAAAATTATGAGTGGGACGAGTTAAAGGGTTATACCATTTTATAAACTCCAAACACTAGTCCATTCTATACAAGCGCACAACCTTATGAAACATATGCTCTAATATTAAAATCGACCCTTTATTCAATTACTCAATGGTGGGTTTTATGCTCTTCTATATACGCATCCTAGAACCGTGCACAAAGATCTATTTCTACCATGTCCTCGCTAATAAACTTGCGCCTGAAACCTTCTAACTTTCCCACAATATTGTCCATACAACGAAGGTTTCCATAAGCCCGAGTTTAGTTTCTCGAATCTCTATCTAATTGCGAAATTTGCGGCTCAGAGAAGGTTTTTAAAACTGCTTCTTTGAATGCATAAGAGATAGTTTCCAAGAACTTCCATAAGTAAACTAGTAAAGGAAAATAGCACTTAGGATGATTAGCGAAGCAACCATATAGCGTGATCGAAGCTCGAAGATTTAAAGAAGTTCTATGAGGTTAAATTATTTTGTTTTTAACTTGTATGAAGGTTGAGGATTGATGGCTACAAGGTAGAGTTTGATGAAATTGTGAGAGAATTTAAGGAGTTGAAATAACACACTAACATGACAGTGGTGAATACAAAGAAACTAAATCAGCGGTACAAACTTTGTAAGAGGAAGGACAAAGATAGTATCAGTCTAGGATGGAGGATTTGACATGTAACTATTTTGTTTTGTGAAAGATTGGATAATTTCTCTTGATAATACTAAAGTTGCAGAGTAGTAAACGTGAGGAATTAGAAGGAAGGTAAATTTTTTTTGATGTAGAATAAATGTTTAATTGAGATTGAAGGATAAAAAACAAGGAAATGGAGATGAATGAAAGAATTTGCATCAAGAAAGAAAGTGGAGAACAAAAACACAAAGTATGGAAACCTAGATGATTGAGGACAACGCTAGAAGAACAACATGATAGACAGAGGAATTAATTCCAAACTAAGGTTTTTGATCCAAGAGGAATTCATCAACATACATATTGCCAAGAGGCAATGATATTTTTCTATTATGGGAGTGTAATATAGGAGCATCCCGCTTGTGAGTCAAAATGTATTTTGAATATAGTGGCGTTCATTTCATTTACCAAAGGAGTAGGTTGCCTAATTGATTGTAATTATTTAACTATTAGTATTTTCCTATGTTTGTAAGGAAATTAGATAATTTGTGAATATTTTAGTTAGATCTACTCTAGAAAAAGACATATTTAGAATATATGAAGCAAGGTGGAGATATTTGAGCATAGCTATATCATTTAAATGATTTGTGGATTTAGGATTATAGGTTTAGGTGAGAATTTTGTGGATGTGAACTGAATTAGTTCAAAATCCCTTGTATTTAATAATGTAAATGAGAATTAATGGAGTGCATTAGAGGTGTGTGGAAGACAGGGTTTGAGATTATTTGAGGTCCAAGTAACGTCACAAGGGTGAGATAGATTTTATTGAAAATATGGCTGAGAGGGCCTTTTCTAATTATTATTTGTGTATATTAATAGGATAATACTTAGTTGAGAAATGTGTATATTTTCTTAGATTGAATCTTTTGATTGTGTTGAAATAGATGTTTCGCAGGTGTAATCAAGCTTAGGAGAGATTTGCGCAGTGGAAGTGAAATAGACTGAGGAAAACAGATCAGTTCAAGTATTAGAAGTGTGCATTAGTAAGGTTGAACAAGATCAAAGTATATCAATTCAGATGAAGGAACACAGAGCCTTAGAAGAAAGAGAATGCATTAAAGAATGCAAAGGAATTGAGGTAGAAGTAACATCATAGTCACAAAAGAGGAGTGGTTGAAAAGTAAGCTCATGAGAGATATATGTTGATCGTTGAACAAAAAGGGATAAATGATCCATTAACGAGAGGTCATAGGATCATTTTTATAATAATGAGAAAAAGGAAAGCTTGAAGAAGGAAGGTCGAGAATCGTGAAGCATCTCGAAAGTTGAGTGAGTCAAAGCAACCAAGGATCAAATAAGCGCAACACTCACTACAAGGAAAAGACCCTGTAGCGGAGGTTATAAAAGATGTTTTTAATGTTATGAAATTGACCACAATTGTCAACAAAAGATTATCTGAAACATGCATTTTTAGTAATGGAGGTTTTGACGGAGCTTCTAACGGAACTTCAACACAACTAAAAAAATTGGGCAACCAGAGGTTATTATAGATGTTTTTCTCAATCAGTTTGTAACAAAATACGAAATCACCATTGCATTCTCCTACTATCCATGTGGTGCGTATGGGGTGTGTACACACCCTGGGCTATTAAGGTGTAAAAATCACTCACGCGTTAAAGGCAGACCATACCGGTGGATGCACACCTTTTCACTCGAGTTGTAGTCATCGATAAAGTGCACTGGGCATTCTAATAGGTATTGGTATTTGGTGCGGTTCTCATAGGTAGTAACGATGCACCGGTGTGCAATATCATACACATGCACCAGTGTTCATTTTATATTTTTAGAAACATCGACATGTGACAATGCAATTATTATGATTTTTTAAAATTAATTATTCATTGAAAGTCGACACATATCCTATAAAAGTATTCATATCAATTAATTTTTTATTAGTGCATTTTAATGTGATGTTTTGATGAATTTTTTATATCATCATATTTCACATCTCTTCATTATAATATTTAATTATCCATATAGTTAATCAATGGTGTAATATTTCACAACAGCAATGGAATAAATTAAAACATATTATCTATATATGTATATATATATATATATATATGTATATATATATATATATATATATATATATATATATATATGAATAAGACACTCTTTTTCATACAAAATGGGACATTTATTGGTGTCCCTTTCTCTTTCAATTGGGAAACTATGTCCATTACATTAAACAAAATCTCTGATTTCACAGAAAAATATTTCAAAAAATACAATGCCTTGCTTTGATTCCAGACATATTATTCATCATTCTTCGCTGGAACTGCTGTCACTACTCGAGCTACTTCCATGACTTGGGTTATTTGGAGGAATGTTTTGTTCATTGTGTTTATTGTTTCCTTCTTCTTCAAATTCTGTCTACAAACATAAAAACAAAGTGTAATGAGTGTATATACATTGGTGAGAATAATGAAAATTGCAATATTAAATAATATACATCAATGTAAATCAAAAAGAAATTTGTCATAGCAAGAATTGACTCGTGAACTATACATATTATTTCAAAACAAAATTCCATGCCTTCTTTCAACAATTCTTTTGTTAGCGCAGTTCCATACTTTGTTTCATGCTAGTTTTATACCCCATAACATATCATAGATTTAACATAAAATATTTGTTTTTTCTATTAATTATAGACGGAGGTAAGTAAAACACGATAGAATATACTTACAAATTCCACAATTAATTCTTGATATGCAAACATATACTGAAAACCCATATTTGACCCAATGTCAATCAATTCTTTTCATGGCTCTTATTTGTATATTAGCACATATTTGAAGACATTCAATGATGATTGTTGTAAGATAACTTAAAATATAAAAAAATTAAATCTAGTTGAGTTGTTATGAGTAAGTACTAGTTACTCACAATCTTATATATCAATGCTTTTCTTCCTTGTCATCCTGTTTTATGTGTTGAATGGGTTCCATTTATTTTCTTTTCTACAATAAAATACTTGAAAATTAAAATTTAATGCTAAATTATTTATTTATTGTACCTAACCAAAAAATTCAAAGATATACATGTTACATTTGAAGCATGATGTTCTTGATATGGCTATGCATGCAATGCAATTATGTCCATTTCTTTGACGATCTCCTTATACACCTTTTTGAACATTCCTACCAGCATATTTCTGATATCTGCTCATTCAGCCTTTGAGATTTTGATAATCTTCGTGAAAAAATAACATGACAATAACTATTTAATTTTTATATTGATATATGAAAACTAAATATAAAAAAAGTAATATTTATAAATTATTTATTTGTAGTAATATATACATATAATTCAAAAAAAATGTTTAAAAGAATATTATTTTTTCAATCCTTCTTCTTTTTTGTTGTATTTTTTTTCTATTAAAACTCTGACATGTCTCATTGACCAATTCTCTAGAAACTCTTCCTATAGTTTAAATAAAATTTGGTTCTTGGAATCATTTGATATTTTTTTGTATTGTAAGTGGAAAGAATGTCTATACATTCATTTCACTAGATCTCTCAAAGTTTTATAAAAGTTTTTCCCGCTTTCGTTAACCTCAAACACCACTCGAGATGAGCTAAGGAGAAATTCATTCCCATTTTCATATTCTATTTTTTTCCTTTTTTTAGAACAACATTATTTTCCTTTGTTGTTGGTCCCTGTAGAACATTAAATATAGATGAATTAATAGATTGTTTGAAATAGACTATCTAATATTTTTAAGTATATTATTAATGAAAATTCAATAAAGAAAGTCATATTGGATCGATAGTATTTTTTCATTCACCTGATTCATCCTTCTACAAATTTTCCATCAAGATTTTACAATCTTCTGGTCTTAGATCAGAAAGAGTATTATCGATATTTTTCATTTTTTGGCTCTTCATGATACACAATAAACACTACATATTAGTTAAACTTACATATAGTTCAAAAATAATATTTTTTGTAAATAATTTACAAATAATTTTCCTTTTTTTCTTTTCTGGACATGCTATCAGTGTTTTTTTTACTTGAACTCTTGTTAGCCATTTTTTTATCAATATAGAACTTGTACCATTCATTAATATATTTTATAAATAAATCACATATTTTTCAGGTAAAAAACAAACCAAGAAAATGGTGTGTTTATATATTTAACTGCCTCGATGTGAATTTTCCACTTAAGCACTCACAACTGTTTGATATGTTATTATCAACACATCGCCACTATAGTAGAAACATTGTATGGTGTGCTTTGTCAATAGGAGACAAAGTGCATTATATTAATATGGGAGGACCGATTAACCTAAAGAAAAATGAATCGAAAAATAATTTTATCAAACAATGTTTTTTGTAAATACACGACCGATGCTTCAAATTAAAAGAGCGCATTGGTGCACGATATTAAACAAGGCACACCGATTAACAAAAGCCGTTTTTAAAAAATTGTACAAAGGCCCACAAGGATTGGGATCTGACTCTACAAGTGGTCATGCGGGCTAGATGTGATACTCCTATATATATAGTAATACAAACCCTATAAATCTAAAATGAAATGCCCTAACTGTGAATTTTTGTAGTCACATAAACAGGAAGAAGCAAGGTTTTAACGTAAGAATGGATATTTTTTTTCGTTTTCCTGAATAGAGATTGTAAATGATTTTATTAGTAAAAATTAGAGTAAAATTTATTTTTTTTACTATGCATGTAGTAAATCTAACACAAAATATGAAAAAAACAATTATTACAATAAAATTTAACATTTTTACTATAGAACAGGGTTTTTGTGTGAATGACCAGATGCTTGAAATTCTTATTCTCTGAATAGTGCTATTGTTCGAAAGTATTTTTCTGCTCCACAATGCTCTCCAACTCTAGGTATGTATCTCATGCAAATCCCTCCCTGAAAGCTTTTGCAAAAATAAAGAAATAATGAATATATTTTAGTATTTAAAGAAATTTTTATGAAATTAGATTTCCGAAAATCATTGGCTAGTCATTTTTCATTTTACAACTTTTTTTAACTTCAAAAATATATAGTTGCATATTTTTCCCCAATATTTGGTGCATTTGTTAACTAATCGCACCAGTGCGTCGATTACTAAAACTGCATCAGTTCGGTTAACAGTACATTAGTATTGATAACAACAACTCATTTTTTAAGACACTGACATTAATTTTAGGAATGTACACCAAAATTTATTATTTATTTTGCTCAAATGCAGGGAGAAAATCTCATAATTATATGAAATGGAAAATTCTTCAAAATTTAGCACGTTCCATAATATTTATCAAATTATATCGCAGAGTTCTCCCTATCCATCTCGAAATGTAATTACGTTAGATTTTATTTATATTTTCATTATCTAATTGGATTTATTTATTGTATCCATGCCAATCAGCTGAATAAAATTAATGTATACAAATTTGCAAGTTCATGTAGATTCAAAATCGAGTTTAGATGCACAAAATATTCAAACAGTTCTAAGATGTCGAAAGCTCTTATTAAGAGAAGCATATCGTAAGGCACAATTGGTAGATGAAAATGGACAGTCGCTTCACCCTGCCAATTGTAACACTCCATATTCTAGCCAAAATCTTGGGACAATGATGGTGATAATTGTATGGTATAATGTAATTATTTCAATTTCAAACCAATTAATCATGCATTGTCATGCTTACTAATTCATATTATCGATATTGTACTAATCATGTTCAAATATTTTTTTGAAACTATTAGGATTCTAGTGATGATGAGCCACCTGTTGTTACACATTATTTTGTCACCATGACTTTTTACTGTCTATATGGGTTCACCGATACCTATATAATGCTCCTTTAGAAGTATACAACCCTAAAGTTCCTAAACCAAGTCCTGAATTTGGAGAAAAGCTTGTACAAATCATAAAAACACTTGTAACGAACTTTTCCTTAGCCTTACCTGCGGCACCGCACCCTTTTGCTCTAAAAAATGTGGAGCCAACTGCACATTTTCTTCATTAAAGGTGCAGACCCCTGTAAAAGGTAAATTGAAGGCGAAAGTAAATTCTAGAAGCCCAGCTGGTCGAATATTCTCCTAGCTGGAAGCTTCTAGAAGGCGTTATCTAGTTGAAGCCTCACTCCCTCCATTCATGAACATTGATCCCTTCATAAAAGGAGCATATTTATTGGTCTTTGGAACTTAATCCCTTGATAAGAGGACTCTATCCCTTCCATTTTGGAGCTGTAACCACTTTCCTTCTCTTATAAATTGAAGATTTGGTTCAGTCTCAAGGGTACATGCTGATATATGTAAAAATTATCTATACATTTTCTATACACTTAGTACTTGCTTTGTACTTGGTAGCTACTGATATGTAAAAAAATACTTGCTTTGTACTTAATATAAATTAGAGAAGAGAATTTCTGAGGAAACATAGTCTTTTTGCTAGCCATTATCCATGCGAGAACGATTACACACTCATATTTAGGCTGGTTCAAAGAGTGGAAGGGCTTATCAAACCAAAGGAAAACTCTTGTTCCGGACCCCAGAAGGACCTGTACAACATCAAGGAAAACGCGGTTTTCAGACTCCTTATTTTATTTAAATATAATATGAATGGATCCTATCATCTCAATAAGTTGTTTATGTGTTTACTTGAATGATTTATTTCTTAAATTCCTTGATCATTAAGATAGATTTATGATATCTGAATTAGTATATTGTGCAGGTGCTTTTGATTCTCTTCCATGTCTTTGATTGTAGGTCTTAAGGGGTGACTTCTTAGGAGCGACGGAAAGAAGGATACAAATAACATTGGATCATAGGTAGGTCCTTTCTCCATCATAGAAAATTCTAAATCATACATAATCTAGGGAAAGTAGTTTACATTTGTCATGTTTTTTTATAGGTATCCTTGTGATACTGGGGAGATCCTTCTTGTCCTCAAGAAAAAATTATCTGCCTAACACCTACTTACCATCTTTCGTTGCACCTGACGATAATGTCAAATCGAGAGAAGTTTTAATTAGGAGAAAAACTTAGAGGGTAATGATACCAAGAATGCTTGAATCAAGCACTTATTCAATTCCCAGTACGTCCAGATTCACAAATTAGGAATGACTACAACAATAGTGATTCTTCAAAATTTGGCAATGGAGGAAATCAAATAGAGGTTGGTATGGATGATCACTTAAGGGATACAACTGTCATGGATAAAATGGTGTTAGATTCATTCCAGAACTATGATCAGCTAGGGGATGATGCTCGCTTCGCTGATACCTTTCTCAAAAGCCTTAAATTTTCCTCCACCACCCCTCTATTTGGACTTGGCAGTTAGTGAAAGTCTACCCAGTTGGGGACAATGATGTTACTATACAACTTGAAAGAAAATTTTGGCTTGTCGAATTTATGTTTTTCGTAAACATTCAAGTAATTGACCATCCAGTCCCTTAAATTTTGAGAAGTGTTGATTGTTTTCTAATTATCCTATGGAGAACATGAGTGGATAGGACCCATTGATACCTTCCAATGATATATTATACCTTGAAAAATGCCTCATGGACAAGAAAATATGCTTATCTGAAAAATACATCTTTAGATGACTCAAAATGTGGGGCAATATTTTATTAAAGAGTGTGATTGATTAATTATTAAGGTTTCCTGGTTAGACATGAGACACAATATAAATTTTATTAAAGGATGTGTCTGATTATGGTTTTATAGTTATACACGGCGTGTAGTCCAATTTTTTATTAAAGAATGTGTTAGATTAATAATTATAGTTCCATGGAAAAATATGAAGTAAGTTCCAATTTTTATTATATGAGCACATGTTGGTTAAGGGAACCATTCATCATTTGAGCACAAACATTGACACTCCAACAAAGGATCTATGGTAAACCTACAAGAAATATTGGAACCACATAATTGACTATATATACCATGTTTGTTTTTCCATCAAATCACCAATTCAAATAGGAAGAGTTTTATTTCTAATATTGGTTATATTTTCATCATTATTGGTTTATTATTTATAGTATCATTTTTTAAGTTTGAAATTTATTTGATATGTTCATTTTCGTGGCTTGTATATGATTGTGGCTTGATGTATAGGACCGGTCCAAAAAGAGACATAATCACTCAAGAGACTACATATGAAAAAGTATGATTATGGATTAAGATATGTGGATCAAGAAGTTTCGATCATGGTATTTATTTTATTAGCCTATGTATTGAAATTTATATGAAATATATTATTATGAATTCACTAGATGCACTACATATTATAATGTTTGAGGAATCTGCTAAATTAATGAAGGTTTTGGAAAAGGCCATGTTATGATTTGGACATAATTCATAATAAATTCATGTTTGTGGGTCTTCACCATGGTGAGAATGGTGTTTCCAATATTTGTCATTAAATACATATGTTATTAATTTATTTCATAGACTTGCCAATGATTGAGCTAAGACGCGAATACGGTATCTCTATTGAGGCGAAGGAGGAATTTTGCAAAGGATGATATATGTCAGCCCACCAAGGCCATGGACAAGAACAAGTGAGATAATCAATGAAAAAATCATGTAGACTAGGGAAAAGACATAATTTTGTTGAGTACATTGTATGTTTTCCAACTACGACTAAGGATGAAGCATAATTGTGTTGAGCAAGATGTATGTTTTCCTACTGAGGCTGAGGGGAAGACACAACTAAGGTAAGAAAATATGAAGTTATTCCAACCATGTTTGATACATAACTATGCTAAGGATGATGTACGTATACCCACTGAGGCTGAAAATGAGGCATAAGTGTGTTAAGCCTCATGATGGTAAATTAATTTAGGTCGAGGATGAGACATAACTAAACTAATCACGATGCAGTTTTGTTGATTAAGTTTGAAGCGTACTTCAGTTGAGAATGACAAATATCTATTGAATAAGGCTAAGGCCAAAGTGTAACTGCTTTGGGCATAATAGAGGCATAACTAACCTGAGCATGAGTGAATTGAGTTGACTAAGGGTGAAGCCAAATCGTAACTCAGAAAAGCATGATGGAGGTTTGTCAGTTGTTGCCAAACACAAGGTGTAACTCTGTTAATAATGGTGAAGTATTTTCAATTGAGGTTGAACCGAGACTAAGGCCGAGGCATAATTGATGTTGAAGTGTAACTATGTATCCCATGATTGTGGGACAAAGTTTGATTGGCTATCAACTGGGCATGTTTGTTGAGAAAAACATAGCATTGATATACCATAGGTCAAGCGCTGCCACACAAACCTTAGATCACCTAGTTACTATTGTTCCATGAGTCGAGCTACAAATTGTGCTATTGACATGGTGAGCAAGTAGAACCAAGAAATATATGTTGTATTCATTACATTGAAAATCATGTTTGGGTTTTGGAGGCAATCACCTTCTCCTCCCCTTTATAGTCTCTCTAGTTACAACAAAATAAAATTAGGAGGGAAGTATTACAGGTCACTTCCAATAGTGCAGTTGGTGAGGTGTGTACATTGTATATACATGGTCATGGGTTTAATCTCTCGGTGGTTAAAATATCAAATTATTATTTTTTATTTTCATCTTGTTGTGCCGAAACAACCCCCCATTTTTATATTATTATCTTTAAAATAATAACGGGGACCCTCCATGTGATTTTTTGGCCATATCACCTCTTAAATGCTTTCATTTGGTTTATTTTGCGGCAATTTCATTTTTCTCAGTTTTCCACTTTGATTAATTCATCAAGTACAGTTTCTTGCAAGCTTCCCAACACTCTAATTTTGCTAATTTTGTTGATTTTGGACTTATGGTTTGCAAATGAAGTTTATTCAAATCTTAGTTGATTTTCACTACCTAGGTTTAGAAATGTATAAAATGTATTTTGATTTTATTTGTAAATTTAATTAATTTTAAAAATATAAATAAATTTATTTTTTAAATATTTTTTTAATTAATTGTAATTAATTAAACTAATTAATCTATAAATAATCATTTTTAATTATCTTATTAATCCTATTTAATGGAGATAATTATAAATTAATTTGTAAATATTACTATTTTTTATTTTTAATTCATTTAATTTTTAACTATTAATCAATTGTTAATTTTAACTAATCTAAAAAAACCACTAGATTAAAGAATTTTTTATATTTCGAATATATAATATCATAACTATATAACAAAAATCACATTATGTTTCTTGTAATTGAAATATATTTAAAAAAATAAATTAAATGTGTTAGAAAACCCGGAGCCGAGAGTCCGAAAAAACATTTAAATTATTTTTAAAAATGTTACGGGCCTTCGTGTCCCTCCCTCTCATTAAAATGAGCTCATTCTTTTGCATGGTTATATATTTTTTTAAGAAATATAATAAGGGAGAGGGCCCACTCCATGTGGAGACTAGCTCTCGGGCATGTGGCCTGACCTATATATTCCTCTTCCATTAATAAACTATTGAATTCCGTCATGGCTCATGTCAGTCTTTATATATATATGTATTGTTTTTTATAAATCATTTTTTAATAATTTGCATATTAATAATTATTTCTTAAAAAATTAAAATATTTCTTTAAAAATTTAATTCTTATTTTTTTTAAATTTTAGATATAATTTAATTTATAGTTTTAATAAAAAAATGTCCAAATTTTACCTAACCATGTTCTTTTGCAGCAAACTAGCACTTTTGACACCCTGAATTTTGGAGAGATCTATTTAGAGTTCTACCTGGCCTAATGAGGACTAGGATGGCTGGTTATAAAGTTTCAAAAATGGAGAATATTTTGGGAATGGTTCCATGATCATATTTGTTCATTATCTGTGCCTAAAAATTAGCACAAAATGGAGTTAAAAATTAGCACAAAATGGAGTTATGAATTTGCACGAAAAAACCAATTTCTTAATTTGTTTTGGAAAATTTAGTGGATGAAGTTTTTAGATGTAGAAAATTCATTCACGTTTTTCCTCATGAGGAAAATAATCATTAAAATGATCACTAAGAAGAAAAAGTTTCTTGCATTTTATTTATTTAATTATATTTTAATTCGATAAATTTAATAGAGGATTTTTGTTGGAGAGGATGAAACTAAGAGATATTGGAGAAATGATATGCACCATGAACGGAAGATAAGAGCAATGAAAACATAAAATTTGATAAATCTTAAATACCTCCAACAACTTTCCAATGTTGGATTTCTTCTTGTAAATTATTAATATCGGTTTATAGAACGGGAAATGGTTCCCCTTCTGTAATGATAATTTGAGCTATGGATAGGGAGGAGAACTCAAATCTGGATTATTTGGGGTTTTCTTTTTGATATCTAGATGATATATTTAATGTAGATATTGCACTATTGAAACTCTTTCCCTTTATTCATCGAGTTTATGAATTTTGAAGAACTACTGGAGATTGAATTAAGGAACAAAACAAAAGAATTAAGTTTTAGTAATTTTTTCTACAAGTAATTTTATTTGTTAGCAAAAATTTCATTCATTTAATGACATAATTATCTCAATTCCTTCATATTTTACAATTTTTTTAATATGATAATGATTTTTTTTGTTAGATTAGCTATATTGTTTAATAAAATTATAGATCTGTTATTTTTTTTCTCAAGCGCTTCAATAATATTTATTAGTAACTATTTACTAAAAAATGTTTCATCTGTAATCGACTTAATTTTCATTGAATTGTAAGAATTGTTTTCTACATTTTGACAAATGTCTCTCAACTGAGGGGAAGGATTAAGTGCGGTAAGGATGATGTATGTCTTCCCACCATGGCCAAGGACAAGGCAAAACTAATGTAAGCAATGAAAGATGGTTTTTGACTAAGGCAGAGACATAATTGTGTTGATGGCATCGTATGTTTTTAAGTATGGCTAAGGATGAGGCATAACTGAGCTAAGAAAGGATGAAGTTCTGCTAACCTGTGCTAAGACATAACTATGCGAAGGATGATGTGCATCTAGACACTGAGGCAGAAAATGAGGCGTACATGAGCTAAGAATGATGATGGTAATTTGACTAAGGTCAAGCATGAGACATAAATAAACTAAGCATGATGGAGTTTGTTGATTAACTTTGAAGCGTAATTCAGTTAAGCATGATGGAGGTCTGTTGACTAAGGATAAGGCTAAATTGTAACTAATTTTAGCATGACATAGTCATAACTAAGCTGAGCATGAATGAAGTTAGTTGACTAGGGCTCAAGCCAAAGCGTAACTGAGAAAATCATGAGGGAGGGTTTTTAATTGGGCCTAAAGGCAAGGTGTAACTCTTTTAGAATGGCGAAGGTTTTTTCGATTGAGGCTAAAGAGAGACCGAGGCCGAGGAATATTTAAGGTTGAGGTGCAACTATGTATCGCACAACTGTGGAGAAAAGGTTGACATGCTATTGATTGGGCATGTTTGATGACAAACACATAAATTTTATATAACATATGTCGATCTATTCCACACAAACCTTAGATCACTCAGTTACTATTTTTCCATGAGCTTAACTATGAATTTTACTATTGACATGGTGATCGAGTAGAACTAAGAATAATATGTTGTATTCATTACATTGACAATCATGGTTGGGTTCTGCAGTCAATTAGCTTCTTCTACCCTTTATATTATTGCTACATATAAGAAAATAAAATTAGGAGGGAAGTATTACAAGGCACATATAACAGTGAAGTTAGTGAGGTAGGTATATGCATGGTCATGGGTTTAATCTCTCAGTGGTTAAAATATTAAAATAATTATTTTTTTTCGGCCCGTTGTGTGAAAACAACTCCATTTTTTTACATTATTATCTTTAAAATAATAATAGAGACCCTAAATATAATTTTTTGGTCATATCATCTCTTAAATTCTTTCATTTGGTTTATTTTGTGGGAATTTCTTTTTTCTTAGTTTTCCACTTTGATTACTTCATAGAGTACAGTTTCTTACAAGCTTCCCAACAATTCTAATTTTGTTGACTTTGGAATTGTGGTTTGAAAATGGCATTTATTCAAAACTTGGTTGATTTTCACTACCTCGGTTTAAAAATGTACAAAATTTGTTTTAAATTTTTAAAAATTAAAATAAAATTATTATTTAATTGGTTTTTTTTAGTTAATTTTAATTAATTAAACTAATTAATTTGTAAATAATAATTTTTCATTCGTTTATTAGTCTATATTAATTAATATAATTTTAAATTCATCTGTAAATTTTATTATTTTTAATTATTTAATTCATTTAATTTTTAATTATTAATTAATAGTTAATTTTAACTAATATAAAAAACCACTCAATTCAAGAATTTTTATATATATTTCATATATAATATCAAAACTGTATAGAAAAAAATTACATTACATTGTTTATATATATATAATCTTACAGGCCAACATGTCCCTCCGTGTCATTAATACGGGCTCTTTCTTTTAAGTCTCTGAAGTTTTTTTTTTAAATATAATTGGGGCGAGGTCCCACTCCACATGGAACTCGACTTCTGCCTCCCTTCCTTACCCGTTATTGGCTTTCGGGAATCTGGCCTGACCCTCCTATATACTCCTCTCCCATTAATAAATTATTGAAGTACCTCATGGCTCTCATACATATATATATTAAATTTTGTTTATTAAATTTTTTTTTAATAATTTTATTTGAATAATTTCCATATTATTTTAAAGAGTTCTATAAATTAAAGTTAAAATACTTACTGATGTGCTTCTATTTCCTATATTTCATTTCATGATGTCTACATTTTTTTTCTAAAGTTGGAAAAAAGAGATTCTTCAAAAGAAGCCTATTCTTAAAGACATTCCAGCATCACTTCTTTATGTTTTATCTTTTTCATTTTTATTCAACATCAGAAGGCCACTCTGAAATATTTTTCTTACACTCAATTATTGTAAGAAATAAATCTTAGGGGTTTTAAAATAATGGGATGGAAAACCATTTTCATTATTGATCTTAATAAATGTCTTGGTCACTGGCCTCTTTTTCAGCCGGGGTTGTCTCTCAAGGAAGAACATTTTTTGGCATCATTTCCGGGGAATAGAGACGTGAAGTTATTTTTCCCTGGTTTTTTCTTGATTTCCATTTCTTTGTTTGGTGAGAAAATAAATTGATTAGGCTCTTTGACCAAAATAACCATCTTGGCTCTGAAAAAATCCAACACGAGGTCTGATACCTCACAAAAGAAGTATCTCATCCATTCTAATCCAGAGAAATTAATTTCTCAAAGAGTTTGGAAATAAGAGTCCCCCATAACTCCAAACCCTACTTCTTCTCATGGTACTAGTCCTATTCCACATTTTTCATATTTTCATTCAGAATAGGTTAGAAGAAATCTTCACTTTTCTTAATAAAGTTCATTTTTTCCTCAAAATATCTTCTCAGAACGTACACTGGAGGGAGAATTTTTTGAGCTAGTGTCATTTTATTTTCCATAAATTAAAGAGATTAAAACAATCAATTTTTCGTTTCCACATCAGCTTGCTTCTACCATGAATCATCAAGTTCCTATTTCTGTTGTCCCTCATCAACCATTTTCATTTAGGGAGGGAAGCTCTTATGTGTCCCACTAAAATTCAAACATGAATATTCCAACATTTCTCTTAAACATATATACCTTTAAATCTTCCTCAGGAGATGAATGCTTTTCCAGAATATTATCATAAATTGTTGCCCATGTTTATAGGAGAAGATGAACTAAAAATAGAGAAACAAATTTATTCTTTTTGTGCTTTTGATGAGAATTTGAAAGTGGAATATTTATACGTAGTGTTGATATTATTTTTTCAGTCACTTGACAGAGCAGCAAGAAAGTGGTTCAAAACATTTCATATTGATTCTACTAACACTTGGGAGGAATTAGACAATGTATTCGCTGAAATATGGGGTGAGAAAAAGGATCATAGTTATTTTTTTTTGACTAAATTCATTTAAATAAAGAGAAAAAACAAAAGAGGATGTAAATGAATTTATTAAAATATTTTATAAATTTTATAAAAGTCTGCCAGTAAAAATAAACACCCCCCCGGTAGTAGAAAAACTGGTGTTTGTAGAAACATTTGAGTCTAACTTTGGTTTTATACTGAGGGAGAGGAGATATCCTACTCTAAACTAAATATAGATTGATGCATTAGAAATTGAGGCCTATTTATTTGTTGCGGGAAAAATTATGTCAAAACAAAAAGTGGAAGATAAGGGAAAATGAAAAAAGGAAGTAAAGGGCTCTAGTTAGAAAGAAAAAATAATCCAAGATAGATTCAACAAGGGCACAACATAAATTTTAATCCTCAATTTAGGAGGTATCGACAGCAAATTATGCATATGGATAGAAAGGACCAATATCATGTAAAAACTAGCTTTGTATATTGAATATGAGCAAGAGGAAGAAGTACATGAAACTCTTAAAGAGCAGGAAAATGATATTTCTGTTTCATTTGAGGAGGAAGGAGAAAAATTGATAGGTGAAGGTTCAAATTTTGAATTATAGGTTTCCATGGGTGAAGGCGAAATTGAATAATACTGCAATAAATTTACAGATTTTATGCAGGCAGAGTTGGATAAGAAATATGATCTAAGATAGAGGAAGAGATCATGGGTTCAAGACAATGTAGAGGAGAAAGAAGATTGAATAATCGAAAAACAACCTGCAAAACAAATGGATAAAGGTAAACAAAAAATAAATACAGTTCATTAAGGGAAAAGTTCCAAGAGGAAGCAAGACATAGGGGTGTTACACAAATATATCCAACAATGTATACTGGGTTCTCAAAATTCCCCACATCAAAATTTAAATCAAAAGGAATAGTTGAAAATAGTTAAAGAGGGTCATTCCTTTAATTTATTATTTCCATATTTCTTTGTTATCCTTATATTTTATTAGATTCCATTGAATCCTTTTACACTCTACACCATATTTTTAATCCTGTAGATTTGCTAATTTCTTTTCAATGAACACGTTTTGGCCAAGCCACCATTTTCTATTTCCATTTTGATCCCATATGTCTCACCATCACTACCAACCTAGAGTTATTTCCTTTATGTATACAACCTTGTTCAATTTTATTTTTTTAGATTCAACTTATGCTGATTCAATTTCTTCAGTTTCCATTTCGTATTCTAAACAAATACTTCCAAGTTCAATTTCCTTTCTTTTATTCTTCAGCATTGGTGGTTTTTGTACTACACCCTTCTCCTTCCTTGGTCAATTTGACAATATACTTGAATTCCTTAGTCAATATTCTATGATATTGTAATTTTGCATATATATCCTCTTTTCTTGGGTTGCTATCACATTCAACTTTAGGAATGGAATCAACACCCTTAGAAGTTCCTCGATATTCTCTACATGTGTTAGTAACCTTCATTCATTATTGTCCATAAAATAATTGAATCCTATAATATGATCGAAGAACCTTTGCTCCTTAATTATATTTCTCCTTCCATTAACTATACATCTACGTAGACATTAATTTCCTAGAGCCTGAATGAAAATATGGAATTTACAACTGTAAAGTATGATGCTATTTTCTGGGGAAAATTATGCACGTAATACATCTATTATGTCTCTCATAACACCCATTTTTTAAGTGAAATTACATTCATCATTCCACCCAATAAAATTCTTGTACTTACCCCTCATTCCACTATGCGAGAGATGACACCAAGGGATATCTTATTCTTCATTCGCTACACATAACTCATTATTATCTAACTTTCAACTCTTTGAACTTATTACCCGCTTTCCCATAAATATAATACACCCTTCCATGATAAATTCATCTGTTGCTTTATTAGAAACATACTTGCAACCATAATTGATGGTTTGACCTCCTTTATATTCAATATGAATGGAATTTAATTAGCATTACATTCATACAAATGAATTTTAGTCACCTAGTAGCTTGATCCATTCTTATTGTCACTAACAAGGGCACCTGGTTACACATAGTAACTAGCTATATTCTTCATGGTACTCATTAGCTTTCTCTTCATGCAGTTATTATCCATATTTGTACATAGAAAATTTAGTCCTATAAACCAATCACATATGTGTCCTCATTCTTAATAATCCTTCCTTATTCATTTTATAATCAACTAGAATTATAAAATTTGTGTCTGAGTAGTTTTAATCAATTAAGGTTACACATTCCAAGAGAAAAGGATATTTTAATTAATTATCTTTCTTTTATCAACATAATAATTTTGTATATCACCTTAGACTTTGGAATTTCATATGGAATTTAAATTTAGAGAAAAACTTGACTATTTTGTTCATGGAATTTTTGTGAGAATAATATTCTCGAACATTTTTGTAAAGTCTCCTTGCAGACAATTAGTATCAATTCATAGATAGGTACTCAACGATATTGATTGTACTGATTGAAAACATAAGTGAAAAAATGCTTGCATTATTGAAGCTTTTTGTTCCACATTATATTCATATTCTATTTCACATTTAGTTCAATTTTATTATGTAGTAACAAAAATTATATTTAAATAAAATTCCACTCTTTATTTATAACATCATGGACATTATCTATCCCTATATGATGTTGCAATACTCATTCTTTTTCTTGAGAAATTATACTACTAAGTTCAAATTTATTTTTATAAAATCCAACTCTTTTATTCATTACCATTCCATAAATTATTCATTTTCCAAAATATGGGTTATAGGATGAAAGTTATGGTCTTTTGGATTCTTTTAGTTTGTCCATTTTCCCTTAGTTTGACCAGATTCTTTCAGATCAATTGTCTCAGAACTAGGACACCCAAATTCTAATTCTTCTCGATTGAATAGATTATATTATCCAAGGGCTTTCCATATGTTACATTTTTATCCTAATACGATCTATAAGCAAGGAGTTCTGCCTTATATAAGTAGACTAGTCCCTAAATTTTCCTCTCCAGTGCTTCAAGTATTCATTCCTAATATTGACTCCATTTGGTACTCATAATATCTAATCAAAAATATATTTTTTGACTGATTCCTTTGAGATCATTGAGTTCTCTAGATTTTTTTTTTTTGTCTAAAAATGTTGTGTAGGGCTTGAAAAATTTACTAGAAGCTATAAGAAAATTCATAGACAAATTCATTGATTTGGCCATTGAAAGGGAATTTGATGTATAAATCTAAATTGTAAGCCTTTATGCCTCTTTCTCTTTATTTTCATTCACAAACAACTATAAATGTAGGATTCTTTTTTTTGACTAGTCATATGGAGCATGTAGTTGACTAAACCAAGTAGTCAACTAATGTATAGTGTCAGTTGAATGGAAATTCATATCAACTAGACAATCCAATGGTCAACCATTGGGTAGGCTTATCCAATGTATATGATGATTTATTATAGAGGTGATTTTACTAAAATTTCAAGCTATTAATTCATTGATTTGATTGCACTAATAAAATATCCTAGTTCACCATCAATGAACCTAACTTATATAGCACACTTGTTGACAAAAAAGACAATTTGAGTAAGAAATTGACTTTGTTAACTACTATGTTTGACAAAATAATTAAATTTCCTAGTTGATCATATGGATGGTTCAATCAAAATGTCGATTCATTCAACCATCTATTTGAATCAACTAAGAAAATTCATTAGTCATTTATGTAGTCAAATCATTTGGTTATTTTTCTTAAACCAACCAATATAATATGCTATTAAATTGTAAACATGAATTCACTTGGTATTTGAATCAATAAGTTGTCATTAAAATTTATCACAATAATATCATTATGCCATTATAATCATGGAAAATTTTAGGGGCTAATATTCGCAGGTGGGCTAATTTTTCATGGTTTTTCCAAAAAAAAGATTCGCCAATTTCCATTTTTTTATAAAAATGATTTGCCCAAATTTTAAAATACAAAAGTATTTTACGTTAAAATTTTCCAACATTATATATACAGTATATATAATATCATTATAAATTTGAATTATTTTACAAATACATCAATAAAATTTTTATAGTTTGCATATTAGGGACTAGTGAGATTCGCCAATTTTTTAAACTTCAAAATAATTTTACATCCTTAAAATTTTCCCTGATTATAATGTCCAAAATGACTAATTAGTTGATCCAGTCAACCTTATACTTCATACAAATTTCCATCGTCGACTCTGGAACTCTAAAACTTTAGTCATTTCATAATTATGCACATCACAAATAGCTAAATTACTAAGAGTTTTACATATTACATATCCATGCCTCTAATTTTGAATTGTTTTCCCAATTTCACTCTTGGAAATTCTAATAAATATTTTCCAAACATATTAGGCATTCCCTCTTTGCACTTTCTATTTATCCCATTTAGACATGCTATTGAAACAAAAAATTGTACAATTTGTGGCATACTTGGCACTTTTTTCAATTGCAAAGACAATGGGATACTTAAAAAGAGTTATTTTTTCTAGTTCTTGACACTCCAATGCTATATTTTCCCTTCCTAAACTTGTTCCTGACATCATATTTGTCCCATCAATCAAATCAAATCAATAAATAATGAATGTGACCTACTCATAAATTAAATGAGTATATATAAACCAAGTAGACATATCAGTCGTACAAATTGATCAATGGTGTAGTAAAATAAATTAAATAATCAATCCAATTAACCAATGTCACAGACACCATAATTGTTGTTCCTAAATACCTATATGAGTCTAGTATTTTAATCTACTAAATTCATAGAGGATATATTTGGTTTTCATATTAAACTTGTCACATAACACTTCTAATTTCATCACTAATCATGTCCACTATACTCTAATACTTTCTAGCATCATTTTTGCTACTTTTTAAAATATCCTAGTTATATGATCTCACTTAATTACTCTATTAGAGGATCCTTCATACCATTACTTGATTCTATCACAAATGTTTCATACATACCATAGTAAAATGTAGTAACTAACATGTCTAGAACCATAATACAAAAATGTATAAACACATATAATAGATGAATAATATGTACATACAAATGCATATGCAACATTAAGGATATTAAAACATATACTACCTGTCTACTATAGTTAATAAATTGATCACAAACCATAGATTCTCCACCCATCCATGGAACTGACCACTCTAAATCTCTTAGAATCAAGTCATACCAAAGGTAGGACTATAATTCCACTAGGGAAAAGGCTCATCTAGATGCAACTATGGTTGCATATTAAGTACTAAACAAGTAATAGTCCAAGGAAACAAATCCAACAATTCCTTGACCTACAGTCATTTATTTCCCACATGGAATCAAAAACTATGGTAGTGAAACCCTTTATCTACCTATATTGTTCTTCAAGTTATGCCACTACCCTTTTAGTGCTTCTAGCACATTTTCTCCAGAAAGAATTAGAGTATTATGGCTCCAATACTTCTAGTTTATGTCAAGAGTATGCATGAACCCCTTAAGCCTAAAATTAAGTAATCATACCCAACTAATTTCATTTCTAGTACTCTAACCTTACCAAATGTGACCCAAGGAGAATTAGAAATGGAATCTGACCTATGATTAATAATTCTTTACAAATCCACAAGGATTAATTTCCATCTAAGTTCATACCACTCTAGTATCTAACACGATGTAGGGGATTTATTCATATGGTGTTTTCACGAAGTCCCACCTAAGGAACATACCCTACCACATCATAACCCACATAAGGCATTAATCCTATTACTTTTTGAATATTCATAAAATGAATTCAAGAAAATTATAATATTTATTTTTATTAGGAAACATATCTTCATTTGATTCTCCTAAAATTTCCCTCTCATGGAATTCTAGGCCTCCATAATTGATGTGTAAATCAATTTGTATCAATGATGTTTTTTATGAACATGTATATGGTTACATACTACATCACTAGATTTATTGGTCGTTCAATGTGTAGGCTCTCTAACATTAATCATGTAGTAATTCTAACCTAAAAAAATTGTATGGACATATGTACATGTGGCCTAAAGAAAATGAATATATGCACATGGACATTGAGGCCCACCACATCCTAACTCAGCAGACTAATAAATTATGCACAAATATAGATAATGGATCATCGTGGTGGTGTTACAGTAAAAATATTCAATAAAGATACAATATAACACAATTTTATTGTAAAGTGACTAAAATAACTTTATCACAAATAAAAAATTATTAAAATATATCTAAATCAATGCTCGTTATAAGATAAGTTTATTCAAACGGTAGATGTAAATAAACATAGTACCAAGTATCAAACGTCATTCTAACTGAAAATTATAGATATAAATGTTAATTTCCTTTTAGATAAAAATGATAGTTTTCTTTCATGTTTTCCCCTTTCCGTTTTTGCTTCTCTCAACCGAAGTAAGTAAAACTTGACCTGAAAATTTGAAAACTCCTCTCAAGTGAGACTCATGAGGAGAATATCCATTCTAAAATCCATAAGTATCTAATAGTGTTAGCTAGGTCTCTTTCCTCCGCTACATTTTACTTTGAGAATGATAAATATAAGTTTCATGAAGACATTGTAAGGACGTGGTACCTCACAACGATGAAAGGACAAGCTCATTTCTAGGGAAAATGATACGAGAAGTCCAATGAAAGTTTCTTAGCTTACTAAAAGGTTTTCCGTCAATAGATAGTATGACATTCAAAAGACTTAATTATCATCCATTTTCAAGCTATGAGCATGATATTGAATCCACATACATGAGTTTTCCATTACTTTCTCCTGCGGGGAAAAATTATTTATAATTCGTTTCATTTTTCCATATACTAATTAGAATGACATAACTAATGTTAAGGATAAACATTTGTGTTCATCAATCCTTTCGATAGGATTCCCTAGCATGATTCACGCTTATTGAGTATCAATTCTTACATTTAAACTATATATTTTTATTGGCTTAAATATTCATACTAGTTGTTTGTTGTTAAGCCTAGAGGCTCATTTTAGAGATCAATGAGGAGGGGAGCTGTAACTATGTCTTTGTTAAATTTGGAGTTTACAGGTCTCCTTTTTACAATGCCGTAATCTAATCAGCTTGGTTTTTTCCCTGAAAATGATGGAAATTTATGCAAGATTTTAATAAAATCCAAGAGAGAGGTTTCACTCGTCAAAGATGAAGATTTTGTGTTCCCAAGAGGTTTTTAATGGTTTTGAATCCAATTCCACCATCAAAAAAATAATTCAAACACTACTCTAGAAGTTTTCTCAGAATTGTTTTTCCTGGATTCCAGGCACTTTTGACAGTCTGGGAAATTCATCCGCCTCAGTAGACTTCTCCAAATAAAATATTCTCTAAATATAAAAGAAATATCCATCATAATAAAAAATAAAAAGAATATGTCATACATTTTTAATTATTTTTCCATATGGCATAATATAATTTGATGGAAATTAATTAGAAATAAAAAAAAAAACATGTGAATTAAACCTTATATTTTTCAAAAATATTTTAACAATTAAAAATTACACATTTTTTTTGCTCTCTAAAATAATTTTGTACATAAAAAAACCGGATCCTTCTGGACTCATTAGATCCTTGTTTAAAATGAATCTATGATGATAAATATATTTAGATTTTATTTGTGTTCCTTCTTCCTCAACATGTCCTAAGAAAATGATGCAGGAGCATCAACCCTTCGTAGTCAAACAACAACGATGACACCATGACAACACTGCAGAAGGGTGGCGTTACTGTAAGAGGATTAGATCCTAATTAAAATTCCCTTGAAGATGCCTTGTAATATGTCTTGTTAAATATGGTTTATATTCGTGAAGTATCGTAGGGAGTTTTTAAGAGATTTTAGGAGGAATTTGTAGATCTAACGTGATCCATGAGGCTGTATTAATTTTATGTATCGTACGCCTGAAATGTTGAGATTCGGCTAAGGCTATAGGTGTGTAAGGCCAAGTAACCATGAGGTCGCTTAATTGTGTTATTGTAATGTAATTAAATTCTCTCGAAATCATTGTGAGAGGTTTTAGTTTGTGTAATTAAAATTGTGCTTTAGGATTCTTTTTCATCTCTATTGAAAAATATTGAATGAAATCAATAATAGAGAGGAAATGCATTTCCCCGCGACACATAGATTTCAAAAAATATGTGAAAATTAAATTGTTATATACGCAGACACCATAATACACAGGCAAGGGAAAAATTATGTTTTCTATTCATTCTCTCTCTCTCTCTCTCTGAAAAAGAAAATGAAGTTACATTAGTTATAAAAAATGGCTGAAGCCTATAAAAACTAATCTAATAAATGTAATTCAATTTTCGAATGAACGTTCAACAACCAATTGTCCTTAGGTTGTCAAAATACTCATATCTTCATTAAATTGGCACATTGGCCATATTTGTGATTATACACTAAAACACGTGAAGACACGTTCAAAACATAAAAGGGAGGACTTCACACTTTATGTTTTTCAGCTTTGAGTCCTCATCACATCTTGTGCCTTATCGTAGATCATAGATCAACGAACTTAAGTCTTAAATGGAGTGAAAACGGGTAAAAATTAAAGGTTGCTGGCATGATGTGCGATGGGACAATCGCATCGCAAAACAAACAACTTAACTTGTGGGCACTAATAGGTAAAAAAAAATAATTACTAATGCGATGTGCGATATCACAATCACATCACATGGAAAATAACTTGACTTGCAGCTACAGAAAGGTAAGTGGTAAACAATGCAAAATGCGCTTTGCTATGTGGCCTAAATGTTGGTAAGTGCGGTAAGGGAAATACAAAAGGAATAAGGTGCAAAACAAGGTTTTTGCTTATGCGGTAAAGTTAAGGTAGGCCTCGGCAGATATCACATCGGTGGTGAAATAACATATGGTGAATGGCTTAAATGGTAAATATAAAACACTTGCGATTGCACACTACAGGCAAAGGTAAGTCAATGTGGTGGGTAAGGAAATAAACGTAGAGTTTAAGGCTCGGGTACTCCATTGATATTTTGCGTGGATCGCGTGAAGACACCTCTGGCATCTTGGATCTGCTGCGTCTTTCTCTACTATAACAAATTGATGAAATTATGGGTTGCCACCACTGTTATTCACGGCTGTGGTTGGTAGTATAATTCCAACACTCCCCCTTAATCACAACTTCCACCATCGGTCATTCCGAAACATTTCTTGAGATAAACAAAACTCTTTTGTCCTAATGGATTTGTAAGGATATCAATAAGTTGTTCCTATGTCTTTCAATGTTGCAAAAAAATCTCACCATTGTTAACCAATTCTCTTATAAAATGATATTTTGCATCTATGTTCTTTTTTATTTGTGGAAAACATAATTCTTTGATAATGAAATCGCTGAGCTATTATCACAATAAATTGTGGTTCCTTTTTCTTTTTCATGACACAAATTTCTCAGCATCCTTCTCATCTATACTGCTTGGCATGTTGTTGTTGTTTCTTGCACATATTGAGCTTTCGTTGTTGATAATGAAACTATTGGTTGCTTCTTGGAAGCCCATGAAATGGCTCCCAATCTCAAATGAAACATATAACCATATTTTCTCTTTCTATCATCTACACTTCCATCCCAATCATTGTTACTATATCCAATCAATTTAAAATGATCATTTTGGGAGTATAGAACACCATACCCCTTTGTTCCATTCACATACCTTAAAATACTCTTGGCTTATTTTCAATGTGTCTCATTTGGTGTTTCCATGAATCTAGAAATTAAAATCACATCATACATAATATCAGGCCTAGTTGCAGTCAAATACATGAGGCTTCCAACTATGCTCTTATACAATGTCAAGTTGACATTCTTGCTGCAATCTTCTTTGCTTAATTTTAACCCCATGACATTTGGAGTTACTGCTGCTTTGAAGTTCTACATGTTAAATCTCTTAAAAAACTTCTGAAACATATTTTGCTTGGGAAATAAAAGTTCTCTTTTCATTTCTCTTTACTTCAATGCCGAAGAAGTATCTCAATAAACCTAAGTTATTCATTTCAAATTCATTCTTCATGAATGCTTTAAAATCCGCAATGAGAGAAACATCATTGCCAGTAAATATTAAATCATCTACATATAAAACGACAATAAGGATTACCACAATATTTTTTTATGTAGACTGTGGGTTCATCATCACATTTTTCAGACCCCTTTTCCGTCAGGTAAGCATCAATTTTGTTGTACCATGCTCTTGGTGCTTGCTTCAGCCCATAAAGAGATGTCTTCAATTTGCTCACTTTGCGCTTTTTACCTTAAATTTCATAGCCTAGAGGTTGTTCAATATATACCTCCTCTTTCAACAATCCATTTAGAAATTTTGATTTCACATCCATTTGGTAGACTTTCCACTTTTGTTGCGGTGCAATGGACCACACTGTCTGCACTGTTTCCATCCTCGCAACTGGTGCAAAGGATTCTTCATAATATCATCCTTGCTGTTGCTTGTAGCCTTTCAGAACAAGTCTTGATTTATTCCTTCCTATATTTCCTTGGGTATTTCTCTTGGTCTTATAGAACCATTTCACTCCAATGACCTCTTTACATTTTGGGAGGTCCACAAGCTCCCATGTGTCATTCTTTTCTATTGCACCAATCTCTTCATTCATTGCTTCAATCCATTTTTATTATTTGACTACATCCTCAAAATGAATTGGGTCATAAACATGACAAAACAAAGAAAATATACAGTTCATACCATTATTATCATCTTCTTGTTAATAAATTTCACTCAAATTTCTGAATCTTCATCTTCTTTGTGTGCTTGTAGTTCCACTTGAACTCGAGGGAGTTTATGATCCCTATGGTGTGCTTGGAGAAGCAATTCCTTAATTTCTCAAGGTTGTTTTGTTTCCTTATTGTGGTGTGGATAGGTATGCTTCTGTAGGTGGAGGAGCAACCATCGTGGAGGAATTATTTGCTATTGTGCATTCCTCTTGCTCTTCGTGAGACATACATGTCTTCACATTCACCATTTTCTCTAAACTTCCATCCCAAGCTTCTTCTTCAATAAATTTCACATCTCTACTGATTATAAATTTCTTGGTGGATGGATTATAGAGTTTGTAGGCCTTTGATTCGTCACTATATCCAACAAAGATACACTTCTCCCCCTTGTCATCCAACTTATTTCTTAATTGATACAAGACATGTGGATATGCCACACATCCAAATAATTTCATGTGAGTGACAAACTACTTTGTTCCAATCCATGCTTCTTCTGGGACTCTGTTCATAATAACTTTGGTTGGGAATCTATTCAGAATATATGCTGCACAATTTACAGCTTCTTCCCAGTACTCATTTGGTAAGTGTTTTCCTTCAACATACATCTGACCATGTCCACGATGGTCCCGTTCCTTCTTTCTACTAGATCGTTTTGTTGTGGTGTGTACCTTGTGGTAAACTACTTGTGTATGCCATTTTCCGTACGTAAACATCGGAAATATTTGGAGATGTATTCTCCTCCTCTGTTAGTTGTCAACACTTTTATGTAGTGCCCACTTTGCTTCTCAACAAGAGCTTTGAAATGGTAAAAGTTTTCAAACACTTCACTCTTCTATTTCAAGAAATAAACCCATGTCTTTCTTGTATAATCATCTATAAATTTCAAGACATAGTGACTGCCAGCTAAAGATGGCATTTGCATTGGTCCAAACAAATCTGAGTGGACAATCTCTAAGGGTGATTTTTCCCTTATACTCTTCCCTACTGGAAAGGATTCTCTGTTTTATATGCCCAAGATGCAACCTTCACAGAGGCTTTCTGGTTTCTGAATGAGTGGTAATCCTCTTACCACTCCTTTTTTTTGCAGGAGGTTCAAACCTCCAAAGTTGAGATGTCAGAATATCAAATGCTATAACCATTTTTCGTCTTTCACTTCTTCTTGAAACACGTCTTGTGTGAATACTGCTACCACACCTCCTTCCTTCAATTTTGTTAAGAGCTTGAGAGGAAACATCATATTGTTTGTCATATGCACTTCTTGAATGACCCTTTTACTTGGAGGTATGTCCATAATAGTGCACACATTATTCTTAAAAAATACATTGTAGCCCTTATTCATGAGCTATCCAATGCTCAGAAGGTTACATTTCAGGCTAGGTACATAATATACATCTCGCACAATTTTATTTTCTCTCTTCCTAGTGAGTATAGATACTCTTCCTTTTCCCGTGACAGAGACTTTCCTTTCAGTCCCCGTTGTCACTTTAGACATCACATTTTTATCTAGATTGGAAATCATTGCTGTGTTTCTAGTAATGTGGTTACTACAACCTGAGTCTAAGAACCATACATCTTGTTGTGTTTCTTGTGCTACATTTCATGATAGAAGCACATTACGCTGGTTCTCACTTTCTTTTGCAAAACTAACATTTTTCCTATTATTCATTTCATTTTGTTTCTTTCTACATTCATTGGCATAACGTCCATACCTTCTACAATAATGACATTGCACTTGGGATTTATCATACCTCTGTCCTTCTGCTTGACTTTATATTGAGCCTTCTCTTTGATTCTGATTGCTGCCCCTTCTGCTTGTGCTTGCATGTTTTTTTCTTCCACTAGTCTCTAGGCTTCTTCCTTTTCCTCGGTAGTTTGATCTTCCTTGACCTATACCTCAACCAAAATACATCTATGCCTTGAAAGCATGCTCCAATGAGGACTTCATTGTTATGTTCAATATATGTTCATGAGACATCAGGGATGCACAAATCTCACCCACTCAAAAATTGTGAGAGATCGTTTGTCTCTTATATTAACACTACTATGGCATCAAATCTTGAAGGTAGACTTCTCAATATTTTCTCTACTATTCTTCATTCCTCAAGTGTCTCTCCATGAGACCTTATATAGGTAACCAAACAAATCACATGTGTGAAGAATGAGTCTATGCTACCAGACTCTTTCATACAACAAGTTTCAAAATCTCTCCTCAACATTTGTATCTTTGTTGTCTTCACTTTCTCCATGCCTTTATAGCTTGTCTTGAGAATATCCCATGCCTCCTTGGACTTTGTTGCTGCCGCAATCCTTGGGAAAATACTCTCGTGTACTACTTGGTAGAGATATAGGAGGGATTTGGAGTCCTTCTTCTTATTATATATCAATAAGTATCTTTATGTTGTTGTCAAAGAAGCAAGCGCTGCTGCATCTGTTGGTTCTTGGAAAACTTGTTCCACCAGCTCCCATATATCTTGTGAAGCAAACAGGGCCTTAATTCTAATGGCCCAATATTCATAGTTCTCCCAATTAAACTATAGTAGTTAGGGATTTTTTAGGCTTTTACCTACTACTGCCATCGTGACTATGTTAAACAGACAATCTCCTTGACAGTGTAAAACATAAGCTTTATCGCTGTTGGAGAAATCCGCTTCTTAAAACCATTCTTACAGCTTCTACAACAAAGAGAGTGAGATCTTGATTCTTTGACTAAGAGCCTAGAGCTGCTATGATACCATGTTGAAAAATATTGAACAAAATCAATAATACAAACGAAATGCTTTTCCCCACAACATAGAGACTTCAAATAATATGCTGAAATTAAATACTCATACACACAGACAACATAATACACAGGAGAGGAACAAACTTTTTTTTTCTATTCCTTCTCTCTCTCTCTCTGTATCTCTCTCTGAAAAACAAAATGAAGTTACATTAGTTATATAAAATAAATGAAGCCTGTAAAAGCTAATCTAATCAATGCAATTCAATTTCTGAACGAACTTTCAACAACCATTTGTCCTTAGGATGTCAAAAGACCCATATCTTCATTAAATCAGCACACAGGTCATATTTCTTCTTATACACTAAAACATGCAAAAACACATCCAAAACATAAAAGGGTAGACTTCAAACTTTATGTGTTTCAGCTTTGAGTCCTCATCACATCCATCTCCTTATTGCAGATCGCAGATCAACGAAATTAACTCTTAATTGGTGCGAACATGGGTAAACATAAAATGTTGTGGGCACGATGTGCGATGGGATGATCACGTCGCAAAACAAACAACTTAAATTGCAAGCGATAAGCGGTAAATACAAATGGTTGCGAATGCGATGTGCGATAGCACAATCACATCACACGTGAAATAACACTTACGGTTGCAAAAAGGTAAATAGTAAACAATGAGGAATGCGCTCTGTGGTGCGGCTTAAATTTTGGTAACTACAGTAAGGGAAATACAAGAGGATAAGGCACAAAACAAGGTCTTAGCTTATGCAATAAGGTTAGTGTAGGTCCCACCAGATATCGTATTGGCGGTGAAATAACATATGCCGAATGGCTTAAATGGTAAATCAAAAAGATTTTTGATTGAACGCTATGGGAAAAGGGAATTCAATGTGGTGGGGAAGGAAATAAACATAGATTTTAAGGCTCATGTACTATGTTTATATTTTTCATGGATTGTGTGAAGACGCCTTTGGCTTCTTGGAACTGTTGCGTCCTTCTCTACTGTAAAAAATTGATGAAATTGTGGGTTTCCGCCACTTTTATTCATGGTGGTGGTTGGGAGTCTAATTCCAACAATATTTATATTAGATTTTTATTTGAGTATGTTCAGGACATAAGTCATCAATGACGTCCATATCCTTCCTGTTAGACGTGAATAATGTTGAATTTCCGCATAATTTTTTTTATGTATGGTGGATTGTGCATTCGATGTGAAGCTTTGATAGATGAAAATTTTATGGACAGTTTGGGTGATTGTAAATTCAAGTTTATTACGAGAGTAGAGCCATTTCCCTATTTTTTAAGCAACAAGAAAGTGTTGACCATAGTAATGAAAAGGAACCCTGTGTTGCTGGAAGCGTAGTGTGTAGGTATAATTATTTCCTATGAGCCACAATATCCCCTTGAGAAAGGAAACCAATGATATACAAATAATGTCATATAATTGGTGAGTTGCATGAAAAATTAAAATCAAGAATTATTGCTGCTGAGGAGCCATCTTTGTTTACTTAAAGAGGGGAAACTAGGAACGCTTTAATACTTGTGTTGTAGAGCAGGAGAAGCTATGGGCCATAACCAATAGGTCCAATATCGTATTTAAGAAATATATAAAAAACGACATTCGAAGGACCCATGTAATTTTTGCGATAACACATTTTGAAATGTAGAAGCTTGAAATCCTAATTGTAATCTAAACCAAATAAAGTTAGTGGGAATTTACATCTATCGATAACACATAGTATTGAGAATGGAAAGAAACATCTAGCTACACCATAATATTACCTAGAATGAAAAGAAATATAAATGATTTGGACTCTTTCATGGAAGGAAGAGGAGATTAAGGAGGACATGTGGCATTGACCCCATTTTTGAATTAAAAGAAAAAAAAAATTAACAAATCATTAATAAATCACACCTATGGTGTGTTTCTAGTTAATATGAAATTAAGGAGGACATGTGGCCTTGACCCCATTTTTTAATTAAAAGAAAAAAAATTAATTAACAAATCATTACTAGATGACACCTATTGTGTGTTTCTAGTTAATATTATTTATGGAATACCATACCCATGACTTGAATTTGTTAAAGAAAATGTTTGTAACCATAATTATGGTATGATTATATATTATTTCCAAATATAATAGGTTCCAAACTATTAAATTGTGAAACTAAACTATCATGAATATAATTGTGGAAGGAATATTACACATTTAATTTTCTTCCATCTCATTTCACTATATCTCTACCAATTGACACTATATCTCCAACATACCAATTGAGGATACATGATTGATTACCTTATGGATCTTTACAAGTATATTAGTTTATACAACTATATTACATAGAGATGGTACCCTAATCATTTAATTGAAAAAATTAAATATTATCACACTCACTTACACATACAATTGTACAAAACTCACATTAACATGAATACTGAGATATAAGCATCAATCCAATATACTTTAATTTCTTCACCATGCATGTTTTGACTTATATTTTTTTATGAAATTTGATGAAATAGATTTCTTATACTCTTTAGAATTGTTGGGCTCGAGAGGATACCACACCACATACAACTAGCCATAGTAAAAAAAAAATTATATACTCTATTGTAAGAGGATAGTTGAATATATAGGTAAACTATTGATTAATATGGGAGAATATTACTTTCTATACCTGGATATATATCATTTTGGTCCTTTGATTTTGATTCATAACTCTCTCTCTACACCACATTGTATGTGTTGGAACCATGAATATCTGAATACGCAATGAATACGCAATCACTTTATGAGATTTTGATTTTTTTTAAGAAGGAATTATTTACATTACTATTTATCTACCTTAAATTGTGCCTTATATCAAATTTGAATGCAAATAATGGGATTAGACCTTATATCCAATCTCTATGAAAATAATTGGATTAGGGTTGTAGATGCATATTCATTAACTAAATGCACGTTTTCTTCAATTATGTACTTCATGAATCCCCTTTGTTTGGATAGTGTCATTTAATGATCAATTAAGAAGTTTCAAATTATTCCCATGGTATTTTATTTTTCCTTAGCACTATAATTTCAATGAGAAAAACGACAATCGGAATATAGTTTTTGTTACTAAATATACAACTTAAGCATTAAGAATGAAATTTCATGCCTTTTTGGATGCATTAAATCTTTTAGTGTATAATCCATATATACCTTGAACTGGATATATATATATATATATATATATATATATATATATATATATATATATATATATATATTAATTACTATATGTGTTATATATATATATATGCAATTTCTTAATTTATTCCTTAAATATTTTAAATATTTCATGAGGCAATGCTAGGAAAAATATAACATTATACTATTGGTATATATACATAATTTATAATACTCTAAAGTACCTCTACACAATGTAAAATGATTAAGAAATAATTTGCTACGTAAGAATGTAAATATTGAATATCTACACATATATATGGTTTTACATACAGTATAGGTGCTCCTAACATGGAAATAATTGTGAATAGAAAGCCCAAATCAATGAAGAAAATATATTCTTTGGTAATTACGTTATAAATCATAATCCAAAAAAAATAGTGACACAAACATAACTATGGATCAATCTATTAAATATATTTGATGCTTATTACAAAAGAATGAGACATATTTACATCCAACCAACTTATTTAGAATGATAAACTCTTTTTAAATATAGTTCAAATTCATGAATAATGTACTAAGAAAAAAATTCTACATAGAAGAAAAATTATCCTTGAATGCACATATAATTGATCTTAGAAAGCATCAATGGAGACATTACTATAGATTTGATGAAATGGGCTAAAAACAACATATTACCTAGATTGTAATAATTAATGCATAAACATCCATAATTTTAAGATCCTTTAGACACAATGAAAAAATGTATCATATAATGTGGAAGTATATTTTTCGATATATTTCAAGACAACATCAAGAAGGAAATAGCCTTTATTGAAATTACTATTATGATTTACACTCAAAATAAATATTACATAGAGACATAATTTTCTAAGGAACTTTCAATATGTTCCAAAATTTTCCAAATAGTTCACCAAGTAATTCACGTTCAATGTATATTTGACTCTATCTATTAACCAAAGCATGAAAATATAAAATGGAGAAAAAGAAACATCCTTACAATTTTACATGTATGGGAACTTTAAGTTATTAAACAAATATTCTAATGCGTATTTTGGCTTTTGTTAGAGTGTTCTATTTTCAGTAAAATCTTTCATTCTTCTCAAAATACATATGCCTTTCAAAAGATCATATTTTGGATAATTGGAAACCATACGAAATGAGTTATATTGGTGGCATATTAATTACATCCCTACATCCACTGCTAATATTATATATGGTTTTCTGAAATATATTTCCAAATATGCTTCCAAAATAGAGAGGATGCTAAATATCTATCACCATATGTTTACCATAATTGTTGCTATACAAAATCCAAAAGCTTATTTGAAATTCCTATTTTCATTTACACTCAAAATTTAGTTTATATTAGGACATAAGTTCTCAAGAATATTTCTATATGCTCCATAAATTGCCCCTGGTCACATGCAACCATATTTTCAATGAATTAAATGTAATTTTCCAAATATTTGATCAAGTCTCTCATGATTTGTCTAGAAACTTATCTAGATACAATTTAGCCATTGCATATTTCACTCATTATATGCTGGTCCATTTGTGTTTGATTGATAATGAAGAAGAGTATTTGACAAATGGCTAAGTGTGAAAAGCTAAAGGTGGGAAAAAAGAAACATCCATATAGTTACTTATGCATGGAAGCCCTTTCCTACAATACCACTTATGTATTCCAATACTTATTTTTTACTTTTGTTGGAGCTATCTATTTTCTATAAACCATTTCATTCCTTGTTTGAATGCTTAATAATTTTGAGAGAAAATAAATTGGCTAATTTGGAAAGTGTAAGAAATGACTACTATGGATGGCATGTTGATTGCATCCCTACACCCACTCTGAATTGAACCATTTGAGATGATTATCTTTTCATTAATACACAAGAAAACATTAAGATGTATGAGTGGAAATATTTATCAACATTAGTCGATATGGGGAATATTGATATCACAATTTTTGCAATGCTGGGATATCAAGGACTTGATAATAGTCACATATGGGATTAGCTAGAAGTATCAAAATATACACTAGAGATTTCTTGAAACTCTATTGGAAACAATTGAATGAATGTGGAATTCATGTAAGAACTCAATAATATATTTTCTTCCAAAAGTACATTATTGACAAATCAACAATGTGCATTCAATGTTTCCTTATAATATTCACAACCAACATAACTAAAAGAGCCATTCAAGATGATCATCCAAATAACTGCATGCATACAAATTAAAATCTTCTAAGTCACATCAAAGAAGCACTATATTATCTAGCAACTTCTTGTGAAAGCATAATATTATTGGAGTTATGGAGGTTAACTTACATGCAACCTCTATCTAACCAATTCTTGGGATTTGTTCTAAGCATATGAGGAATTTAGTCAATCTCTTAGAGTATTTCAAAACAATATTAAACACGTTCAACACATTCTAGCTCATGACATTTTAATGTTATATATACATAATTATTGAAAATAAATAAATTTTTATGGTTAAAATGTTTAAAGTGATGTTAATATTTTAAAATTAAGTTTTTTTTTTAAATATATATTCTTTTGTTAGAATCAAGTAAATTTCTTTTAGACTTACAAGTTTAAATGACATATTCTATATAACATTTAAAAATATAATATAAAAAACAAAATAAAAATACACATTACATTTTTCACTTAAAAATAAAATACACTTCAAAAAATTTATTTACTCTAGATCCATACTCAAAATAAATCTTTACTAATATTTTTTTAATACATAAAAACTATTAACATAGCATTATAATATTATTATACATAAAAAATTATTAACATACCATTATAAAATTATTGTTAAAAAAATAAAAAATAAAAAATAAAAAATAAAAAATAAAAATAAATGTTATTGTGGTATTTCCTTTCGCAACTTTGCAAATGATATTATGATATTATTCATAAAATAAAATATTTATAAAAAATATGCAATTCTGACATTGCCTTTCCCCAACTTTGCTAATCATATTTTATAAGCCAAAATGTTTAAACCCACTGCGTTGATTACAAGGCTTTTGATACATCGTGATATTATTGACCGAACGTAAATTTTAGCGGTTTGATAAAAAATCTCTCACAAATGTAATGTTCAGATTTTTCATAATTTTTTTTTTCCACACAATCAAAATGAGAAAAAGACAGTGATAGATCTCTCTTAGTTTTTAACAACCACGTCATTCATTCATGAGAAGTTAGTTAAATTCAAACTTATCTCATTTAAGAAAGAGGTAACTCAATCAAAGTGATTTACATTTAAACTTGTTTCTGGGATATTATATTTTGTTGACTGCTTTATGGAAACCAGACAGTACCTCTTCATTTTAACGTCACAGAAACGACTTGTTTAATGACCGATGAATTTTCTTGCCTACTATATCTATAGCTTTTCCTGCAATGGTGTTGCCCTTAAAAAACAACAAGTGTTCATGTCAAAAACTGTGCCGACTCAGAGGACACATCTGGATTATTTTTTAGATTCTTCAGTGTTTCTGTGCAGATGGCTTTCGAGTTGATTCTTTACTTTTAGTATTAAAGAAAGTTAATGCATGGATCAACTTTCAGGTGAACGGATGAGTCTGATTTATTAGCAGGCAAGGAGGTCCCATTGGATTGAGAGCACACTTCCTCCACAAGATTATGACGGAGTGTCCAAAACATGGAAAATTCGCCTTTTGTTTCTGGTGTGAATGATTGAGGTGCAGTGGATATAATTTTGTAATTTTTGAAAATTCGATTGCAAGTAATGGAATAATAATGTGGTCATTTTGAAGCCGAAAAGACACATCGACGTCACGGATATCACTATACATTCATGAAATGGGCCAAAACACATAACACCCAATAATGGACACCTAAACCTCCGTAATCCCACCATACTGAATAGATATAAAATTCTAACTAGTCCTCTCTTGTTTCGTAGTCTTGAAATATGTTGCACACTATGCTTCCAAATTAGAGGGACCAAAATTGCACCTTCATGTCCTTCATATCATCTAATTTGTAATGTCCATTGTGATTTGGATGTGATGTATGAATAATTTTAATCAACATATGCTGAAAAGTGGGTAATGAGCCCCGTTCTTGGAAGTATATTTGGAAATATATGTGATGACTACATATTGATATCGGACTAGTTAGAATTTCTATGGTTTTTTTGCACTAAAAGAAATTGTATTAAATCGTGAAATATTTCATTAAGTTTTCATTATTTTTCTAACTACTTATTTTGATGCAATTTCATTAATATATATTTAATTTTTCATATCTTTTCCAAAAATTTTATATCCAATTAACTTTGTAAAAAAATGGACATATGACTTAGCACGAAAAGCTAAAATGGGAGAAAATAAACATACCTACAGCTAAAATTGGAAAAAATAAACATGCCTACAATTGTCCATGCATGGAAACATTTCCAACAATACTAAACAAACCTTCCAATGTCTATTTTGAATTTTGTTGGAGTGAAATAATTTTGTATAAACTCTTTTATTGCTTATTGTAACACACTTTTTAAAAAAAATTGACATTTTTTCGAGTGACATACTTTTGTATAAATTCTTTTATTTCTTATTCTAACAAATAAGTCTTTTAAAAATATATATTTTGGATAACGAGGAAAAGATAAGAAATGACTACTATGCATATCATATTGTTTCAATCCCTAGATACCCTCATAATGTCCTAGTTAACAAAATTTCCAATGCCTATTTCGATTTTTGGAAGTGAGATACTTCTCAATAAACTCTTTCATTCTTTATTCGAACACATATGTCTTCCAAAAGAGGATATTTTGGATCATTGGGAAACCATAAGAACCGACTACTATGCATGGAATATTGATTGAATCCATATATGCTCTCATAATGTCCTCTCTTGTTATGTAGTATTGAGATATATTGCAAAATATGGTTTGAAAGTAAAGGGGTTGTTAGAGGCCTCTGACCATATGTTGACCATATTTGTCGTTACATAACATGGAAATGCCTATTTAAATTCCTCTTTTCACTTACACAAAAAAATCATTTTTATTAGGACATAAGTGCCTAAGAAACTTTCCATGTTCTTCATAAATTGTCCCTTGTCACAAACAAACATACTTTCAACAAACTAAATATATGTTTCTAAATATTTCATCAAGTATCTCATGATTTTTCTAGTTACATATATAAATACAATTTCAACAATGCATATTTAAGTCATCATATTTTGGAGCCTTTCTATCTGATTGACCTTGCAAAAAAATGTATATATGATCGAGTGTGAAAATATAAAACGGGAAAACAAAACATCCCTACAATTATTGATGCATGAGAGTTTTTTCCCACAAGATGAAGCAAATATTCTAGTGCCTATTTTTAATTTTGTTTGAGTTAGCTAATTTTATATAAACCATTTTGTTACTTATTCTAAAAATTAGATATTTCAAAAATGGATATCTTAGATATGGGAAAAATATAATTAGTGACTTATATGCATGACATGTTGTTTATATCTCTGCAACCATTCCTAATGAGTGAACATATTAGTTGAGGATGCCTTAATTAAAATGCAATCAAACATGGATACGAATGATGACTAGCTATATCAATATTGGTCCCTATAGGGAATATCCATATTATTTTTCCTTAAATGTTGGGCCTTGAAGCACTTAATAACATGCATACATGGGATTATTTGTATGTATGAAAGGATACATTGGAAATTACCTAAAAGTATATTAAGAACAATTGAATGAACTGAGGGGTCATGCGAGAACTCAACATCTTATCTCCTTCCAAAAATACATTTTCAACAAATCAACAATATGCATTCAACATAGCCCTAGAATATTCACAACCAACACAAGTAAAAGATCCACTGAAGATTATAATGGAAGGAAATTCATACATAGGGAAATAATACATTCTAATTTGCATCAAACATGATATATCTTGTAAAGAAACTTCTCTCCATAGGAAATAAAACTAGATTTATAGAGTTTAACATAGATGAAACCACTGTATATGTAAGGATCAAGATTTATGTTAAGCGCATGAAGATTTTACATGGTAAACTCCTTACATGGCTCCAAGACAAGATCAAACCCATTGAACATATTCTAATTGATTAGATGAACTTCATAGGATTGAAACATTTTGTGTAGATTGAGTCATTTCCATTAAGAATTTCCAAAGATAAACCACTATCAATTTGGTTATCACTTAATAATTCTAGTAGATGCTACCATTAGTAATGAACAAACTACTTGATGTAGAAGAAACTCAATGGATATGTTCATGGATAATATTTACCATTATAATCAATTTCAAAAAAAAATTAGACAACATTGAATTTCTAACACCTAAACTTGGATCAATTAGTTGAAACTAGTAACGAAAATTGAATTTTTTTGAGATAAACTCTAGAGAATTGTTTTTGATACACTTTATTATTATTGAGAAAAATAGTTTGGAAATAAACAGTGCTAGCATCCAAGCCTAATTCTATTTGTTGTTGACAAATATTCACAATTCTATGAAAAGAAAAAATAATAATAATAAAAACCTCTTTTAGTCTTAAAAAAACAGATCATTGTATACCAAATGCTATGAAAATTTTAATGCTTCAATCCACCTTTATACAACAAAAATTCTTATTCACAATTAAGAGACGTGCGTGTTCCGAACTTTGAATATGCCAATAAGAAGAAGTAATTAGTCATTTAAAAACACGCCAAACATGATGGCCACCGGCTGCGAAAACATTTATTGCTATATGTAGATCAAATAATTTCACAAGATTAGTAAATGGTATAAAATAATCATGCAAATTATTATATAATACAAAAAAATATCTCTCACAACCATGCAAATTATAATATTTATTAAAAAAAAATTACCCGCTCAATTTGTCTAACGTATATTATTGTGATAGTGAAATTGGATAAACATGCAAATTATAATCTTTATTAAAAAAAATAACCCTCTCAATTTGTCTAACATATATTATTGTGATTGCGACATTGGATAAACACAATTCCTGAATAAAATTTTTGTCAAGAAATTTGTCCTAAATAATTTGTACATGTTAGCTATTGATTTTCTCCGCTCTATAAACAAGCTATTAATACATCATTATTATATTCTTCATAAATTATAAGTATAATTATAGTATGCTATAATACTCTATTTAGCATTGCTTTGGCTAACTTTTAGAATCATATTTTATAGGCATTGTTTACAGAGGCTACATTTTAGCCTTGAAGGTGATTTTTGATAGGAAACAGGCAATTTTTTTTTCATGGAATTGTTTAAATAAATTTTTTATGGGAGAAATAGATACATCATTATAAAAAAATATTCAGATACTCAAATTTGATAGTTATAATTCGAATTCAAATTTTAAAAAATTCGTGAGTGTTTTTTTTCAAAATCATGCCGGAATTTCTATAATTTTCCAAGAAAAAATGTAACTGGTTTACACCAAATTATTTTATAAGCTAAAACGTGGAAACCCACACCGTCGTTAACCAGGTCAGGTTTTTGATTGATACCATTGACTGAGATTTGATCATCATGAAATTTTGAACATAAGTTTTTCCTTTTTGATAGAAAAAAAATGTCAGAAATTTAATGTTAAATTTTCGTCATAAATATTTTTTTTACCTAATTAAAATGTGAAAAAACATTGATAGATTATCTCATAATTGCCCAAAATCCACGTCATTCATTCACTAAAAGTGATTTAAATTTAAACTTATGTCACTTACAAAAGACGTAATTCGATCATAAAAAGTGATTTACATTTAAAAATGTTTCTGCGATTTTATATTTATTTGTTTTGCGTCAATAAATTTTCGGACTGCATTATGCAAACAAGACAATACCTCTTCATTTTAACGTCACAGAAACGACTTGATTAATGACCGGTGGTGCTGCTTGCCTACTACATCTATAGTTTTTCCTGCAATGATGTTACCGTTAAGAAAACAACAAATGTTCATGTCAAAAACTGTAGCGACTCAGAGAAACAACTGGATTATTTTTTAGATTTTTCGCAGCATTTTTTCAGCAGATGGCTTTCCAGTTTACAGATATGCAATTTGTTATCAGAGCTATGAAAGATATGGGTTTCCATTTATTCTTTAATTTTAGAAGTAAACAAAGTTAATGCATGGCCCAACAAGATATGGGTTTCCATTTATCCTTAATTTTAGAAGTAAACAAAGTTAATCCATTGCATAACATGGATGTGAGCAGATAGGTCTGACTTATTACCAGGTAAGGAGGTCGCATTAGATTGAGAGCACACTTCCTCCACGAGTTTAAGACGGAATGTCCAAAAGATGGAAAATTCATGTTTTGTTTGTCGTATGAATGATTGAGGTGGAGTGGATATTATTGGGTAATTTTTGAACATTTTGTTGCCGGTAATGGAAAAATAATGGCCATCACCCGCTATAGCAATTTTGAAGAAGAAAAGACACAAGAAGCGACACTTCCATGGTGGTTTGGGGTCCGCTGTCCGAATGTGGATATAATTGTCCGTATGCCTGCTTCCCATTGGAGAAATCAACGGAACAAATTAATGGCTGACTTTTTTCACAACTTGCTTCATTTTTAACTTTCTAAGAGAAGTGTAGTATAATTATGTCACAATTTAGCTCGCAAAATAATAGAGTTTTTGTTAAAATGAATGAAATTGGCTCTCCAGGTGAGAACCTGGAGAGTGTACAAACACACTCACACAATCTGATACATGAATCAAGAGAACAACCTTGTACATATAGGCTTTCTCACAATCGGGTGGTTTGAACCACTCCCTGAATATTAGGATCTAAGATCTAGAATTAGAATCTCAATCCTATCCTAACTTAACTTTCTCCATTAATTTCTAACACTCCCCCTTAATGGAGAAAGGGTACAGAACAATAACATATGATAACATGCATCTGCTGGTCTAGTCTCAGCTAGGATTACAATGGTAAAAGACATAAAAAACTTGGTAATGGAGTTTTCATCTTGGTCTTTATGCTTGTGAGACCATATTTGTTCATTCGTGGATGAGGCTTCATCTACACTTTCTTTGTCATGAGATAGTGATGTATCTTCGCCTCATTTCTTCCCCGGTGATAGAAAGCTTAAACGCTTATCCTCGCCCTTTTGAAAGTTATGACAGGCTTAATAGGAAACTGTTTTCTCTCACCATTTCTAGTGTCACACGTGTAAATTTCAGCAATGTTGTCATCTGCACACACATAAATATTGATGAAATTATCACATTTTAAATTTTCTCCAACACTGTCTTCTTCTGCCACGTCTTCGCAATCAGCTTCATATGGCTCGTCGAATTGATCTTCAACACTTTGTTCATCTTTACATCCTTCCTGAAAATCAACTTATGATGCTTCAATATCAGGATCTTGCACAACAAATTCTGCCTCTTGTTTCTCATGGTCATCAACAGAACCACATTGTTTTTTTGAAAAAATTCCAGACTTAAAAATACTACTCATGCTAATGCCTCCAAATGCCAACATGAGAATATCATCATCATCATCATTAGAAAAAATATCTAAAAGTATAGACATGTTGTAAAAAGGTTCATCTTATCTGGTTTTGTCCTGCTTCCAAATTTCAACTCCACTCGGTCCTCTTACGAGCTCCAACAACCCTGTTTCCATGTAGGTAGGAATCCTCCCTTTGGCAGTTCTTCAACAATAGAGACTTGTAGACTGTTTCTTCTATTCCACGCAGGGCTTAGTGCCCTCAGCTCTTGCGACGAGCAACAAACAACATCTCAACAAGCTTTTGGGATGATTTTCAAAAAATTTGGCCAAAATTTTTCAAAAACTAGATTACAGCTCGAATATTTTAGGTGCATCAAAGATTCTTGATGTTGAACACTCCCACATAAATGTAGAATTTCTTAAAAATTTTGAGATTTGATATCCTATAAAATTGTGGCCCCTTTAAAACAACGCCACATGTAATATACGTAGAGGCGGTATGAGGTCTTACCCTACAAAGTTGACGAAACATGGATGTTAATTACCATGCACTTGGATTAATTAATTTTCAAGACGTCTTTATGATATACGTTACCTCGAAAAATGATGGTATTATGATGGAAGTTGTCTACTGAGCCCGTGAAATAGCCCGGATGGCAGAAAATTGTCGGAATCCGGTCAACTAAAACTCGAAAAATCATGTGTTTGGAGTGTTTAGAATCCATTTTTGATGCTGGAAATGGATTCAGCACTGTTAAAAACCCTTAGGGCACTCAAAATATTAAAGTTTAACAACTGTAAACAAGATTCTGGGAAAATCTTTGCCGGATTTTCTGAAAATCATTGTCGGATTCTGGGTGAAAACACGGCCCTTTTAGACTACGTGATTATTATGTCACTCCTTACACAACACCATCTATGATAGGGTTGTACCTATTAATTTTTCTGTACTTCATAAATTTTTCAATTTTCTTTTGTGAACATTAGGATTTTCCTGGACATTTTTGGTTGACATCAGCCTACCGCTACATCACTGGCTCCATGTTTTGAGGGTAGGCATCATTTTGATATGCACGATTGACCGCAATGATTTGATAGTACATAGGAGTACAACAAAGTGCATGCATACAAATCGGAGTAAATTTTGGCCCACTGCAAAATTTGCAAGTTAGACTTTAGAATTTAGACAAAAAAAATTGTTTGGGTAAGAGAATTGCTTTATTATACCAACAACAAAAAACTGGTGAGTTTTTGAGATCTCCCTGCAAGGAAACTAGGACTTAATTCACAATTTTATTTCTTAACTGAAAAATATGAAGTTTGTGGGTAAGTATGAAAATAACACCAAGTTCTCAATGTTAAATCGAGGTCACGACACTATAGGGTTGAGTTTCGATGCTTTGGATGCAATGTTGTAGGAGTAAAACAATAGTAACTAACGAAAACTAATCCCTATGAGCAACGTGTCGACCCCGATTCCATATGCTTTGCTTTTAAATAGTCTACCAATTGTGATTCCATGTTTTTCTGTAGAGGTTACGACAAAATTTTCCAAGAATTTAACACTAAAATTGGTGAAACCAGAAGTATACGCATATTTACATTTTCAAATGACTCGTTAGCAAGGTTTTGAGACTCTCACTATCTAAAAAACCACGATATGGAGTGAGTCAAATGGGAGAAAACATGAATAATCTCATGCAACGTTGCAAGGTTAAGTTTCGATGCTTTGAGTGCAATCATGTAGGAGTCGATTAGTATAAGTTGAGCACAACTATGTTGGAAGTTGGGCCATATTTCTATTTCCACAAGTCCTATGAGTTGGGGCTTCGAAGTTCTATTAGAATTCAAAACACAATCTTGTAGGGAATTTTGTTTAGTAATCAACATAAAATCTCAGTCTTTTTCTGTAACGTTTAGGACCGACCTTTTTAGGAATTTAACTCTCTAAAATTTGACAAGTCAGAAGTATACCCACCTTCGCATTTTCAGAAGGTTTGTGGGCAAGGTGCCGACTCCCACTCCATGTCACGGTGTTTTAGAGAGTTGAGGGGTTACAGTTCTATTGACATAAACATCTAGGTGTGGAAGAAAATAACACCGAGCTCAGTCGGGCTTGATGTATAGAGACAAGGATATGTTAATTATTAACTTTATAAAATATGTGGTGTCGGGAGTTGACACATGTTTCCATTTCCACAAGACTTGTCAGTGAGGTCTCGACCCCAAATCCATATCGTGGTCTTTTAAATAATCGGGGAGTCGTATTTCTACTGGTGTAAATATCTAGCTAGCAAATAAAATAACACTGACCTCAGTTGAGCTTGATGAATAGTCCCAATGTTTTAAGTTTCTAAAACTTGCGATGTGAGAAGTTGACCGATATTTCCATTTATATTATAACCTTGAGTAACAAATATATGAAAAAAATAAATAAATAACCCATGTTACATCATTTTTGCAGTTCAGAGTTTCATCCTGCATATGCAAGTTTCATCATGGATTTTACGTTCACTCCACTATCATAGGACACACTTATTTTACTAATTTTCTTTTAAAAACACTAAATTTAATGGAATGTCACATAACTCCCAACTATAAAATAAAAAACATAAATGAATTAAAGCCAAAACTCAACCTGTAACGATCTTGGACAACTTTTGAGACCAATGCTACTAGTATTCTAAGTTTCCAACAGTGAGATTTTATAATGTATGCTCTTCCGAAATATTATACATAAACGAAAATGGTTGAGCCATCGTTGTAAGAGTACGTTAAAAAAAAAAATTTAAGAATAACCACACCCCTCTCCATGTCAGTTTTTTGGGTTTTTATGGAGTGAGACAAAACTCGTAGTTGAGGTTGGGTCTGACTTCCTTGTTAGGAATTCAATGTATTTTTGGATATTAATCATAAGGAAAATGCTGACCTCCAACCCATCTTGGAAAAGTATGACCTTCGAAACATCTTAAAGTTGCAACTGTGATATAAGTTAGTTATTTTCAACTTTTATAATTTATCAACCATATTCACATTATTTTTTTCTTTAGAGGGATAACAGGTTCATATATTTTAAACATTATAATAGTAATTTGTTTTAATTTGTAAGTAGTTTTTGGATTTTTTATCTCAAACTTTTATATAGAAAGAATAATAATCTCTCTGTAAAATTTCTTTAAAAATATTTTTATCTTATAAAAATAATTTATTCAGTTTATTTTTTTATTGATAAAAAAATAAAATATTTTAAATTAAATTAATTAAATAATATGTTATATGGAAATAAAAAATAAAAAATTATAAACATTATAGCTATACACATATATTTATTTTGTGGGCCCTACTAGAAGCAAGTCGGAGGTCGAGCTGACTATGAGGTAGGTAGTTGACTTTGTCTTTTGAACAGTACTCTAGTACTCCCCAACCAATTCGACTACTTGTAAACACACCAAACTATACACACATATTTCCTTTGTGGTCCCTTCTAAAATAAGGTCAGAGGTCGTCCCCCACTACGAGGTCGGAGTTCGGCCTTGTCATTTGAATGGTCTCTCTAGACACTCCTCACTACTGAAATCCCTTGACCAATTCGACACCAACTACAATACTTCACGCCTGTTGGTGTGTGCACTGAAACATTCAAAAAAGTTTGTGATATCTATTCCATTTAAATATAATTTTAATCAAAATTATTCACATATAAATTAATGTTGATATTATGTGATATTAAACTACTATGTTGCTTTATGAGGAAATGTGCAGCAATGGTCAAATTATCTTGCTTCATGGTTTTTATCATTTGTGATGAGATTGGAAAGTAATGATGCCATTTATTACCTGCAAATTGTAACTTATTCCGTTGTTCATGTTTTATTTCTCTTTTCATACATACTTCCTGATGTAGGGGCATTAGGCCCAAGACACTTTTGTACATAAATAAACATAAGGGGGGTCTCATGTTTTGTTTCCCCTCTGTAAATATTCATAGTTGAGTTATTTTAGTTAATTTTAGGAAAATATTGTAACTGCCCGAATGATTGATGGGCACCTAAAGAGATGGCCAGTTTCAGAAGTTAGGCTAGCTTTAGGAGTCCAAGAGTCATCAAAGAAGTGAATTGATTGATTTCCAATATGTATAAAAATAAACCTCTGTGATAGGGTCGAGAGACCTACACAGAACTACACGAGCTTGCACCTAGACCTTCCTGTACCTGCAGAGAGCTGCATAGGGGAAGAAGGCCATCAGATTGAGGATCTAGCCAGCCAGTGGTTGTAATTCAATCCATTGTGTAAACAAGAAATGTTCCAGTATATTTGTGCCTTGTGGATTTAATTTATGTGTGAATGTATATTTGATTTGCTTGAATAAGTTCTGTGTGAATATATGCATGCATCCTGGTGGAGAATAATCGAAATCCGTGATAATTAAGAACCTGTGATGGGATTAATGGTGCTCTGCATGCAGTTAGTGGAATCGATGTAAATACTGTCGACAGGGGAGTGATAGAGTCGTAAGTGTAGGCCACAATAGAGGCATGGATTTAACCCACGCATAACGATAGTGGTGTTCATCGGACGAGCACTGTATAACGAGGAACGAGGTTGTAATGTGAAGAAATATAGTGTTGAGATTGTAGCGAGGAAGAGCGATCCTGCAGTCGTGTGGGGAGCCGGTGAATGGAACTGTTCTTGACGGAACCTTGCGCGATATAAGTGTAACTTGGAGTACGGAACCGTGACCAAAGGAACAGTAACGATGGTTTAGAGTTGAACGGTGGGTTTCATCACACCACCTATCATCAGCAAGTGGAATTTAAAGAGCTGCGAGCGATTCCATAGAAAGCTCGACACGTGGCATAGGGTGAGGTTGAAAAACCGCCTTCCACTGCGCGCCATCGCGCGTTATTGTTCGCGCAAGTAGCCCGTGCGATATCCGTTGGATTAATTGGAGTGAGGCGACATGAGAACAGCCGTCGGATGTGGAAGGCTCGTCAATGTTGGGGCCCAACTCTAAATTATATCAATTGGAACCTTTTAAACTAAGGGTTGCAGGGTTTTAATATAAGTATGTCTGTTGTCGTTGGTTGTTTAATTCTTCCAATGAATTTGGAAAAGGCTGATATATCGTAGCGTGAATATAATGTTTGAATTTGCGAAGTGGGCGCCATACGGATTGTGATTCAGGCGCGTAGTTAAAATATCGAGGTTTTAATATGGGAGCCTTATTATTTGGGTTCAATATAAGATTCATCTAAAGTATTCACTTATCAGTTTCCATGAAATTGATAAGTAAATAAGAAAGAATGAATTAAGTAGTGAGACTGCGAGACCTTGGCTTGGAGATTTATTTAATTTCCAGTCCCAGAAACAAGAACCTGTTGAGTTGCCAAAATTGTGGATGGTTGAGTGCGTTGGTTCCATTTTGACAAAGGAATTGTTATATTGGGAGATATAAGGGTTTCCTTTTAGGCCTATGAAGGTTGTAAAGGTATTCATTAATCAAATTCTAGGAATTTGATGAATGAATTGAAGAGAGGATTAAGAAGACCCTTATTGAATGAATAGACAGGAACTGGGTGTTGTGAGATTGTAGGATGGCGCACAGATTGAGGTTGAAATAATTTGAACTGGGAATGTGGGTTTGGTGGGTATCCCCGCTATCAAGTGGTATCAAAGATAGAATTTAGTTAGCTCGTTGAAGAGTTTGTTTTTGAAATGCATATGTACTGAACAGGAAAGAATAGTTGATGTTAGAATCTGTTTAATAAACAAAATTGCAGATTTGATTTGACATGCAATGAAGGTCTCCAGCTGAAAAGAATCTGGATTTGAAGACAGAAGATTGCAGCAGGTAGAAATGCAGTGCAGGTGAGGAGAGAAGGAACAAGATCATTCAGGGATCTTGAGAGGTAAGATGATGAGCCTTATTTGAACTCTGATTGGAAGGTATTGTTTGCAGAATACAAAGTGCAAGAAATTGAGGAATACATCTCAGCAGAAGTAGATCACAAGCTTTGAGAGCAGTGATAGAAGAGTCCAGCAAGGGATTCTGAGTGCATAAAGAGTGTGGCAGAACCTGAAATAATTCCCAACTGAGGTTGGATGAAAGAAGAAAAGGGGTGTTCTTGAGAAAGTTGCAGAGTGAAGCCTAGAGCGCAGAGAGAGTGCTCAGGAGGTTCCAAAGAGAGGGGACCAGTACTTGCCAAAAGCCGGAGCTCAGGAGAGAAGCTTGGTGAGGTAAGTTGCAGCAAGAGAGCTTGCTGTTGCAGAGGCTTAGTGCAGCTTATGAGTGAAGAACTTCTAGAGAAAATAATGGCTACTGAGAGCCATAGTAGAGACTGTAGAGATTGCAGAGGTTCTGAGAGAAACCACAGTAGAAGAGTGTGTGAATATGCCAAAGCAAATGGCATGAGGAAGAAGAAATCCATAGATGAAGAATGGCAGAAAGAATTAGCTGAGATCATGGAAGAGTTTAATGAACTAAAGAGAAGGATAGAAGAAATCCAGAGAGTTGGTTGGCTCATGAAGAAGAAGATAAAGTGGCAGAGGCTACAAAGGAATAAGGAGCAGATGATGAATGCTCAGAAGAAGAAAGAAATACTCAGAGTGATTGAGTATCTGGAGAAAGTCTTGGAGACTGAAGCTTCAAGTGGGACCAAGGGGTCCAAGAGCCTTACATCTGGGATATTTTGTATGTTTGCAGGAACAACGGGTGAGAAATAACAAACTACTGCTACTATCACTGAGGAAGAAAATGGAGCAGCTACATGTTTTGAAGATGCCCATGCACAGTTGGAGAAAGATTCTTCTTTCCAACATATTGGAAGCAGAAGAGCTTTAGTTTGTGATATTGGCCAGAAGCTGGAGGATGAACAACTTGAGGACTCTGAAGAAGAGACCATTGGAGGATCTCTGGAAAATATAGAAGACTTGGAATAGCAGAAACATTTGGTGACCAAATCAACAATTGAGACCATGAGGTCTTGTGTTTTTGCATTTGACAAGTTGTGTGTGAATGCAGGTGTTAATGAAGGAATTTCACATGATGAAAATGTGACATATGAAGTTGATTGTTGCCAAGTAAAGTATAATGAGTATCTTTCAGATGAAGAACATATTGAACTACTGCAGCAGAAGGAATTCATTAATTCCTTATTTGGTAGAAGAGATTGTTTCAATGGGGTTGATGGTGATGAGTTTGTCATTAATGCTGATAATGACAGGCTTCTTTTGTTAAATGGCCATGTGGAGAATGATGGACAGGTAGCTGGAGGCTTTGTAAAGATGGGAAATTAGGATTTTATTCTGATGAAGAATGAGTAGATAGTGACAGCAGAAGATAGAGAAGATTGTGGTGAGATGCCAAGATTGTGGCATGAGCAGAGGACAGAACCACAGAGAGAAGGTGTTCAGATGGTAAGGATAGAGATAAATAGGAAGAGGAAAGTTCATTTTTATGAGCTGGAGCAAAGAGACATCCTTGAAGAGGATGGTGTAGAAGGGAGACTAACTGATGGTCTGAAGAAATGTTTGAAGAATTGGAATCAACATTCTGATGTGCTGATTGAGAAGAAAAGGCAGTTGGGACAACATATTGAGGTGCTGGCAGAGTAGAGAAAGGCTCTGAGGCCTTGTGAGTTTGATGCTGACAAATGTTTGATGAATGCAGATCCTGTTGATAACGGAGATAAGTTGACAGCATGGGGCAGTCAATTGATAGAGAAGGATAATTCTATGGAAGACTTTAAACCATGGAATGGAGAAATTGAGCTACTAGAGAGTATGCTAAATCAGCAGGATTCCATACAAGAGAAAAGACCTCAATTTCAGAATTGGGGGTTGCAGAATGTGAAGACACAATGGGACGAAGATAGAAAATAATTGTTCATTGAATCATCAGTTGGGACCATTGGGTCTTGGGGTTTTGGAACTGATGAAGTGGCTATGTTGACAGGAAAAGCAGAAGACAATCCATCACTTGGAGCTGTCTTAGAAGAAGAAGAGCTGTTGCAGAATGAGGATGAGCAGTTGAATGAAGATGAGACAGCCATGTCTCATATGCAGGAAAATATTGTTGCTATTGGTAGCAGAGAAGAATTGGCTTGTCCGAATAGCCAAGGGAATATTAAAGAGAAGGTTTATGGCAGACTGTTGGAGTTGCCCCAGAAGTGGAGAACCAGAGTTTCACTTTGACAGAAGATGAAGATACAGTGGCTAGAGAACTTGATTTGATTGCTGGAGTCATTCAAGAAGAAGGAAGGCAATTGGTGAATATTGCCAAGGCAGAAGAAGAATATGATGAACCTGAGTTGTAGCATGGAGAAGATTTGTTTGGCCAAAGGAGATGGCGAGAATTTTTGCTGAAGATATTCAGAAAAGAAGGTGAAATGCTAGAGCAGCTTGGAGTGTTGCTGGAGAGAGTGCTAAAGCAACAAACTGAAGTGTTGCCAGCAGAGGAGCAAAAGTTTTACTGTTGCAGAGAGGGTATGGATGATTGGGTGGCGAATCGGGCAGCAGTAAGAACTAAAGAAATAAGTGTGCAACAAACAGAAGTAAGTGTCCAGCAGTCAGAGGAAAGATTAGACAGAGAAATTGAATTGACAAGGGATTGATGCAGAAGATGCCTCAAAAAAGGGCAGGATCAAAGAAACAAGGAAATAGCAGCACAAGAAAAGAAGACAAAGGATGTGAAGGTACAACCTATGGAAAGCTACAACATAAAGTTTGGAAGCCAGGAGGAGTGCAAAAGAAGGATGCTGCAACGGATGGCCAGTTGCAGAACAAGGTGTGGAATCCAGGCAGATAAAAATAAAGCACATGATCAGGAGATCATGAATCATTTGAACCTGGGGAGTCTGATGCAGGGGCATTAGGCCCAAGACACTTTTGTACATAAATAAACAAAAGGGGGGTCTCATGTTTTGTTTCCCCTATGTAAATATTCATAGTTGAGTTATTTTAGTTAATTTTAGGAAAATATTGTAACTGCCCGAATGATTGATGGGCACCTAAAGAGATGGCCAGTTTCAGAAGTTAGGCTAGCTTTAGGAGTCCAAGAGTCATCAAAGAAGTGAATCCATTGATTTCCAATATGTATAAAAATAAACCTATGTGATAGGGTCGAGAGACCTGCACAGACCTGCACGAGCCTGCACCTAGACCTGCTTGTACCTGCAGAGAGCTGCATAGGGGAAGAAGGCCATCAGATTGAAGATCTGGCCAGCCAGTGGTTGGAATTCAATCCATTGTGTAAATAAGAAATGTTTCAGTATATTTGTGCCTTGTGGATTTAATTTATGTGTGAATGTATATCTGATTTGCTTGAATAAGTTCTGTGTGAATATATGCATGCATCCTGGTGGAGAATAATTGAAATCCGTGATAATTAAGAACCTGTGATGGGATTAATGGTGCTATGCATGCAGTTAGCGGAATCGATGTAAATACTGTGGACACTATCGACAGGGGAGTGATAGAGCCGTGAGTGTAGGCCACAATAGAGGCATGGATTTCACCCACGCATAACGATAGTGGTGTTCATCAGACGAGCACTGTATAACGAGGAACGAGGTTGTAATGCGAAGAAATACAGTGTTGAGATTGTAGCGAGGAAGAGCGATCCTGCAGTCATGTGGGGAGCCGGCGAATGGAACTATGCTTGACGAAACCTTACGCGATATAAGTGGAACCTGCAGTAGGGAACCATGACCGAAGGAACAGTAACGATGGTTTAGATCTGAACGGTGGGTTTCATCGCACCACCTATCATCGGCAAGTGGTATTTGAAGAGTTGCGAGCGATTCCATAGAAAGCTCGACACGTGGCATAGGGTGAGGTTGAAAAACTGCCTTCCACTGCGCACCATCGCGCGTTATTTTTCGCGCAAGTAGCCCGTGCGATATCCATTGGATTAATTGGAGTGAGGCGATGTGAGAACAACCGTCAGATGTGGAAGGCTCGTCAGCACTGGGGCCCAGCTCTAAACTATATCAATTGGAACCTTTTAAACTAAGGGTTGCGGGGTTTTAATATAAGTATGTTCGATGCCGTTGGTTGTTTAATTCTTCCAATGACTTTGGAGAAGGCCGAAATATACACATTGATATATCGTAGCGTGCATATAATGTTTGAATTTCCGAAGTGGGGGCCATACGGATTGTCATTCAGGCGTGTAGTTAAAATACTGAGGTTTTAATATGGGAGCCTTACTATTTGGGTTCAATATAAGATTCGTCTAAAGTATTCACTTATCAATTTCCATGAAATTGAGAAGTAAATAAGAAAGAATGAATTAAGTAGTGAGACTGCGAGACCTTGGCTTGGAGATTTATTTAATTTCCAGTCCCATATCATTTCATTTTACAAAGACTTGGTTTGGGTTCAAAAACTTTTCTTCAAAGTTTGGGTTTAAAGAACTTTTTTGGAAGAAATTTTTTGGAGGCGGCGTGATTTTCTTGGAGGTATGTACGTGTTTTGTGTTGAAATAAATATTTTGAGCTTCTTTTTTCAAAAACTTTTCTTCAAAGTTTGGATTTAAAGAATTGGGTTTAAGAGCATTTCTTGGAAGCAAATTGATTTTACAATTTTGGATTTAAAGAATTTTTTTGGAAGACATTTCTTGGAAGCGGCGTGATTTTTCTTGGAGGTATGTACGTGTTTTGTGTTGAAGTATGTGTTTTTTGTTTTTTAAAGTGTGTGTTTTGGATTGGATTACGTATTTTTTACCAAAAATTTACACTGAATTTTTTTAAGATTTTTTTAAATTAAATCTTTTGTGATATTTTTTGTAATTGAGTTATTGTCTAATTTTTTGAAGGAAATTTTTTGAACCTCATACCCTATTATCATGGGAAATCGAAGAACTTTTGTGAGAAAATATGATCGAAAAAGAGACCCTGAGGAACGTAGAGAAGAGACGAGACAATATCGCAAAAGAAAGTTAGAAGCCCTCTCAAATATTGAAGAGGAAAATCAACCTCAAGCAGAAATTGAAGCATGTATGTAAATGTAAATATTACATGATCTATTGATATATATTTAAAATTTTCCTAATGTAAAATGTGAAGCCTAATTTTTATTTGATGAACTAGTTTGAAAAATATTTTGTTTGATGTAAAAAGACAGAGATATTCTTCAAAATATTGAAGAAGAAAATCAACTTCAAGCAGAAATTGAGGCAGGTATGTAAATGTAAATATTATGATCTATTAATATATTTTTAAAGTTTTCCCAATGTAAAATGTGAAGCTTAATTTTTATTTGATGAACTAGTTTGAAAAATATTTTGTTTAATGTAAACAGACAGAGATACTCCTCAAAATATTGAAGAAGAAAATCAACCTCAAGCAGAAATTGAACCGGGTATGTAAAAGTAAATATTATGATCTATTGATATATTTAAAATTTTCCTAATATTTATTGACATATTTATTAATTTAGTTATTTATTGAATATGTACTATTTTTTCGAATATGTACAGATGAAATCACTATCGATAATGAGATGTTGGAAAATGTCGACACTCACACATATGGAGATAAAAAACCTGACCATGTTATACGATATCGTGTCGATAGAATTTTTGAAAAGTATTTCAGAAATGAGCAAGTGACGGTTCAAGCTCAAATTTTAAAAGGTCTCCTATCATCAAGGAAATTAAAAGAAGCGACGACACTATTGGGTATTCGAAAATCAACCAAAGATAAAAAAATGAAAGAAGAGGTGATAAAAAATATGAGTAGTGCTATAGAGTCAATTAAGAGATCTAGAGATAAATATGTTTCAAATATACGTAGACGAATACAAATGGCAATGGTTTCACCAAGTACTCAAGAGAATCATTTGAATCTAACATCTATGGCACGAGCACTGGGAACCTCGCGAAAAACTCTGCACAAACATCGAAAATTTCGACTGCAAATAGACGTAAATGATGAACTCGCTTGTTGGAGAGCTATTTGTAGGCAACCATACAAAGATAGACTTGGAGAAGATGTTAAAAAATAATATATGAATATTGGAAGAACAATTCGCGTGTTTCACCCACTGCAAGACATGTGATGCGAAGAAGAATAACACGAAATCAATACGAAGAACATGAAAAACATCTCTTGGAAACCACTCAAATAGAGTTATTCAAAAAGTTCAAAGAAGAGAATCGTCAAATTCAAGTTTCACTCAGTGCTTTTGTTCAACAAAAACCATGGTATGTAAAACCTATCACCGTACGCGACACTTGTTGTTGCTATTATCATGTGGAATTTGAGTTATATTATGACACATTCCTTGATTTCGGTAGAACATTATGGAAGGATTCACCTCCTCCTTCCAATATCCGTGAATTCATATCTCAAATTCTATGTGAAAGAGAAAGCGATGAACTATTTTACAAAAAGAAATGTGTTGGTGGTAAAAAATGCAATGATTGTGGAAATTTGACTAAATTTCAAAACAAATATCGTACTGATATAAATGATCAATCATTGTCCAATATGAAAGTGAAATGGAAGAGATATGAATATATCGATACATCGATTCAAGGTGCAAATAGTGTTAAAAGAATTGAATTACTAGAAGACGAAATTTTTCTGATAGACTTTTTGAGAAAGTTTGAGGCATAAATTTACAAATACACCAAGCATTCCCATAGAGCTCGATGGCAAGACTTGCAATTCAAAAAATATCGTGAAGTTTTTCCACCAGGGACCATTTTGTCAGTGATTGATTTTGCAGAAAACTACACATTTGTTCCACAAAAAGAAATTCAGAGTGAATAATATCATTCTGACCAAGTCTCCATGCTCGTCCATATTCTATAGAGACATGCTGAACAAAATGTCGATCATATAGAAAGCACGAGTGAAAATCGACATATCATTAAAGAATATCATTTTTATATCAGTGACGATCGTACACATGATACATGTTTTGTACAACATTGTTTTGGAAGAATTTATTATTCATTGAAAAATCATGGAATAACATTCAATGAACATTGGATATGGTCAGACGGATGCGCAGGTCAATTCAAATCTGCACGATCATTTTTTTGGTTGTGTTGTCTTCATAAGAAAACCTGCATTAAACATTGTTGGAATTTCTTTGAGACTAGCCATGGAAAAGGAGAACATGACAGTGCAGGAGCATGCATAAAACGAGTACTTCGAAGATATCAAATGAACCACTTTGCATGCCGACTTGTGAACGCTGAAGAAGTTGTTCAATGGTGCAAAACTGCTCTAAGCCATGAGATTAACCCATCAAGAGAAGTGCGAATGTACATTCAATTTAATTTATATTGGAAATCTAATTTTAAACATTGTATATTTAATACATGATTATTAATTGTATTTTATATTTATATTTTATAAATTTTTCTTAATTTTCCATATAATGTTTTTCTGGAATATTGAAATTTGGAGACGTAGATAATTTAATTGAATGACGTTGAAACAATAAAAGTGACCTTAAAATTGCATTCATCTAAACAAAGTTGTCCAAATGTGCTTGCATCAGATAACTTAAAATAGTTCTTGTAATGTTTGCATAGACAACACAAAATCCAATGACGTTTATGAAAACAAAAATGTATGTGAACTTACTGGAAACACAGTGAGTTAAATACAAAAGGGAAAAATTCGTTGCAATGTTTGAAGAATAACTAGAGAATTCTACACATTTATCCTGATATACGCGAGTTTCTGATCTTGTTAGAGAAGGTAACATTTGAATTACTTTATAATGATTTAAAGATCTAGAAATAAATTTAAATATGCATAATTAAATGTTAAATTTATTTTATTGTGCAGGAGATGTTTTTGCTGTAATTGCACCTATTGACAACGATGAAAATGTAAAGTATTATTTGATGCGTTGCACTGAACAAAAAATGAAATTATTACAAGACTATAATGATCACGGATTTCAGTATGACAAAGGGTCTATTATACTGAAAGGTTATTTTTTCAAACAAACTTGTCAAAGTGGAGACTTTGTTTACTTCGAAGACTATGAACCTGATTCCATAAGTTGTCAATATAGTCACTTGGTGTGTGCAGCACGCATAAAGTTGATAGAAGTTCAATCAAAGAAAAAAATCGAAAATTAAGAAATGGAAAATGTCAAAATCCGATCATGAACGGATTATTGAAGATGGAATTCCATTAGAATTTTTTTGAGTGAAGTGTCCAACAATTTATTATCTTTGGATTAAATATGTTTTAAAACTTCCAGTACTCAACTAAAAATTGAGCTGCTTATGTTATTTGTGGTTTGCACATGTTACAAATTGTTTGGGTACAAGCACGTGCTCTAGTATCAACTGAAAGTAGTTTTTCTATACATGTGCATTGATTAAAAATTTTATATGTATTGGATATATATATATATATATATATATATATATATATATATATTCTAGAATGAAATTAATTTTTCTTGTATATTAATTGTTCTTGTATATGTTTTCTGACCATATGGTACAAATTATTTCACTTTATTTTGTAAGGTCAGATTCGGTCCCCATATGCCCTAGCCTCCAAGGGACGAGATAACAAGTGGTTGTCCCCACTTGCTCGAATCTCAGCTTTTAAGTACAATTTTACTGTTTATGTCAGGCATCTTACATGATGTCCTATTAAAGATAGATTCTCTTTGTTTGATTTCATTAAAAGTTGTCACCGAATGACTGCTAGGCTCTTGTAGTAACCACCATAGCCCTCTCTTACTCTTATTATTATTAGGTTTAATTATTACAACACAAAAAATCGTTCTACATGTTGTAAATAATTTTTGCTTCATAAATCAATAAATTACTCTAAATCAATATTTACAAGTAATGTACCATCATACATGCAATTATATCAAATTAGAAATCAACATATACAATGAAATCAATGGGGATTGTCTTGTTACAAGTAACATACTTTCAATTTACCATATGTGCAAATGTAGGTTGAAACCATCCAAAACTTTAAGTTGTAGATTGAAACCATCCAAAATTTTAAGTTTTAAAACCCTTTTGATTATATAATGTGCAACATTAAAAAATTAAACATTTAAAGTTCATTAAATATCACATGCAAAATTTAGATTGAAAACATCCAAAACTCGAGTTTTAAAAACTTCACATGCCATGCCAATTATAATTCAACTATCCAACAGATGATAGGTGGTAATGCACATTAATGGATTTTCTCTAGAATTCCCTTCAAATTTGGGGATATTTGAAGGCAACTTGGAAGGTATGGGTGGCCACCAAGGATCATGATGAATGGGGTCATTAGTTAACTTCTCCAAATTTGAAAGAAAAATGAAGGATAAGAAAGGATTATGAATTTGAATAAATATGATATAGGAGGATGATCACCTTGAACAACAGTGAGGTCCCCCCATATACTAATTCTAAGGATTAGGAATAGTAGGTTAGGAAAAACTTGGAGTAAAAATAATTGATCCTATAGGATAACTAGAGTTAACTACCATAGATGGTGAAGATAAAGAAGTAGGCATAGGAACACTAGCAAAATTTGTAATATCCATATAAGATATCAGTCAAATGTCCCAAGAATATGTGAGAGGTGTCAATTGAGGTGTAGCTCCTACCACGTTTAATGGTGGCAATGATGACATATCAACAGAAACTTCAAATGCAGAGGGCAAAGAGGAACTAACATCCTTCATTGGTAAAATAGGAATGCAAGTGTAAGTAGGTGTAGTATTGTCTGGGTTTAGCCACAATAACTATAGTTCTAATGGATCAGTCAAAGGTGGATTTAGAAGAGAGCCATAATGGTTCACCAATGTTTCGATGAAAACCAAATCACTACAAGGAGGACTAGGTATAGAATCCATAATTATATTTTTTTCTAAGTCTTGGGTAGTGACAGGATCTATCCGAGCAAGAGATAAAATTCCACCTTGTTCAAGAGGAAAACTAACGATATTGGCAATTAAAAAAAACAAATTTGGCACTTAGAATTTCCATAACGCTTATAACCCCATCCTTACAATTTTTATAATTTCCATGATGAGACATTTGAATTTACTTCCCCATATTTCTTGTTCATGATTATAACCTTAAAATGGCTAGTATTGGTTTGTCATCATCATCTCAAAATGACCTGGCAGATAAAAATTTACCATGTCAATCATCATCACTTCACACCATCTCATACATGACCCCTTCACACCATCACTTCTCCACCTATCCCATGAATGATTGTGACAACAGGTGAATAAAATACAATTTATAAGAAGAGGATAGTTTCTATTTTGTCCTCCTCCATCCGCCCCATAGCTAGTGATTTCTCAATTTTCCACTTCCAACTTTCTATTCTCGAAATTCATTAGCAGCTAATTGTATCGATAGCCACACCACACCTAGAAGTTAAAGAAATTATCATATACACTACTACATTAATGAACTCTACGTTCTTTGTTATTGTAAATTCCAATAAAAAACAATGTTAATTGAGTTTAGTAGTGTATATAACAGTTTCTTTGACTTCCAGGTGTGTTGTGACTATTATTAGAATTAACTATCAAAATGAATTTCCAAAATAAAATGTTGGAAGAGAAAAAATAGGCAATCACTGGATATCGAGTGGGTGGAGGAGGACAAACTTATAGTGATCCCTTCCTTATCAAATTTCCTTTATTCACCTAATGTCACTATCAATCATGGTCTAGGTAGAGGAGATGACCTACCATAAATTCAATCATATAATGTGTAGAAGGGTCATATGTAGATGGTGTGAAACGATGATTACAAACATGGTAATTTTTCATCTACTAGGTCATTTTGAGATGATGATTACAAACCAGTGCTAGCCCATTAAAGGTTATAATAATTGGTGCCTAATGTGGGGTGGACAATTCAATCGTCCCATCATATAAATTACACAGATGTACTTAAATTTTCATCATAATCACAAACTTCTGTGAATTGGGAACTAATATATGTTAAAATTTTGTTAGACTAATATATATTAGAAAATTCAACCAATATATAATAGAATTTTGATAGATTGTTCACGATTTAGACTTTAACTATTTGGTGAAATCCAGCCATATAGAACCTAAAGATTATAATGTAGAGCCATTGGGAATACCTTAGAATCAATTCTTTACAATTGAAATGCATACAAAATACTTCAAACAAATGGGTAGGACATGCTCAAAATGTGTTGAAAAATGTATTGCATTATCTCACAAGCCTATATATTGGGGAAACTCATCCTTTTCCAAAATCATGATGCCCAACTCCTCTTCTTGTTTGGTGGGTGAATTAGTATATTTATGTTCATAGACTTATAGTTAGTAAAAACATAATTTGATTATTTGTGTCTATTTACTTACATATTTTTTTATGCTGGTGTTAGCTAGTTATGTCATCTTAGCTCAACCTGTGGGCTCTATTTTTTATTTTTTATAAAGTTAGTGTATAGGGTGGAGCATCCCATACTTTGGTTTTGTTTTGATATACCTCTTATGAATATTTTGATATTTTTCTATAAAAATATGCTTAATCCTAACATTATGTATTGGTCTAGTTGACATACTGATAGACCATGACATTCTATGAAGCTTTTTATGTGATGTAAATTCAGTGTTAATTAAATATTGTATATGCGCTTAAGAAAAGAAACCATTACATATGCTCTCATTATTGAAAATGGCACCAAGAAAGGATGTTCTACATGGTATCAATTCAATCTACCTGGATGTTCTACATGGTATCAAAGCAGGAATCACTCTAGAAGAGAAGAATATGAGCTTGTTCTATGCAGGCGAATCGAATTTGCAGATCTACTCTTCAGGACTTGTAGCAGGATCATGATGTATTTCTCTGCTTTGAGGCTCGAATATGCCCTTGAGGGTAGTTCAAATTACATAGATCTGATTATCAAAAGATTTTAGTTTATGGTGACTCTGATTTGATTATCAAACAGGTAAAAGGGGAATACAGGGCCAAAAATTCAAGGATGCGAGCATATCACAAAGTTGTCTTAGACACTCTCAAAACTTTTTCTGAATATATTTTATCCGTGATTCCTAGAAACTAGAATTGTATTGCTAACTCTCTTGGTACTGCAGCGAGCATGTTTAGAATTCCAATACATCCCAATAGGAAATATGAAATTAATGTTAAGCATCACCCCTCTGTTCTAGATAACCTTCGACATTGGCAAGTGTTTCAATATGATAAGAAAATTAAAAATTTTATGTAAATGGAGGAAGAGTTTGTCGCTTGTCATACTAATGGTGCTTTCTATGATCATGGAATTAATGCCATAGAATTAGAAGTCATACATATGAAAGAAAATTCCATTCCAAGAGGTCTTGTACCTTTGGAAGAGCTCTTCGATCAAGATGATGTCGTGAAGAAACAAACAATGGTCCCCACTAAAGCGAGTTGAAGATATCAACATTGGCACAGCAAAGAAGCCCAATATGGGAAGTTATCTAAATCCTTAACTTCGGAAATCAAAGGTAAATACACAACACTTTTGGCTTAGATAAAAAATTGACAAATAAATTTTTTGATGAAAATGTGCTATGAAAGTAAAGGTTTAAAGGAAAACATGTACAAGGCATAGTTGAGCCAAATTATTATCTATTTATTGAACTAGAAAGGACATATAATTATTACACATGTTTAATTTACATTCAAATGCTTATTTGATTTATCTCCTATAGCTTAATGTATTATGCTAGATATATAATTTAAGTTGAAGGCCCATGAGATAAATATGACTTCTATGTGACATTTTTATTGAATCATCTATTTGTTGTGTTATATGAACATAATTGGTACGCATATCTAAAGAGTCCAAATGCTCATTCAAGACCATATGTAATTTCCTCATCTAACTTAGCCAGGGATTTGCAATACTATATTTGAGTTGGCTAGCTCCATTTCAAGATATTATGGTTATCCAAGAGGGGATATAAAAAATGAAAAGAAGGATATTGAACCGTAGGTTATCCAAGTTGGACATAGAACCAGTGGAGAAACCTAAGGAAAAACTATGTTTCCAGGTCAAACCTTTGTAGAGGTTCCAGTACCTAAGAGTAAAATCCAGTTTGGGGCTGTTAAATTCTAACTGTACTAGTAATTGTGCTAGGGGGGAGAAATAGGATGTAATTTCCTCTTCTCACGGTTGGGAGTCTTTTTTTTCATGTGGATTCAACCAAACATATTGTACATATTAAATGAGGACATAATTATTACACATGTTTAATTTACATGAACAAATGCTTCTTTGATTTATCTCCTATAGCTTAATGTATTATGCTAGATATATAATTTAAGTTGAAGGCCCATGAGATAAATGACTTCTAGGTGACATTTGTATTGAATCATCTATTTGTTGTGTTATATGAACATAATTGGTACACATATATCTAATTTACATTACTAATATGTCATGCTTCTTTAATTTGTATTTTATAGATGACCGGAGCATCCCTTTTTAATCTATCCCTTTTGACATCGGATATGTGGGAAATATTCATCTGCATATTTTTCTATCATAAAGCAGTGACTAAAATTGTATTCCATTTGTGTCAATGTTAAGGTTAAGCACATGGATTAAAGTTTTATATATTAGATGAGGAGGCTATGTATTACATATGGTCTTGAATGAGCTTTTGGACTCTTTAGATATATATCTAAAGAGTCCAAATGCTCATTCAAGACCATATGTAATCCTCATCTAACTTAGCCAAGGATTTGCAATACTATATTTGAGTTGGCTAGCTCCATTTCAAGATATTATGGTTATCCAAGAGGGGATATAAAAAATGAAAATAAGGATGTTGTTGTAGGTTATCCAAGTTGGACATAGAACCAGTGGAGAAACCTAAGGAAAAACTATGTTTCCAGGTCGAACCTTTGTAGAGGTTCCAGTACCTGAGACTAAAATCCAGTTTGGGACTGTTAAATTCTAACTGTACTGGTAATTGTGCTAGGGGGGAGAAATAGGATTTAATTTCCTCTTCTCACGGTTGGGAGTCTTGTTTTTCATGTGGATTCAACCAAACATATTGTACATATTAAATGAGGACATAATTATTACACATCTTTAATTTACATTCAAATGCTTCTTTGATTTATCTCCTATAGCTTAATGTATTATGCTAGATATATAATTTAAGTTTCAGTGTCTTATTATAAAGAAAATAAATATGGTAGAGAAGTTCCCGTGTCTTACTATTCAGGCATACATATTTTGTAATCTTTTAGGAAGAAACACATGTTCTTAATCATTAGGCCCACTTAACCATTCTGATATGTAAGAAGACAGCATAACTTTTTTATAAAAAAAAAGAAAATGACATTTATTGAGATGTATAAGCTTTTGTATCTATAATGAAGAAAGAAGCACAATATCAGTTTGCTTCTTTATTAAAGATATAATGAAAAAAGAAACACAATATTGGGTGCTTCTTTATTAAACATAGAGTACAGAAGTGTTAGTCAAATAGATAGAATATTTTCCTTGGATTTCTCTCCCTATTTAGTCAAATATATTTATGGTGCCTAAAATTTCAACAAGCTGGTTTTCCTGAGAGGTTCAAGGGGAAGACTTAATTGATGTAAGAAGTTTGGTTACAGTTTTGTGAGAATCGGGGGCCGAAAATGTCTAAATGACTTCTATGTGACATTTGTATTGAATCATCTATTTGTTGTGTTATATGAACATAATTGGTACGCATATCTAATTTACATTACTAATATGTCATGCTTCTTTAATTTATCTTTTATAGATGACCGAAGCGCATCCCTTTTTAATCTATCCCTTTTGACTTTGGATATGTGGGCAATATTCATCCACATATTTTTCTATCATAAAGCAGTGAGTAAAATTGTAAATTCCATTTGTGTCAATGTTAAGGTTAAGCACATGGATTAAAGTTTTATATATTAGATGAGGAGGCTATGTATTACATATGGTCTTGAATGAGAATTTGGACTCTTTAGATATCTAAAGAGTCCAAATGCTCATTCAAGACCCTATGTAATACATAGCATCCTCAACTAACTTAGCAACGGTCTACCTCCATATTGGAATGGTTTTGCAAGTGGAATCTATACTAGAAAATATACTCCATATTTTGAAGAACTTTTGGCTTTATGTGTTCCAAAAGAATTCACGTTGAAGGAAAAATATGATACCAAACCCCATAGTGAAAATTCTGAACAATTTTCTATTAGATTAAAGAGAAAGGTTTGGTAACTTGGATCTCATCAATGCACAATGACAAGAAAAATTCTAATGGAAACAATGGTATGTCCAAGGTTAAATGTTTTATTTTTAATTATTTTTAACACATCAAAATATATTTTCCTAAGAAATCAAACTCCAAGGGTAATAGAGGAAAAAAAAGGAACGAAAGAGATGAAGCACATGCAGTAAAGGGTGAAGAAGTTGAAAAGAAACCGATGGATGAAGACATTAATTAATGACCTCTACTATGGAAGAACTTGCAAGGTGCCAAGTTTTCTTTCAAGTTTAGCTTCATTTCTTATTAGAAGATGACAATCAGAATAACAATTGCAATTATACCTAAAGGATGAAATTTTCTTTTTGATTTTAGAAGTTTGAAGTTATAAATTTTTATTTTAAGAAGGCGCATACAACTTAAAAGATATTGGGTCATCAAAAGTTGTGAACATATCATCCCACGAGATACAATATTCTATATTAGTCATAACATTCAAATATTTTAATTTCACCATGAAGATTTATAAGAATTCATAATGTCATTTAGAAAGAAAACACCATAAGAGTAGCACAACATAGAAAGATTCAAGGTCATTAAGAAGAATCATAGGGATTACTTCGAGCATGATATTTGCTTGTAGTAGCAATGAAGATAAGAATAAATCAAGCATTGCAATAGAGATCAGGAATTCAAAAGCAAATCGAGATTTTAACAAAACATATGGAAGTAATAAAGGAACATGGTAGATATTATATACATAAAGAGAAAGAAATTCAATAGTATATCTTGAATATAATCATTGGAAGGGAAATATGGAAGCTAGTTTCAAAAATAGGTTTCTCTCATATGAAATAAAATAAGGTTACTCCTATTGTGTAAAGGAAGTATTCCGATCAGAAGTTCTTGCTATCAAGATTCAAAAAACTTCCAGGATGGACTTATGGACATCATATTTAGAAGGAGTTGGAAACAAGAAACTATATATGTTGATTAGATAATTTACTTTTAGATATTTGGGAAGAGACTTGAAAGATACTTATTCCAAAGAAGGTTGTTTATAGTCTACATATAGATGGCAACATCATTGTTTAATGTCAACCTCCCTCCATGATATGTGTCTGTTCAAAGCTTCCAATGACTATAAATTTAAAATCGAACCTTTCATTTTTATCATCACAATTCAGTTTTCTCTAATATTTTTGATAAGTAAATATAGATCTCAGCTCAGATTTGGGGACACTGGACAGAAAAATCAGTTTAGGGAATTTAGATCCCTCACTAGAGCTCTGATATTGTAGTAGAACTAAATTGCAGGCATGGATAATTGTAAGTACAATCATTAACCAAACATGTGATCAGAAGTACCCTTAGAGTGTAGAACTATGATCATTTTGGGTGGACAGTAGCGAAATCTTGAAGCCACGAAATATGCTCATAAACTGAAACTCAGACATGTGTTAAAAGTCATAAATGTGACCTACGATCACTGTTCTAGTGACGTATGATAAGTATAAGGATTGCAGTGATAAAACCTCAGATGAATGATATTGTTTCAAGTTGCAGTCTAGCCTTTAAAGCTCGGTCCTATGGAATTTAGCCTATGAAAAAATAAAACATACCTTTGTGTCAATATATTGTAATAACACATTTGTGGAGGACTAGAAAAAGAAACTGAGGAAAGATTTGTGATGACAAAGCTGTGGAGTGGTCACTTAATTGTGGATTATCATCATTTCAGTGATTAGTGTTCTATGTGGACAACTATGAAGGGTTGTACAAGTTAATAATTGGAAAAGTCTTGAACAATGTGTCTTGCAGCATATTTAGACAGCGAGGCATTAACATTTCTTTGAAGACATTCCTAGAGGCTAGTCTAGACATTCCCGAAGCAGAAAACTTGAAGATTATAATAAAGCATACATCATTGAATATAAAGCATACATCATCAAATAAAATCTGAAGTAATTCAGAAGGTTACCTGGTAACAGCAGCGGGGATGAGCAGGCAGCAACCGCACGAACAGTAGCGAGGACGAGCAGGAAACAACCACACGAACAGCAGCAGGAACGAGCAAGCAGCGACAGAGAAAATGCGCGAATAGCCGCAGAATAATGAAATCGGTAACCCAAAAAACTTCGCGGGTGATTATTTTATAGAAATTAGTTCGGCCGAACTATTAACTCATAGTTCGGCCGAAGTTTTTTTACAAGTTCGGCCGAACTTTATTTGCCGATTTTCCAATATGCGGCAAAAATTCTATTTGCCCGCGTCGTCGGCGTGCCGTCAGTCTAAACGGAATCACGAGTTCGGCCGAACTTTATAAAATGTTCGGCCGAAATATTGCCGAAAAAAATTTTCAACCCCCGATTCTCACAAAAGTGTAACCCAGCTTCACATTTCCGCCCATAAACAAGAACCTATTGATTTTCCAAAATTGTGGATGGTTGAGTGCGTTGGTTACATTTTGACAAAGGACTTGTTATATTGGGAGATATAAGGGCTGCCTTTTAGGCATATGAAGGTTTTAAAGGTATTCATTAATTAAATTCTAGGAATTTGATGAATGAATTGAAGAGAGGATTAAGAAGACCCTTATTGAATGAATAAACAGGAACTGGGTGTTGTGAGATTGTAGGATGGCGCACAGCTTTGGGAATTGAAATTTTGGATACATTACACACACAGATTGAGGTTGAAATAATTTGAACTGGGAATGTGGATTTGGCGGGTATTCCCGCTATCACTTCCCTTGTAATGTACCTTTTTATTCAATATAAATTGAAATTATAGTTTTTATGTGTTGTTTCCTAGATTCCAGGTTCATACTACTATTATTATTATTACAAACAACTTAAATGAGGTCTATGATCAGTTCTATCATCAGTTTATATGTTATAAATTAAAAGTTAAATATCTAGTAAAATTAGTTGTTATTATGCATTCATTGCGCGACAATTAGCTAAAAAAATGTTAATTTAAGTTCGTTTTTTTATAAATATACATAAGAAAGAAAATAGTTTTTATAATAATATATATTATTTATTATTGGCTAATTTCTATCATTATTATTTGAAAAATGAAATAAAAATAACCATAGTCACATTATTTTTTTTAAAGGATAAAGGGTTTCTATCTTTTAAACAATTTAATTGTTATTTATTTTAATTAGTATGTTGTTTTTGGATTTGTTATCTGAAACTTTTAGATAAAAATAATAATAATCTTTCTCTGAAATTTCTATAAATAAGTTTATGTTATAAGAATAATTTATTCAATTTATTTTTAATTGACAAAAAAAAACATTTTAAATTCAGTTTATTAAATAATATGTTATATGAAAAAAACAAAATAATAAATTATAAACATGCCAGCTATACACATATCTTTTGTGGGCCCTCCTAGAAGCAAGTTAGAGGTTGCGCTCACTATGAGGGCGAAGATCTCTCTTGTCTTTTGAATGGCACTATTAAACTCCCCAACAATTTCAGATTGTTGTAAACATACCCAACTTTATACACACATATTTCTTTTGTGACTCCTAATAAAAACATGTTGGAGGTAGGCCCCCACTATGAGGTCAGAGGTTAGCATTGTCCTTTGAACGGAATCTCTAGCCACTCCTGACTACTGACACTCCTTGACAAATTTGGCTCCAACTACAATATTATTTCACGTGAGTTGGTGCAAGCTTCACAAATTCAACATAGGTTGCTATATACGTTTCATTTAAATATTATTTTAATAAAAACTATTCACATATACATTAATGTTGATATTATTTGACATTAAAGTATTCTGTTATTTTATGAGAAAATGAGCAGAAAAAGGTCAAATTATTTTTATCATTTGCATTGAGATTTGAGACTAATGATGTCATTTATTATCTTCTCATGTTTTATTTCTTTTTTCATACATATTTGACTTATAATATATTCTATTATTCAATATTATTTGAAAATATAATTTTTTTCGGTTTTCTTCCTAGAGCCTTCACTATTATTATTATTATTATTATTATTATTATTAATTATAAATGACTTCAATAATATGTTTTAAATAAAAATTAAATATCTACTAAAATTTACTCCATTACATTTAGTCAAACAAATATGTTAATTTAAATTTAATTTTTTAAATAAAAAAGAGAATAATTTTTATAATAATATATATTATTTATTATTGAATAATCGATATCTTTAATATTTCTAAAAGAAAATAAAAATAACCAAAATAGATTACTCTGGTATATTGTTTTAAATATTTAAAAAAAAAAAATTGAAAATAATTTTAAAATATAATATTCAAATTCCAAAATTCGATTAATAAAAACACACTCTATTTAAAAAACTTAATGCATGAAAAACAAAAGCAAAGTATAAATTCGCATATCCTGGTGTTTTAAATACTGATGGTGTCAGATTTCTATTGGCATGAACATTTAGCTAGGGTAGAAAAAAATTCCGACCTCAGTCACGCCTGACAAGGTTAGCTGACTTAGCTGTTAATTATTAAAAAATGAATTATAAAATAATTGTTCACACTAGGTAGCCATGAATTTTAAATCCATTATTTCGTGAATAGTAAAATTTATTAGTCATATTTGGAGTGATCAGATAAATAAGTAGAGTATATTGAACTATTTACAGATTGAAGAGTTGATACAGGAGCATCCGACTAGGGAAGGCAAACAGGCAGCAGGTTTTCTTGTCTTTTGGTGTTCTGATGTTTTAATAGGTCCTCGAACCTGTCCAAGTTTAATATGTTTGTTTTTTTTAGATGATTAGTTACCAGTAGGGGGTTTGTTTTAGTATAGCCGACTCTTTTTGTTTTTAATTTTTATTAAGAAACTGTGGTAGGTTTATTTGGCTATTTTAATTTCGTTAGTGATAAAAAGGGAAATAGAAATAATAGAGAAAGTGTAACTGTGTAACTGACAGTGGGGCAGTTACCAACTGGTAATGAATTGGTTCTCCACTGAGATACAAAAAGGAGAGGAGGGGTATTTTGTGGGAGTTCTGCAACAGAGAAATAGAAAAAGGAATATAACAAGTATTGATTCCTATTAAAAAAAAAGAAACCATCTGTGTCTTGTGATTATTGAAATTGTTTTCAAGTAACGCAATCTCACTGTCCAGAAATGAACATGCAAACACAGTAACAAATTTTTATTTTTATTTTTCCTGAAGAAAAGAACAGTTAATATTGTGCAGGAAAAATCACCACTACGTAAATTCGACTCCATAGAATTTCGCAAATTAACGGACATCTGGAGAAAAGTTGCGAGGCAAGCCTCGTATTGACAAACAGAAAACCAACAGGAATTTGGATGCAAGAAGCAGCAGCCCACAGGTACATTACATAAACCTCTATCTAAATTCATGAGCGAATTGGAAAGTAACAAAAGAAATCGTTATGTCTTAACATTACCAGTCGAATAAAGTTCGAGTCCAAAACTGTTAATTTACATTTGAAATTAAGAATTACGGGTAGGGTTTTTCAGTCAGAAACCCTACAAATTTTAGTTTCGAAAACCAGAGGAAAAACCCAGACAGGGTTTCAAATCTGGGAGTTCTTGATAACCAACTCATTACAGAAAGACAGACTTCAGCATAAGAAAAAGGCGCAACAGAACGACTTATAACAAGCCCAAATTTCTATAGGAAGAACCTGGAACAGGTGGAAGTGACTACGCCTAAACAAAGTCATTGATAGATTCGATTTGAAGTAGGACTCAAAGCAGGGGAAAGGTCTACCGTTGAAAAGTGAGGGCCGGACGTAGAACAAGCCGGAGGAACAAAGAACCAAGAAACCTGGGACATCTGCACAGCCAAGACGATGAAACAGTCAACCCTTGTGTGACAGTTTTACAAAAGTTTAACGAGTAAGAAAAAGGAACTTAAGTGGTTACCTGACAGGAGGACAGAGTACGCAGAACTTTGTGGCACCAGAGACTGGTAGATTAAACCCCAAATCTTCTCACGAAGGAGCATTTGAGTTAGAAGAGGGAAAAAGAGAAATGAGTACTGAATCATAGAACTGCAGATTACCATTTTTTTTTTCCAACGCCGACGGGAACTGAGAAATCGAGAAGGAATTCCAGTCACCTGTGCAAGCAGAGAATGAAACTATTAGTGTCGAAGAACTCCCATAAAACAGAAACGTGGAAATTGAATTTGTTTTACAACCTACAGGTGTGGCTAAAGAAAACAAACCAGAAAGACTACGATTTACACCGGAAGGAGACCGGTCCTGTCGAGGAAGCGAATAGTTGAACATCGTCTCTCAGATAACGTTCAAATATAACTTTTACAGCGAGGTTAGAGAGACAAGAACTTGGAGTTCACAGCTAAACTCCCAGGAGAGTCATTGGGAGCGTGAAACTCACGCTACAATCACCATACAAAGAGCAATGACTGCCAAACGAATGGAATAGGTGCCAAGCAATAGCGCGAGGACCCAGAAGATCTGACAGGCAGATAAGCCAGACCGAGGAAATCGCAGAGTGGTTAATTGCGAAGTTAATGAGTTCATAGTAACAGCACCTACGGAGCGCTCCAAAACCCAAAACGAATTTATGAACCATAATCACCATTGACATGTATGCATTTGACATTTAATTAACAAGCCACGTAGGTATAGAAATAGAATTGTTGTTTGGCATTTGGACTGTTGAATTGTATTTTATTAGCGCTGATGTGGTCGTGGGCTGGGTAAGACATCAATTTGGTATCAGAGCAGGTTGTAGTGAACAGAGGAAAAGATGGAAGTTGGCAGGAGAGGAAGAGGAAGAGGAAGAGTAGTTCGACGAGCAGCGGAAGAGGGACTATGAGAAGAGATTCGAATTTTGAATGAGCGTCTAGCAGCCGTAGAGGCTGGACGAAGGAGAGACCCCGTAGGATGGGATGACAGTGATGAAGAGGTTGCAGAACAGGTAGATGGTTTGGAGGGAGAGGGACCTGAACTCAGATTGTTGAGGTCAGTATTGTTATCCAGTCATAAGCCAAAACACAAACTTTCTACTTATGACGGAAGTTTGTCGACAGATGTGTTATTGGATTGGCTGAGTGAAGTAAACAAATATTTTGATTTTGAGGAAATCAGTGAGGACAAGAGGGTGAAGTTTGCTGCCACCAAGTTGAAGGGACATGCGTCCTTGTGGTGGGACAATGTTCAGGCAGAAAGGAAAAGGCTAAACAAACAGCCTATAAAGAAGTGGGCCAGAATGGAGGCCAAGCTGAAAGAGAAGTTTCTGCCTAAATATTATCAAATTATGTTGTACAGCCAAGTACAGAACTTGAGGCAAAGGGGAGTGACAGTCAAAGAATATACAGAAGAATTTTACAAGTTGAATTTGAGGGCAGGGTATATCGAAGATAACCCAGAAAAAACAGCGAGGTTTGTGAATGGATTGAGAGGGGAGATACTGGATGAAATCAGTATCCTCTCACCCAGAACTTTGGATGAGGCATATCAGTTTGCCTTGAAGGCGGAAGAGAAAATAATCAGAAAGCAGAATGCCAGAAGAGGAGGTGGATCTAGTAGAGAAAGGGGAAGGCATTTGGCAGAGGCAGAGGCACAAGTTCCAATGAAGAAGGAAACAGTTCCAAAACTGCAGGAACAGCAGAAAATGACAATATCACTAGAGGGGGACGACCAAACCAGCGAGGGAGAGGTAACGGTCGGGGCAGAGGAGTTGTCTAGTGCTACAGGTGCCACAAGTGGGGGCACAAGTCGTATGAATGTCCTGAAGGTGAACCAGCAGGTGGGAGAGGAGCTTATGTTGCCCAAACTAAGGAAGCGGAAGCACCACCTCAGGAAGTGGAAAATGCACCAGAGACGGGGGAAGCCTTGGTACTGAACAAGGTTCTAATAAAACCAGCAAAAGAAATTGTGGAACCAGATCAAAGAAAGGCTCTGTTCCGGACTTTGCAAATCACGGGGTAAGTGCTGCAAACTGATCATTGACAGTGGGAGTACAGATAATCTAGTAGCCACGGAAATGGTGGAGAAACTTGGACTAAAAAGGTTGAAGCATCCCACTCCCTACAAAGTGTCGTGGCTGCAGAAGGGACATCAACTGTTAGTTGATGAGTAGTGCGAGGTGGAATTCCAGATAGGTAGATATAAGGAAAAAATTATCTGCGATGTTATGCCAATGGATGTCTGTCATATACTGTTAGGGAGACCCTGGCAGTATGACAGAAAAGTAGTTCATGATGGGAAGATGAACTGTTACAAGTTCGTTAAAGATGGGATCAAACATACGCTTGTTCCCATCAAGGAGGAAAACACAGCAGAAGTTAGTGGAGTGAAGGCATTACTTGTGGGCGGAAAGGAGTTTTTGAAGCAGATTGAGAATAATAATGTTAACTACGCGGTTGTAAGGAGACCAAATATGGTGGTCCTACACACTAAGATCACAGATCTGCCAGAAGAGATCCAGGATATGCTGCAGGATTTTGGCGATATCATAGTAGATGATTTGCCTGACGAATTGCCACCCAAGAGAAGCATCAGCCACTGTATCGATTTTATACCAGGAGCTAGTTTACCGAATAAGGCGGCTTATCGTATGAGCCCAAAAGATAATGAAGAAATTCATAAACAAGTGCAGGAATTGCTTGATAAGGGACTGATCAGAGAGAGTATGAGTCCCTGTGTAGTTCCGACAGTCTTAGCTCCAATAAAAGGTGGCGAATGGCAAATGTGTACAGATTCGAGAGCTATTAACAAGATTACGATCCGGTATAGGTTTCCACTGCCGCGAATGGATGACATGATGGACTGTTTGAGTGGGGCAGCATATTTTTCAAAGATTGATTTGAAGAGTGGCTACCACCAGATCCGAATTCGAGAAGGGGATGAATGGAAGACAGCCTTCAAGATGAATGAAGGGCTGTACTAATGGCTAGTGATGCCATTTGGTCTAAGTAACGCCCCTAGTACTTTTATGCACCTAATGAATGAAGTGCTGAAGGAGTTCATTGGGAAATTTGTGATTGTTTATTTGGACGATATTTTTATTTTCAGCAAAACGAAGGAGGAACACTTCCAACATGTACGAAGTGTATTGAGAAGATTGCAGCAGAATAAGCTACTGATAAATTTAAAGAAATGTACTTTTTTTCAACAAGAACTAGTTTATCTAGGTTTTGTGATTGCAGAAAACGAGTTGAAGATGGACCTGGAAAAGATTGCAGCCATAGTTAACTGGCCATCCCCAAAGAATTTGTTCGAGGTTCGAAGCTTTCATGGTTTAGCAAGTTTCTACAGGAAGTTTATCAGGGATTTTAGTGGGATCTGCGCACCCATGTTGGACACAATTATGAAGGAAAATCAGCCTTTTTGCTGGACTGAGGCAGCAGAAAACAACTTTCAGACTTTAAAGAAAAATATCATTGAAAGGATGATTCTGAGATTTCCAGATTTCAACAAACTTTTTCAAGTTCGTTGTGATGCCAACGGTACAGCCATTGGGGCAGTACTTAGCCAAGAGGACAAACCGGTTGCTTATTTCAGTGAGAAATTGAATGAAAGTAGGCAGAAGTATTCGTCTTACGACAAAGAATTTTATGCGGTCGTTCAAGCTTTGAAGCACTGGAGGCACTTTTTGTTAGGTAATGATTTTGTTTTATTTTCTGATAATTCTGCCTTACAGTACGTTATGCAGCAGCATAAGTTGAATCATAAGCATGCAGAGTGGGTGGAATATCTGCAAAGCTTTACATTTGTATTGAAGCATATTAGCGGGCAGTCCAACAAGGTGGCGTATGCATTGAGTAGAAGGGCTTTGCTCTTGCAAGAGAGTATGGTGCAGGTGCTGGGTTTTGAGCACTTGAAGGATCTATATTAGACAGATACAGATTTTAAGGAGGCCCATGAGGCGTGTCAGAACCCTTTGCTGCAGAATAATAGTCCATGGTTGGACTACAATCTGCAAGAAGGACTGTTGTTTAGGGGAGGATAGTTGTGTATTCCCGATTGTTCAATGTGGGAGAACATTATTCGGGAAAATCACAGCAGAGGTCTAGCCGGACATTTCGGTATAGACAAAACATTATCCTAGATAGAAAATTTTTATCATTGGCCAAAGTTGCGGCGAGATGTGTAGAGGTATGTAAGCAGGTGAAAAATGTGTCAGTTGGCAAAAGGACACAGCCAGAATGCAGGACTTTATACGCCATTTCCCATACTGAGTAGGCCGTGGGACTCAGTCAGTTTGGACTTTGTCCTGGGTCTGCCTAGGACACAGCGAGGATTTGATTCAGTAATGGTAGTGGTGGATAGATTTTCGAAGATGGCGCACTTTATACCCTGTCGAAAAAAAAGTGATGCTAGCCACGTAGCCCACTTGTTCTTCACAGAAATTGTTTGATTGCATGGCTTGCCGAGATCCATTATTTCTAACAGGGATGTGCGGTTCATAGGACACTTCTGGCGTACCCTGTGGAAAAATCTGGACACCCAATTAAATTTCAGCTTCGCTTATCACCCATAGACTTATGGGCAAACAGAGGTGGTGAATAGGAGTTTGGGAAACCTGCTACGAAGCTTGATAGGAGAAAATTCGTGAATGTGGGATCGTGTACTTGCCCAGGCGGAATTTGCGTACAACGATTCTCCAAATCGGAGCATGGGATGCAGTCCTTTTCAAGTTTTGTACGGCATGCATCCTCGCGGAGTGCATGAACTACAGGATTTGGGAAAGCTCGAGAAAAGAAGCGCAGATGGAGAAGATTTTGCTCAAGCGATGAGTGATCTGCATGAGCAGGTGAAATCGAAGTTGCTGGACAACAGTCAAAGATATAAACAGCAGGAAGATTTGAAAAGGCGAGAAGTTCAGTTCAATGTTGGGGACGAAGTACTTCCTCGTTTGCGCAAGGAACGTTTTCCGAGAGGGGAATATAACAAATTGAAGTTTAAAAAGATTGGCCCCTGCAAAATTCTTCGCAAGTTTTCTGCCAATGCCTAAGAAATACAGTTGCCACCCAAAATAGGAATTTCGCCCATTTTTAATGTGGCAGATTTGTTTCCTTACACTGCCAGCCCTGAAGACGAAGAGGCAACAAAGCCAGAACAGAACACTCCAGTTGGAGAGGATTTTTGGTTAAGGCAGATGCCTGTAGCGCAGCCCCTTGATATCGAGGGTATCCTCGACAAACAAGTAGCTAAACGAACACGCAGGAAGGACTATTTATAGTACCTGGTCAAGTGGAAGAACCATCCCATTGAGGACAGTTCTTGTCTTGACACAACACAGATTCAGAAAGCTGGCTATTCAGTGGATGATCTGATGGAGCGGAGCCATGACTTTTTGCTACCCCGGGAGCCTGATGCAGGAGCATCCGACTAGGGAAGGAAAATAGGCAGCAGGTTTTCTTGTCTTTTGGTGATGTGATGTTTTAGCAGGTCCTCGAACCTGTCCATGTTTAATTTTTTTGTTTTTTTTAGATGATTAGTTACCAGTAGGGGGTTTGTTTTAGTATAGCCGACTCTTTTTGTTTTTAATTTTTATTAAGAAACTGTGGTAGGGTTATTTGGCTATTTTAATTTCGTTAGTGATAAAAAGGGAAATAGAAATAATAGAGAGAGTGAACTTGTGTAACTGACAGTGGGGCAGTTACCAACTGGTAACGAATTGGTTCTCCACTGAGGTACAAAAAGGAGAGGAGGGGTATTTTGTGGGAGTTCTGCAACAGAGAAATAGAAAAAGGAATATAACAAGTATTGATTCCTATTAAAAAAAAAAGAAACCATCTGTGTCTTGTGATTATTGAAATTGTTTTCAAGTAACGCAATCTCACTGTCCAGAAATGAACATGCAAGCACAGTAACAAATTTTATTTTTATTTTTTTCCCGAATAAAAGAACAGTTAATATTGTGCAGGAAAAATCACCACTACGTAAATTCGACTCCATAGCATTTCACAAATTAACGGACATCTGGAGAAAAGTTGCGAGGCAAGCCTCGTATTGACAAACAGAAAACCAACAGAAATTTGGACGTAAGAAGCAGCAGCCCACAGGTACATTACATAAACCTCTATCTAAATTCATGAGCGAATTGGAAAGTAACAAAAGAAATCGTTCTGTCTTAACATTACCAGTCGAATAAAGTTCGAGTCAAAAACTGTTAATTTACATTTGAAATTAAGAATTACAGGTAGGGTTTTTCAGTCATAAACCCTAAAAAATTTAGTTGCAAAAACCAGAGGAAAAACCCAGACAGGGTTTCAAATCTGGGAGTTCTTTATAACCAACTCATTGCAGAAAGATAGACTTCAGCATAAGAAAAAGGCACAACAGAACGACTTATAACAAGCCCAAATTTCTATAGGAAGAACCTGCAACAGGTGGAAGTGACTACGCCGAAACAAAGTCATTGATAGAGGCGATTTGAAGTAGGACTCAAAGCAGGGGAAAGGTCTACCGTTGAAAAGTGAGGGCCGGACGTAAAACAAGCCAGAGGAACGAAGAACCAGGAAACCTGGGACATCTGCACAGCCAAGACGATGAAACACTCAACCTTTGTGTGACAGTTTTACAAAAGTTTAACGAGTAAGAAAAAGAAACTTAAGTGGTTACCTGACAGGAGGACAAAGTATGCAGACCTTTGTGGCGCCCGAGACTGGTAGATTAAACCCCAAATCTACTCACGAAGGATTGTTTGAGTTAGAACATGGAAAAAGAGAACTGAGTACTGAATCATAGAACTGTAGATTACCATTTTTTTTTCCAACGCCGACGGGAACTGAGAAATCGAGAAGGAATTCCAGTCACCTATGTAAGCAGAGAATGAAACTGTTAGTGTCGAAGAAGGCCCATAAAACACAAACATGGAAATTGAATTTGTTTTACAACCTACAGGTGTGGCTGAAGAAAACAAACCAGAAAGACTATGATTTACACCGAAAGGAGACCGGTCCTGTCGAGGAAGCGAATAGTTGAACATCGTCCCTCAGATAACGTTCACAGATAACGTTTACAGCGAGGTTAGAGAGACAAGAACTTGGAGTTCACAGCTAAACTCCCAGGAGAGTCATTGGGAGCATGAACCTCACGCTACAATCACCAGACAAAGAACAATTACCACCAAACGAATGGAATAGGTGCCAAGCAACAACGCGAGGACCCAGAAGATCTGATAGGCAGATAAGCCGGACCGAGGAAATCGCAGAGTGGTTAATTGCGAAGTTAATGATTTCACAGTAACAGCACCTATGGTGCGCTCCAAAACCCAAAACGAATTTATGAACCATAATCACCATTGACATGTATGCATTTGACATTTAATTAACAAGCCACGTAGGTATAGAAATAGAATTGTTGTTTGGAATTTGGACTGTTGAATTGTATTTTATTAGCGCTGACGTGGTCGTGGGCTAGGTTAGCCATCAAGAGTCATGAGAGGCAAAGAAGCATGCCTGCACGTGAAAATATAAAAAATATTTATAGGATTGAAGAGTTACGAGAAGCAAAGAAGCATGTCTGTATGTGAAAATATAAAAAAAAATTATAGAAAAATTACAATTGGCATGTGGGTTTATAAATGTTTTCGAATTCATAAAGCAAATTAAAATATAAAGTTATATGAAATTGTAACTTAGAAAATTACTATAATTAATAAAAATGGATTGAAAATGCTATCTTGTAGTAAATTTTGTTTAATAATCAACATAAAAACTCTATATTTTCTTATAATGTTTAAGACGAAAATTTTCAACATTTTAGTTTTGTGAAATTTGCGAAATCAAAAATAGACACATATTTTCATTTCCGCAAGACCCCTGAGCAAGGTAGTAAGCCTGATTCCATATCATGGTCTTTTAAATAGTCGCGAATTTTCAAGGAACATCCTTGCCTGTATTTACACTGACGACATTGGTGGTAGTAGTAGTTGTTTTGGAAGCATATGTATCTGATGAGATGTTTTTTAAGAGGAATTTGAATAAAAATGTTCAATAGATCAATTAATTTTTTTTATTTTTCGGTTTTATTTAGAAATGTGTTTTGGTCTTTTGAGATTTAATTTTACTTGAAATCATATGTCTATGTTTAGGTTATTTTATGTGGTTTTTTTTATGTTTCGATATTTTCTAGGGCATGTTGATGAGTTTTATTTGAAATTATAATGGTATGTTTCGGTTATTTTGGCACATTTTGTCAAAAAAAAAATTTAATTATGCTTTTCTAATGTTTGAGTTTGTATTTTTTAATTAATTTTGTTTTAAATTTGACAATCATTTATTTAAATTATATTTTTAGACAATGCACTTTTAAAATATTAAATTTATTTGGATATATATATATATATATATATATATATATATATATATATATATATATATATATATAATTGTGTTAAAAGTATGTATATAAAATAATTAAACTTTTTTATACTTTTTAACTATTTTATTAATTTATATTAAAATATATATATATATTTTCTTAAGTATATTAAACTTTTGGTTTATAATACATTTTATATGCAAATCTTTTTTAATTTCTTTGTTGACGATGTTCTTCTTTTCTTTATGGATTAAATTCTTAATATTTATTGATTTTACTTAAAATTGTAGATGATTACAAAATGAACCAAAGTTTCAATGAGTATTTTAATCATTTTGTTTAAAATTTATAAGAGTAAAAAGGACATAGTTTACAACCATGTGAATGCGAATTTAAATTTTATTTCATTTTTAATTTAATTTTAGTCATATATTTTGTAAATTAGCTATTTGAAATATTAAATATTTAATTATGTTTATAGTAATTTCTATATATATATAATAAAAAAAACTCATATTTTAAAATTTCAATAATGCTATATTGTTTAAATTGTTTATATAATGCTAAAATGTTTTATTATCAAATTATAGCGTACGTGTTGTTTTTATATATAAATAAATAAAGTATTAAATTATTATATTAAGTTATGTGCTGTCATTTATATTGAATTTAAGATAAGAAAAATTGTCAATAAACATCAAAATTACAATAATCTTATAGTTAACAAATATATTGTCTTGTATTATTTTATAGTACTTTAAAGATATTTTGAATATATTTGTATTTCATTGCGCTATATATATGATGATGATGGTGGTGGTGGTGGTTAACGTCCACTGAGACCAAGCTTTGGTCGATCAGACCTATAATTTTCTTAGTTCTTAATTGTCTAGCTTCTCGTCTTTCTTGGCAAGATTGGTGTTGTATCTTTCTTTTTCTTCTCTACGGTCTTCCAACTTCCTTTATCTTGCACCTCCTTCATCTCTTATGATTCTTGGGACACTAGTGTCTTATCTTCTGGATCTCAGAGATCTGATTTGCTGCTAAGTGAAGATTTCCTTTGCACGGTATTCGAATCCTCATAATTGTTGATGGTTGAGGGGCTATCGAGTTCGTTTTTTTGTTTTTGGGCGGGGCTTTCCCCCTGCTTGTCTTGAGGGTTGTTTCTTTCTTGCCTGATTTATTGCGATTCAGATTTTTCTGGATAGTATTCTTCCTTATTGATAGTGTAATGTTCGTTTTGTGCTCCTTCCCACCATGTAGATCTATGGTGATTATTTCTAGCAGAATTTTTCTAGGAGACTTTTGGGCATATAAATAAATAAATAAATAAATAAATATATATATATATATATATATATATATATATATATATATATATATATATATATATATATATATATATATATATATTTGAATGGTTTATAGTTAGAAATATTTTATTATTTTTATTAGTGGATTCTGTAAATCATGGTGGATTGTTTGATATTCAATGAGTAGAGGTTTTATAAAAAATGTAATTGACTTAAGCAATAAAAAAATATAATCATAGATAGAAATCACTAGTATAAATTATTCTATCTATGTATTTTATGTAAACATATGGTTCATTAGTTTTTTTCCTCCAAAATATTTATATTGGGCCTTTCAAATATATATTTTTAGGATTCAATAAAGCGATTTCTATATTAGCTAAGAAATAATTGATTTTTGATGTGATTTTTATTTTATAAATATGGGATCCTAATGATTAATATGTTGTATATATTTCTAAAAGTTTGAATTTGCTCTAAGTTTTAAAGTGCTAAATACTTTTATCTAGATGAGCCAATATCCAAAAGTTGACAATTTTTTTTTTAGAAATTTTAAACGAACTTTATTCTTGTCTATTAATTTGTGGTTAAGTTACACATTATTTATGTGTAGGTGGAAAGCTAAAAAAATTTAAATTTTTTGAATTATGGAATAATATTAATGTTTTTTCTAGCAACTATGTGCATTATCTTTTCAGAAGAAGTGAAAAGAAATAAAATACAAATGGGAACTTGAAGGAATTAAATTACCTTAGAACCTATGTTACTGGCAATTGTGGTAATTAATATTTTTTGATGTCTAAACACTTAAAGACAATTATAATTATTATAAAATATTTTTAGATACTTAATTTTTGGTCAATTAACGTTTGGTATGGTTAAAAGTACAATGTCTAATCTGTTTACATTTGAACATCTTCGACTAACGAAATTAGTTTTTAGAACAATTTTGCATGGTTATTATTTATTGTAGTTGATACTAAGAAACCTTTAAAGAGAGGTATTCTTTAGATTTGATGATATACTAGGTTCAGGTGATGTCTACTAGCTTGGGTGGGATGTGTCAAAAAAAAATCTTATGCAATTGTGAATACTTTTGAGTCATGGAATGTGTAGTTGTACAATTATCAAAATATTTTTAACAACTTATAGAAGTGGAGGCGAGCGATATTCAGACATTGGATTATGTAAATAAAACATAAAAGAAGAAAAATAATGAGCATTTTTAATGCAATTTCCATGGTAGATGGATTAATTGCATATTAAAGTGGTGCAAATGTTGGTGTTGCATGCAATATCTTTTTTCAAATATAGATAAAAGTGAATGAGTGTCAAAGGCCAACATGCAACAAATTTTTTTGTGTGATTTAAATGATAATTTTTTGATTCACTAGGTCTCATATGATAAATAATTTTCACAAATTATAATACTAAAATCATAAACTATTGCATGCACCTCTAAATATCATAGTCATTTCTGATGTGAATGTCTACTTCGAATCTTTATTCCAAGATGAATGACTATAGAAGCTTCAAGTATTTCAGTTTTAGTCAATTTTGGTGAAATATTGTTTTCTAAAATTGAAACATTTGCTAAAGTTCATATGCAATCTAATGTAGTTATAGTATTATGATTACATTTTAATGATGGTTTTTATTTACAATTTCTATAGTCATGTCTGACTAGAATGTGATTTGTTATTTATGGCATAGTAGATAATGCTTTCAATAGTTAGTAAATAATATGATACAAAGTCACATTTCCCACCATGATATGCAGTTTAATGGATTTATAGTACTCTGATTACAATTGAGCGATGATTTTTATTTGAAATCTATTTTGTTATGTGTTACTAGAATGTTACTTTTTATTTATGACATAGTAGATAATGATTTCAATGGCCTAAAAAATATGATATAAAGCCAAATTGAACACCTTTGGTCATTATTATTTACAAAATACACACACACACACACACGTATATATATATATATATATATATATATATATATATATATATATATATATATATATATATATATATATATATATATATATATATATAATTTAATGTTACTTTTTCTTTGTACACAAGCCTTGTGTATCTTGCATAAATTGATGGCTACAATCCTATAAATGCTACTATTAATGCAAATAATACTACGTTTGAAATCACTATGGTTCTAATGTGCTCTCATTCTAAGTATGCCAATCTCTTAATGATCAATAGTGGATCACGAATACATTTGAACTATGTATAAGAAATGCACGAACAAAATTTTTATAGAACTAGTGTGATTCATGTTATTGTATCATAAATCATAAAGAGACAATTTACATAGAATAATTCTAAAATCATATATATAGCAAAAATAATAGAATTTTTATGACAAAAAAATCCAGAGGTTTTTTTGCCAAAAAAAACAATGTGTGGTGTATTTTATTGATCAAAACACTTAGGATGTTTCTCAGGTGGTTTTTGCTACATTAATTTATAAATTATTAGTTCTTCTAGTTGTCACTTTTTTCGTCAACTCCATGCATTGTTTTTTAGCACCAATTATGTCTTGATTTTGTTCCCCATATGCACACACTAGTTATGACACTCACTCCAAATTATATGATGTGCATATGTCAAAATCCTACAATGTTCATGTGTTAACCATAGGTATGCTTAATCAATTGGAACTATATTCATTTCCACCAAGTCTTAAAAAAATAACTACATTATTTCAGGAAACTAAAGCGTTTACATTTTATTTGATAACATAATTTCTTTATAATGCAACAGTAGGTTATCAACTTATATATGGTACAATTTATAGATTTATAATAATAACTATTTGAATATGTTTATTACTTCAATAAAATTTTGAATATGATTATTCTTTTAAATAACTTTATGCTTCTTATTTTAGATTAAAGTGGTTTCTTATAGAAAGCTATATTGTAATTTTTTTTGAAACTAATGTTTGGATTCTATTTTATTTATACATTTTGAAAGGAATTTAGAGAAATTGTCAAAGTTTTTTTATGGAATTTCAAAAATTAAATATTGTGTTTTGAAATTTATTAAAACAATAATAACACTTTTATCAAGGTATTATTTTAAATTGTATTTCAATTCTAAAGAATTAAATCTTCAAGTTTCCTTATGCCCATTGCCTCTACTTCTTTTTCACAATGGTAGGTACTCATTTTCAGATTGTTGTTAAAAAAACTAAAGAAAAAAATATAGTCACAAAGACAACGTAGACTACATAATATATAAGATGTCTAAAAATGTTCTTGTGTGATACCTGGTAATTGAACATTCAATGAAATCCATGCTCTTAATGCTATAAATAATTGTCACATTTAGACAAACTATCACATTTTCTCAGTATACTTCATGGAAATGAAAAATAGTTTTGCATTGAAAGCATCAAAATTGGAAGAAATTGATCAGAAGTTATCAATATTGAGTTTACATAGATTACATAATTTCATCTATTACCTTGGTTACTATTTATTTGACTCATTTTTTGTTCTTCTTCACCGTCTCTGCACTTCAACTAAAATACGACATGGAATTTTAACCACTTTTGACATTTCTTATCTCATCGACATGATGCTGCTTTCCACTCATTACATACAAAATTGACTCATAAATATCTTCAGGATCGTCATCATATTAATTATCTCGAAATGTACCTAGAGGGATTGAATATACCTTATTCTATTTGTGCTCCATCTGTAATTAGCTTATCGTGGGATGTGTTCTATACCATTGGTTCTCCAAATGGTTGTCAGTTTCAGTAAATGTTTAGCTATTTAAAAATGGCCAAGAATATCTATGGTTCAATTCATAATTTTTTTTTTTTTTCTAAATTATGCTAATTTCTGTTATAATTTACAAAAATAAAAATCATACTTCACGATAGGTGGTTACTGAACTAGCCAACCCTTGTTCAATGAGGACTCTTCAAAATATCAAAAATTGGGCTGCCTTTCAGGGAGAAACCAACCCTTAACGAGTTTAAAAATTCAAAAAATGGGCTTCCTTTCAAGTGGAAACCAGCCATTAACATATTCAATAGTAACAATGTTTGTAGCAAGAGACAAAAATTTTCATCAAATCCATAAAAGAGCATATGTAAACTGAAATAAAAGTGTGCCAAGGAGCTGCAACTACCGATTTTGGGCCTAATTGTTCTCATGATGGATATTTTCCTCAATTATAAAACAACCATATTTAGACACGGTCTCGATATCCTTCGTTGTGAGCTGGGGGGCCAGGATCAAAGTCGAAGTGGAGATCGTATCGGTCTGCTTGTCCATATCTAAGCGAGTTGCAATGTCTGCAATTGTTTCTGTTTTAAGGGAGTCCTCTAATGAGATGCTCCAACCACTACCCGAGTCATCCACCAAGTGTTTCACAGGGAGTCCAACGGATTTTTGAGGCAAAGGGGAAGAAGACAGTGAGATTTTTGACTTGTGTGGCCTTTTCCTCCTTCTCGAGCTAGAGTCATGATGTTGCTCCTCTACGAGGTGAACTAAAAGCTAGGTAGAGAGAATTTAGGGGTCAAAGAAGGGTTCAAGAACCTTAGATTATTCTAGAGCGACAGAGAGGGACAGATCACGCGCATGTAATCTAGGAGTTGGAGCGCATGAGGGACTACCTCTGCCGCCTCCATGAAGGAAACACATTCTGTGGCATCTCCACATAGAATGAAAGAGGTGGAGGGTCTTCAGCGCTGATGTAGAATGCATAAAGGGAGGAAGGCAAAGAGGAGAGTGATAGGTAGAGACATGACAAATGAGGTCTGCAGAGAATGAAATCTGAATATGTAAATGAAACTTACGCGAGCCATCAGCCATAAATGTCCAGCTTGCAGGAGTAAAGGCTGAGGGGAGGGGGGGGGTCAATGAATGTCGTGAAGTGTCGCCGTTCTCCCTAGTATTGGATATTTATGGTCTTCACGCAGGAGGAAGGTCCCGCCATGTGGTGCTTTCAAGTGCCCCTGCATTGGCCAAGTGGCACCCTACGTTAAACATATCAGTCACCCCATCCGAGAAGGTTAAATTAATATATTGATGGATATAAATATAATATTTTGCTACATAACCAAAATATTCCATGTGGAAATTTTTAACTACTCTTGTTACATAGCACATTACAGAGTGTAGTTTCAATAGTCAAAGCAATTATCTCATGTGTTTGTACATACCAATTCTCACTTGGACACATTGACATATTGTAAATTGAGAAAATCTTATTTGAATAAGGATTATTAATCTTTTGAAAAAATTTCAATGACTGCCATGAATTTTTGTTTGAGTATATTTTAACGCTCGAACCATGGTTTGAAATGTCTAATATGATAAAAACAATTGCACAAAATTTTTATAGTTGATTTATTTTAAATAAAAACAAAGCTTCCAATTTCTTAAAACAACACCTTAATGCTAGAGACATTGAAAAAGAGAAATATATCAATGATTGGAAAGGTTATATTATAAAATTATCAACGCCATATGCATATATACATATAGAGGGAATAGTTTTTTTAACACAATGGATATGTGAACTACTTTCATGTTAACATATATATATGAAATGTAGAAACAAAATATATTTTTCTTGAGATTCTATTCATCAAATACTTTCTCCAAATTCTTTTACATTATGCACGTACCAATATGTACATATTATGCACATTTCCATGCACTTCTGGAAATTCATAATGTTGAAAATATTAATCACAATGACAAGGTGCCACAACTGCTCCAAAGAATCTCGGAAAGAGAAATATGCAAGTGAAACTCAAGTGTACCTTGTAGATATCTTCTTAGAAAAGAATATAGTTGTACTAGATCCTGTACTCAACTAAAAAATGTGTTAATTGACAATAGAATATCTAGAAAAATAAAATTATTTTAAGTATTGAAGGATTGCACATTATCAAATGAGGAAAATAATATTTTTTCAGGGGATAAATAAAATAACAAAGAAGTATCTATCTCTTCTTGCAATGGATATAGTAAGAAGCACACTTAGTTACATAAAGTGAAATATGCAATACAAGCACAAAAGTGACATCTAAAGTAAAAAAATCAATCGAGGCATATTTGCAATCAGTCCAAGACACACCTAGATATGCATGTCGCATTTGTTATAGATTTTCCTTTGGAAAAGACATTCAACATATAAAAAAACACATATTATCCACTATTTTCTATCTAATGCCTACATCAAAATTCAAATCCATTAAATTCAATGCAAAAATATGCAAGCCTTGTAATAATGCAATACTAAATGAAAAATTTCCTACATTTTCATCACCTTTTCATATTCGATGAAACGAAAAATTGATCTCGATTGCACAATTGACATATTTGGAAGAGAGATTAGTGGCACCAACAATGTATTTTGCACAAATAATACAACTTGGTTAAAAAATATAAAAAATTAGATTAACGGGAAAAATCATAAATGCTCCTTCCAATATTGATATAATTCAAAAAAAATTACCTATATATATTTATGACAATATGATAGTGGAAATTATTCTAAAAAGAAAATTGGAATACAAGAATGCTTATTTTTTTGGAAATATTAGACCAAAAAAAGAGATGTGTGCATTACATGAATTGTGAAACACACCTCTATAAAAGAGAAAACAAGTAGTAATCAACCATGAATGGAATATTTTTTTCATCAAAGTAGGAAAAATAATCAGAATGATGTCCAGAAATGAAGGAACTAGACTCACCAAATGCAAATAATAATTTATAGCCAGAAACTAAAATACTTGTACATGGTTATTTGAAGGCCCACCTCATCCATTATTTTGATACAAGAATTATATAAATTACACCTTCTTAAGATTTCCATCCCCTAGGAATTTTTAAGGACAAATTCTCTAAAGAACCGAACTTCCTAACACTACTCGTTGGATCAAGTCTCCCTACTGATGTTATCGATCACTTTTCATATCAAAAAAATGCATGATGGTAACTATTGCACGTGTCTGGTGAATTTTCAATGCATAATACAAACATGTTTTTTAAATAAATCCATATTTTGATAAATTTGTTTCTAACTCATCTTGGATTTATATTCAGAAAGTAGAAGTGGAAGGACAAAAACTAGTTGCTAAAGATGTCAAAAATTAAATAAATCTTTAGAAATTATTAAAATCACCAATTGCATATCAATGTTTAAGAATAAATATCACATATCCTAACTATTTTGAACATTTACAAAAGTATATATTTTTAATGATGTGATAACCTGGCCCACCGACTTCTTTTTCACATTCAATAGTGATGAGCATATTTGGGAACCATTGATAAATGCACTAAAAATACAAATCACTGACTCCATAAAAATTCAGACAAATAAATTTTATGATGAATGAAATGACACAATGATCAAACATCAACCGGTTATATAATCAATAATAAGATGGTTATATAATCAATAATAATCAACCGGTTATATAATCGTTGCGTTCCTTGGTAACAAAAAACAATGAGTTATTTTGTCAAGTGCAAGATTAATTTTTTATTATAGAATTCCAAAATAGAGGAACAGAGCATGGAAATTTATTACTTTGGATTCAATATGTGACAATATATCAACATTCCCATGATTTTGATGTGATGTTTTTCATTGATCAGTATTTGACATCTGATTCAACAATTTTTTGAATCAAAAGATTCAATTTCAAACTCATCACCACAAAAAAACTTAAAAAAACATAAAAAATATACTTGTATTTTTCGCTTCCTTATTCCACCAATGGATGAAACTTGTATATTACACCATTTGTGCAGTGAAAAAAATTATATCCAAACAATAAAAAATAAACTCTCGTGACTCTATAGAAAAAATCTTATTAAAAAAACATAGCATTTGACATTTTTTTAGTCCACCTCATAATTACAAAACAAGAACACATGATTCTCTTATGATTTTTTATTACTCGGCCAATTGTACTACTAAAAAGAAAATTTGCAATGTGTCGATAAATGCATTTGAAAAAAATCACCCTATGTTGTGGAAAGAAAACACAGATGATCAATATATTTTTTATGCCTATGCTACAAAAACATATTCCAGATCTTATATGAAAAAAATGGATTGCTCCATGGTAGATGGATTCAAATAAATTGGAGAAAATTGCATACCTTATGGAGACAACAGAATTGAAACTCTTTGAGAACTTCAAAACACATTGTTAAATATGAAAAAAAGTCAAGTCAAAAAGAAGTCGAATTTCTCTATTATTTCCTTTGTATTCAGCTTTTAGAAAAAAAAATCATCAACACTGCTCCAGCTGAAAAACAAAAAAAAACATGTTTTCTAAAAATACCAATTTTGTTAGAACGAGAAAACTATAACTCTGAAGATATTTTTCTCATGACAATCATTGATAAATATGTTTCATGACTCATTACCCTTGAGAAATATTTCTTGGAAGAATATGTTTCCTCCTATTCAATCGCGAAAAAAATATTAAAAAAAACATCCATCTGTCATAACATTCATTCGATACAATGATATATGGACCCAAAAAACTATTATAGAGAAAAAATGATGCGCTACATACCATATTGAGACTATCAATATGCATTAAATAAAAATGAAGAGACATGGGTTGTGTTAGTTTCCCGTGATATGGTAGATTGGTAAACCAAATGATAGGGTAACATCAGACCAGTCTTTGGAGCCCTAGGACCTAGCCTTCCTGGACTCAGAGAGGGCTCTCTCTATTATGCGAAGGATGTGAACTTGTTCACTTTGGATGATTGATGTTATGCTAGTTGTTAAGTGTAGGTTTTTTTTTTTTGGGTTGGGGTAAGATGATCACGTAGGATAGGTGGAGTGAGAGGTTATCAGATCAATTGGGAAATGGAGTCAAATGAAGTCAAGGGTGTCTAAATGATGAAACAGAGTGTACAGCAGGGCCGATTTAGCAAGGTTAATGGATCCTTTAGGTGATGTATGAGGTGTAATGAACATTAAGTTTGGCAAAAACTAAGAGGTATTAAACATATATAGCTTAAAGAAGCAACTCATGAGGTAGGGAAAACCATTAATATTTATGAACAATAGTCAAATTGATAAACATGTAAGATGAACATTCTAGTGAAACAAAGAAGCATTATAACTCCTAACTTTAGAAATTCACCTTCAGATTTTGGGAAAACACATAAGATAAACATATAACTCAATTTATGGAGAGGGAACTCCTAAACAACATATATCAAGCGATTTGGAACTCTAAAACAAGTTTGTAAGCATGGGCAAAGGGCAAGATCGAACGAGACCTCTTTGACTTAACCTAATCAATCAATATTCCACAGAAAAGCTTCAATATAGAGTTTTGAAAACTTAAAATAAGTAGGGCATACCATGAATCATACTTTTAAGCTAGCATACTAACCATTTACGAAACAAAAACAAGTTTTGGTGGACCTAAGAAGCAGTCAAGAATTCCTTAAGGTAGCCAAAAGAGGAAAACATCAAAGCTATAACAAACAGGAGGTTTGAGGTGCTTCCATGAGCATGTCTAAACCTATACTTTTCTGATCTATAGAAACCAAGAAGAATGAAACAAAATGAGGACAAGAAAACATTAACAAGTTAAGAAAACATCATCATTCACCAAGCTATGGAATCTTTCAAACAAGATTTTCTATCATCAAGCCAAACAAGCCATTCATCCACTTCACAAAACCAATTTCTTCTCCAAGCTCGTAAAACCATGTATTTATCTTAAACACATCAAGTCCAAAAGTTTACAATGAATCCTCATGCCTTATATAAAAAACAAGGAAGAGGAGATCCTACTAGATCATCTAGAAGTGTATTGGCCAAAAAGAAATATCCTATCTTGTCCTTGAGGCCTTACAAGGACGAAGCCACAACAATATCTTACAAATATGTTTTCCAGAAAAAAATAGAAATTATATTGACTATTAGGCCCTGAAAAGCAAAATAAACTTGTCAAACACACATTCTTCCTAGTCACTTACAGGAGCGTAGCGCACTATGTCAAACATTGAAATTCTACCATAAGCACAACGTAGAAATAGGCTTTTTGCAGCAGTGTTTGGGAGGCCTTCCCGATGTTGGAAAGGGCTCCGAGATGGCTTGTTGGAAAGCCCCTGAAGTCAAATTTCAAGATATACCTTTGGTTCCTCAATCTTACATCTACAAGTTGTCCAAAAAATTGAAAATGTCAAGACTTCCAAGAGCGCAACGCATGCTCGAAAAAGTGGGTAGAAAGGTGAAAAAATGAGTGTTTTTTACCCTTTTGGGGGATCAAAACAACTCTAATTGAGCTGAAATAAGGTGGGCATACTCCTCTAATGATGCGGAATCCAAAAATATAAACCTCTCCTCCTGAAGATGCCCTGGGAAAAAGTGCCACACAGGGTGTGCTGCTCTCCTAGCCTCAAAATTTTCAAAATACAAAATCTTGTTCAATTTCACCCAAATTTGGTAGGTAGGAGCCTCATGGGTCCTTGGAGACCTGTAGAGAAGCTTGGACCAAAATATTGATCCAAGCTCAGTCCTTTTCATATTTTGGTGCCAAGCCCTCATTTTGGGAAATTTTGATTTTTTTCCTTGCAAAGTGGTTTCTTTGTTTATAGTGCTCAGTATCTATCCTTTGCAAGCTCAAGTCTTCATTGGCATTCTCCAGTTTGGCCTCTAGATTTATGTTGGCCCTCTCAAGCCATGATTCCCTATTATGCTCAAATTGTTGGGTATGTGTTATATTCTTTCCACGATTAGCCCCATGTGCTGTATGTTGCGTCGGGCGTAGCTGGGGGGTCACGAGGGGCGAATCAGTCCCCACCGTTGGGGTCCGGGGCAGCGCCCCGGCCAAAATTTGTTTTTTGTGTGGACCCACTCATAGGCGGATCCGCCCATGGTTTTGTGCATGGTTTTGCACATGGTTTTGGGGTTCGATGGTTTTCGGCCCCTGGTATTTTGTAGATCCGGTCAAGGGAACTACGGTTATGTTCTAATCCAGGGTTAATGGATTGGGGTTTATGTATGCTTCGGCATGTATATATATGTGTTGTAACACTAAAAGAAATATAATGAAAAATCAAGCTGGTCATCCCGATTTGGGATCCAGGGAAAAATATCTATGTTTATCTGTTTTATGTTTTATGCTCTCTCTATTGTTTATTTTCTGTTATAAGATTCGTGTGTAGATAATTTCTGTTCAGGGTTAAAACCTACATTTGGTATCAGAGCTGTTTCGGCTTCAAGGGGACGCCTTTTTTGTTGAGGGTTTTTTGCTCGGGCCTGTGGTAGACCCTGTGCAGTGGGAGATCTGCGGGATCGATTCTTGCAGTGAAAGAATATGGCGAGCGGCGGAAAGATAGAGATCGAGAAATTTAATTGTCAGATTTTTTGAGTTGTGGAAGCTCAAGATGGAGGATCTGCTAGTGGATAAAGATCAGTGGATCGCGGTAGATCCAGGTACTAAACCAACGGCAATGTCAGATGAAGACTGGAAGAAACTGGATCGGAAGGCCAAGAGCACAATACGGTTGTGTGTGTCAGATTCAGTATTGTTGAATGTATCTGGGGAAGCTACGGCGAAGAATTTGGGGGAAAAACTTGGGACTTTGTACCAATCTAAGTCTCTGGTGAATAAGTTGTTCCTGCGGAAAAAGCTGTATAACCTGAGGATGAAGGATGGAGACTCGGTGACAGAGCATCTGAACGCCTTCAATACTGTGGTAAGTCAGCTGTCGTCTGTTGATATTAAAATCTCAGATGAAGATAAGTGCATCAGCTTGTTGTGCTCTCTACCAGACTCGTGGGACAGTCTGGTTATTGCAATAGGTAGCAATACAACTACCTTGAATTTTGATGACATTGTCTCAGCCTTGCTGTCGGAGGAAATGAGACGGAGAAATATGGAGGGTCGGAATGGAGATGCCTTATCTGTACGAGGAAGGTCCCAGAACAGAAACAAGAATAAGGTTTCGAGTGGGAGATCCAAATCTAGAGGGAGATCTAAATCTCCTGGAAAGTTTGTAAAGGTGTGCTGGAAATGCGGAAAGGAAGGGCACTACAAAAAGGACTGCAGATCTAAAGCTCCCGAGAAAGGAAAGGGATCTGATGATGCTCCTTCTGCAGAGGCAAAAACCACCTCGGATGAAGGTGGGGATGTGTATTTGGCTTCTTCTTCAAATACACATGTAGATCATGAGTCATGGTTGATTGACTCAGGTGCATCTTTTCACTTCACTCCCCATAGGGAGTGGTTATGCGAGTATGAGAAATATGATGGTGGTGATGTCTTCCTAGGGGATGATAGGAAGGCCAGAATCATTGGATGTGGAAAGGTCAAGCTGAAGCTGCAAGGTGGAAGGATTAGAACACTTCCTGGTGTTCTGCATATTCCTGCATTGGCCAGAAATATGATTTATGTAAGCAAGATGGATGATGCAGGTGTAAAAACAGTGTTTGAGAAAGATGCCTGCAAGATGGTTCGGGGAGCACTGGTATTAATGCGGGGAGTTCGGACTGGAACTCTGTACAAGCTACAAGGTAGTACTGTTATTGATGGGTGTAACAGTTCTGTGGTTCTTGAAAGTGGGACGGAAAGCCTAGCTGTCTCTGGAGAAAAGACCATGCTATGGCATCAAAGGCTTGGACATATTGGAGAGAAGGGCCTTCGGATACTGTATAGAGATGGTATGGTAGAAGGTATGTCTAATTGTTCTCTGGATTTCGATTTCTGTGAACATTGTGTATATGGGAAGCAGAATCGGGTGAGTTTTCCTTCTGGTGCTAAGAGGGCAAAAAAGATATTAGAACTTGTGCACAGTGATGTGTTTGGGCCTGTGTCAGTTCCATCACTGGGAAAGTCTGTGTACTATGTTTCATTCATAGATGACTTCTCAATGAATACATGGATATATTTCTTGAGGAAGAAATCTGAAGTCTTTGACAAATTTAAAGAATTTAAGGCTCTGGTGGAAAACCAGACAGAGAAGAAGATAAAGGCATCGAGGACAGATAATGGTGGGGAGTTCTGCAAGAAGGAATTTGAAGAGTTCTGTAAGAAGTGTGGTATAGCACGACAGAAGACTACTCCATACACACCGCAGCAAAATGAAGTTGCAGAAAGAATGAACAGAACACTGATGGAAAAGGCAAGAAGCATGCTTAGTGGTACCGGTTTAGGACAAGAATTCTGGGCAGAGGCAGTGGAGACTGCATGCTATCTGGTTAACAGATCACCTTCATCAGTGTTGGAGGATAAGACCCCACATGAGGTATGGATTGGTAAGAAACCTTCTCTTTCACATCTAAGGGTATTTGGATGTGATGCATATGTACATGTTCCAAAGGAGAAAAGGACCAAGTTGGATAATAAATCTGAAAGGTGCATCTTTATCGGGTATAAGGATGGTTTAAAGGGTTACAAGCTTTGGAACCCAGAAACAAGGAAGGTTGTGTACAGCCGAGATGTGGTGTTTAGAGAGGTGAAAGATGTTGTTAAACATGAAGTCCTACCAAAGGAACTTGAGAAGATAGAGTTTGAGCTAAAGGAGGATGAATCAGACTCTACAACAGAAGAAGACTCAGAAGATGAAGAGCCACAAACTCCAGCTTTGAGAAGATCAGTTCGGGAAAGAAGGCAACCAGAAAGGTATAGTCCATCCGCTTTCTGTTCAGGTTTTGCCTTAACTATAACTGATGATGAACCCAGAACTGTCAGGGAGGCAGTAGATTCAGAGGATGGAAAACTCTGGAAGGAGGCCATGGCGGATGAAATGGCATCCTTGCACAAAAACGATGCATGGGATCTGGTGGAGTTGCCGGCTGGAAGGAAGCCCATTGGGAGCAAATGGGTGTTTAAGAAGAAGATGAATGTAGAAGGCAAGGTGGAGAAATACAAAGCTAGGTTGGTAGCGAAAGGTTATTCCCAGGTGCCAGGAATTGATTTTGGTGATATTTTTTCTCCTGTTGCCAAAGTTACTTCTATTAGATTACTTTTATCTGTTGCTGCTGCATTTGATTTTGAGATAGAACATATGGATGTGAAGACAAAATTTCTTCACGGGGATCTAGAAGAGGAGATCTACATGAAGCAACCTGAAGGCTTTATGGTGAAGGGTAAGAAAGAACCGGTATGCAGGTTGAAGAAGTCTCTGTATGGGTTAAAACAGTCACCAAGGATGTGGTATCAGAAATTTGATACCTATATACGGGGACTTGGCTTCACCAGAAGCAAGGAGGATCACCGTGTTTATTTTAAATTAATTGGTGACCGTGTTATTTATTTGGTCTTGTATGTGGATTATATGTTGTTGATTGGAAATGACAAAGAAATTATCCAAGATTTGAAGACCCAACTGCTCTCCAAATTCGACATGAAGGATCTGGGTGCTGCAAACTATATTTTGGGCATGGAAATTAAGAGAGATCGGGCAAAGAGGAAGCTCTGGTTAAACCAGAGGAAGTATGTCGAGACTATATTGCAGAGGTTCAATATGCAGGATAGTAAACCGGTGAAGGTTCCTATTCCCGTAGGTGTAAAACTTTCTGCTGAACAGTGTCCCAAGACACAAGAAGAAGAGGAGTATATGTCCCGTGTTCCATATGCAAGTGCAGTGGGTAGCCTGATGTATGCAATGGTCTGTACTAGACCAGACATTGCACATGCAGTGGGAGTATTGAGCAGGTTTATGTCAAACCCAGGGAAGGAGCATTGGACAGCAGTGAAGCGGGTTTTCGGATATTTACGTGGCACTAGTGATTATGGCTTGTGCTACCAGGGAAGACCAGGATTGGAAAGAATGTTGGACATTCGTGGTTTTGTTGATGCAAACTGGGCTGGAGATCTGGACCAAAGAAGATCTACAAGTGGGTATGTGTTTAGCCTATTTGGAGGCGCAGTCAGTTGGATGAGTAAAAGACAGTCTGTAGTGGCTCTTTCAATTACAGAGGCAGAATACATAGCAGCCACTCATGCAAGCAAGGAAGCAGTTTGGTTGCAAAGATTGTGTTCAAGTATGGGGTTGGTACAGAAAGCTATAAGGATATACTGTGATAGCCAAAGTGCAATTTTCTTGGCTAAGAACCCTGCTTATCATTCAAAGACAAAGCACATTGATGTTCAATATCACTTTGTTAGAGATATGGTTAAGGCTAAAAGGGTGTTGCTGGTAAAGGTGGACACTTTGAAGAATGTTGCAGATGCATTGACGAAGTCTGTGAGCACTCAGAAGTTCTCTTTGTGTAGAGAAACAATGGGTGTTGAAGAATTGGCCCAATGACTAAGCTCTCCTGTGGCCCCCTGTGGAAAGAAAACAACAAGTGGGAGAATGTTGGGTATGTGTTATATTCTTTCCACGATTAGCCCCACGTGCTGTATGTTGCGTCGGGCGTAGCTGGGGGGTCACGAGGGGCGAAGCAGTCCCCACCGTTGGGGTCCGGGGCAGCGCCCCAGCCAAAATTTGTTTTTTGTGCGGACCCACTCATAGGCGGATCCGCCCATGGTTTTGTGCATGGTTTTGCACATGGTTTTGGGGTTCGATGGTTTTTGGCCCCTGGTATTTTTGTAGATCCATTCAAGGGAACTACGGTTATGTTCTAATCCAGGGTTAATGGATTGGGGTTTATGTATGCTCCGGCATGTATATATATGTGTTGTAACACTAAAAGGAATATAATGAAAAATCAAGCTCGTCGTCCCGATTTGGGATCCAGGGGAAAATCTCTGTGTTTATCTGTTTTATGTTTTATGCTCTTGCTATTGTTTATTTTCTGTTATAAGAATCGTGTGTAGATATTTCTGTTCAGGGTTAAAACCTACACAAATTCCATGGTAAGGAGCTCAGTGAGGGGAAACTGTTGTGCTAGGGCTGATTCTTCCTCTCTCTACTTTGCCAATGCTTTCCTAAGACCCATAGTCCTAGGTTTATTTCTAGTTTGACCTTATTCACCACTATTCTCGTTATAAGCACCTATTTATTCCTCCAACTACACTTGTGACCTTTGAGCCTCTTTTCGATATTTTAGCACCCTTTCTTCATAGATGGCCAGTTAGCCACTCATTTGTTTGTTCTGCATCTGCAAGAAGTGAATGAGATCCTTTGAATTTTCTAATTCAACTTCCAAGTCTTTGATCTGTGCATTCCGGTCTTGTAGAAGAGAGTTTACTATTCTTGTCTCATATTTCTCATCATTGTCTATGTGAATGAGCTCAAATTCTCTTTCTTCCTCAGGATTGTCTTCTTCCTCTTTCACTTGTTGTTTACCTTTGTCTTTCATTTGGGTTGAGGAGGAGTGCATGGCACCTTGCCCTTTGGAGGCAGCAAACACATCCTATATCCTCTTTGATAGGTAATGGTGAAAGGTGCAACAAGTTTCATTTTCAAACATTGATCACTAGTGACCTTAGGACTGTTTTTCTCCTCATGGATGATCTATGTGTGTGTATCTACCTTACCTTGCTCTTGGCTGCCCTTTTGATAAGAATCCTCACTATATTTTAAGCCATCATTTCTTTCAATAACTTTAGTACTTTCACCCTCCGTTTTTGCAATGTTAGAGGTGCCTTGATTATTTCTTAGCACATCTTCACTTCGATGACTGTCCTCTTCATCTTTTGACCCACTGTATTCACTGTCAAATTCATCCTTTGTATGATTTTTTGCACTCTTTGTAGGGTCATTGTGTTGGGCACCTTCATTAGTCTTCCCATCACTGTGAGGGTCATTTCCTTCTTCACTAGGTGAGTTCTTTTGGTTGATCTCTTATTCAATGCCCTTCTTAATATATTCATTACTTGGCCCATTGTTATCATTATTTTGTGCACTGATTTCCTCTTGATAAACTTGCTCTGTCCTTGTATCTTCAGAGTCATCCTCTTCATCATAAGACCCATTGTTTTGGCCCTTTTTCTCATCATTGGGCTCACTGATTTCAACTCGGTTTTCTTCTTTATCAACACACTCATCTTTCTCACTGCCTTTATCACTTTATTCTTTCTCTTTTCCTTTCTTTATTTCTTGATTTTTGTCATTTCGTTGTTCATTTGCACCACTACTTTCTTTTTGTTCATCACTTTTTTCTTCATTTTCACCTTCCTCTCCTTCACTGCTTTCTTCTTGGCCATCACTGATTTCTTCATTTGCATATTCCTCTTCTTCACTACTTTCTTCTTGGGCATCGCCGCTTTCTTCTTGGCTATCTTCCTCTCCTTCACTTCTTTCTTCATTTTCTGACTTCTTAGGGTAAGTTGAATGAGGAAGGTCTATTTGAGGACATGATTCATGTGAAGAAGATGAACCAAGGTTAGTGGAGGGTGATAGAGGTGTTTGAGGAGGAATTTGAGATGATGATGGTAGAATTTGCAGAGGGATAGGCCGTGGAGTTGTGAAATCATTATGGGCGATAAAAACCTCTCAGGGAATGCCTTGTTGTTCTAGTTGGTGTGAGACAATCACTTTGAATAGGGAATGATGGAAAAGTCTTGACATTTTTTGAGACAGAGGCCTCTTTTGCACGATGGAAGACATTTTCTCAATACTTTTGCAAAGGTAGTAGGGCATATGTAGTAGCTTGGTTTTGGTTAAATGCATGAGGAGTATTATGTGTTAGGAATAGACTCTGGAGACCCTACTCTCACAGGTGTTACACATAATTTTGTCACTATCCCTGCAATCCCCAACTTGCACATTGGAGGGTCGTTTCTGTGACCAATACGCAGTGTCATGCTTTTCAAACGACATCATTGCATCCCTTTTGATGAAGGCAACATTCTTCTTGTTGACATTTCCTTAAGCAGAGATGTGAAAATCCCTATTTTTTCCTTGGCATGAGTAGCCCTTTACCTCCTTGCACCGACCTAGGAATTTTACATTAAGCCTGCGCCACTTGGCTCTCTGTGCCAGAATATCACTCGCGCCAAGCTATTTATGAATTTTTTTTTAAAATAGAGGCAGAGGTTCCATTCAAACCACCTCTGGGATGAGTCATTGGGAGTGGTTGAATTGAAACAACAACGAGCCTCCTCCATTAGTTAGTAGTTTCCACCCCCTTGGAACACTCCTAAAGGATAGGCCTCCCTCCCACATTTGTAGGGATCTTCCTTTTCCTCTATATAAACAAGCCTTCTCCCTTTATGAAAGCTAGCTAAACAAAGAGAATTATATAGCTAAAGTGCTAAACTAGGAAAACTGAGCTATAGCTGAATGATTGAGTCATTGAGAAGGTAGTGCAAGGAGGAAATCCATCGAGAGGGCCTTTACCCTGTCTAAATTCCCCGACAAGCTTTGATACGTGCTTCGCCCAAAACCCGCTGGAGGAGACCGCGATGTCATAGCATGGTTGTATCTCTTCCTTATACTTAATAATATAAGTGACCATTCTCTGGTTCCCATATTGTGTTTCGCCTTTATCGAATGCAATATGCTTAGTCTTCTCTGAATGACTAGTAGATTATGGATGAAATTAGTACGTGGTATGCGGTTATCATTTTCTAATCTTTGTGCAGGTGTTCAAGCACGATAAGAGAAGGGATTGTGACTTGCCGAATTGAGAGCGAGAAGTTCTCATCACTACTATGATTGCCAATGACATCAATTAACCACAGGTAGGCTATCTTATCACGTCCTCTTTCATTCAAAAATCTAGGAACCTACACCTTAGCATGATTCCTTGTTACTAGACCCACCCTAGGACTAGAGGGATCATCTCTGTTTGCAGAGAGGATTTACCTACATAACAAGTTGGCGACTCCATTGGGGAATCAGTGTGAGTTTGTCTGTGATATTTTTGGTTCGTTTTTGGGTTTCTTGTCTTGTTGATTACCTTCTTGGTTGTTTAAATTGTGTTTCAAACCCTTGTTCAGCCTCAGAGTGTCAATATTGACCTCTTCTCTATTGAGTTTTTCCCTCTTTCATTGGTTAACTAGCTTGGTGCGGTTTATCCCTGAACAGTCACATTGATTGGCGCATGTTTCGTTTGTAGCACTCGCGCCATTGCTTTTTTGGCGTTGAATACCGCCTCACAGTCGCGCCGACCCCTGTGAGTTTTTCAGTGTGGAGTTTTCATGAGTTTTTGGTTGATTGTACTTGTTTCTGGGTTATTTTCAAGAGTGATTGAAGTGTTTTGGACTGTCTTTGATTGCTGGAAGCTCATTTTCCTCGGTTGTTTGTCCATTTCTTATCAGTGCAGTTTGAGGTATTAGGGTTTCTGAGTGCCTTGTTGCACTGACCCTTCTGATTGGAGATTGATTTTCTTAATAGTTTTCGAATTCGTTCCCTATTTAGTTGCTCTTGGTCTCTTCAATCCTGTTGAGTATGTTCATTGGTTGAATGATCATTGCATTTCTTGTTTGATTTTTCTTCCTCTTACTCCAAGCACCGATCACATTGCTTGTATGGGTCATTTTCGGGATTTCTGTTTGATTTGAAAAGATTCTAGCATTGGTTTGGGTATTCTTGTGTTTGTTTTATGTTAAAGGACTCATCCCATTTCAACTTTTACATTCACTCTCTCAAGCTAGTGTTTAGTTTTCTTTTTCATATCATTTAGTGCATTATTTTCTCTATTTCATTGAAAAAACTAAAATATTGTATTCTTTTTTCTTTGAAAATGAAACATTCCTTCGCATAACTAGCATTGCATAGGCTAGGAAAGAGTTTTTTGTTTTCCATAGATTGCATTAGATCACATTAGTGAATGTTTTCAAATGATTTTATTATTCGCTATTACTTGAAAGTTTTCTCTCCTTCTCGTAGATAAATTTCATTGAACTAAAATGGTATCCTTCTGCATATATTTTTCCCTTTAGGAATTTTTTGGATCCAACATGCGTTAAGGCCTGGAAATTGAAACTTAATACAAGATCAACCTTAAAATTTATCTCAATTAACCTAAGGCAACATTGAAACCTAATGAAATATTCTAGTGCTCTAAGTTAGAGACGTGTTCTGACGTCTTAAAACCTAGTAGTTGTCATTCGCCATCTAGCTTTAGACAGCGCTAGTACGGAGTTGTGCTCCCTATACCTACAAGTCCGTACTAGCGCCATTGCAATCCTTTTATCCCTAGGAAACCGTGTCTACCGCCCTGTAACCGTGATACACCGAATATAGCATTCAGGGAGACTACCTACATGTACGTTAAGTCCTTGGTCATTTCTCTTTCATTTGATCACCAAGGTGTATATGGTAGTTCATGGAAACCTGGCATACCCTCTTCCTTAGAATACCTGAGTAGTCATTTTTTATCTTTACTAACTCTTTAAATTTTAAAATATCATCGAGCACTTGTCCTTTCATGCTCGTTTCAACCTAAAAGTGATAGAGTCACCTTTTGCCTGTTTCTTGACTCTTAAAATATGAAACGACGGAGGTTTGTTTCAATGTCTTAAAAATTAAACTACCCATGAAATATCCCTGGTTGAAGTTATCATCCTTAGTGCATTATTTTAGGGTTTTTTCTTATCGCAATGTTTCTGGAGTTCACTAACCAAGGAATCCCCTCCAAAGGGAATCTTGGTCCTTTTCCTGCTTTTGGGAATGTTGGTGCTCCTTATATGGCAACATTGTCCCTTCCTGGGTTAACCGTTGGATTCCCTGTTTGGTTATTCTCGACCTCTGTGGTCTCGAATATTCCGCCCTCTGTACAACCATCTCCTCCACCTGAACAACATCATGTTGATTCAAAAGTGGACCTATCCCCTTGTTCACCCATTTCCTCATCCTCCTCTTCTACTTCGCCTGGTGAAAGTCTCGATTCTAGTAACCAGGTGGCTAAGAAGAAGAAGAAGAAGAAGAAGAAGACGAAGAAGAAGAAGTCAAATAAAAGAGAGGCTAGCTCTCTGGCTATTGCGCCTAAGAAACCATCCATTGATAAACCATCCAACCTTCCTTGGAAAGTCAAATTCCCTTGCATGTTGCGCAAAGGTGACCACCTTCTTTGAGACTGGCCTGGCATTCCCAAGGTACTTGAAATATGGTCTGACAGTCGTCCGCCATTGCCTATGACTTCCGAAAGTCATATTGGTAACACATCTTCGACTAGTGCTAATAAGAGTCATCAGAAATAGGGTAATATTACCAATCCCTATAAGTTGTGTGAAGGGCATCATCCCATTCAACCTTTTCTATTCATGGATGAAGCCAAGAAAGTGTTGTACAACCCTACTTTTTCTGCACCCTCCCTTCTGGCTGTTTACGAGAAGATTTCTTCGAACACTCCGCTAGTTGATTCAACGATCAGTCAAGATTCATCTTTGGTCGATCCCACTCCCCTGGAAATTTAAATTCAGGAATCCATTCCCAACCAACCATTGGACGTGGAATTAGTTGACTTGATCCCGCCTATCATTCGTCAGGTCTTTTCCGTCAAGATTTGATCTCATCCCCCCCATGTTCTTCTTGTTTCCTCAGATTCTTCGGACTTGAAGAAAGATTCTTCCATCCCTATAGTTCAAGAAGCTACTCCTCCTACTCCCATGATGGAAGTCCAAGAGAGTGCTCCTCTTTCTCCGGTAACACTAGGGGAAAACCATCTTAGTTCGATGGTACCTCCTCCAAGTAGTTTGGCCGCTTCCGTCGATTGGAGTCAATTTGCAGGATACCGCCTTATTTCTTATGTGCCTTTTGAGATAATGGTACAGACCTTTGATCTGGTCATACCCAGAACCATTATAGATGAAGGTGCGTCTGTTAATATTATGTCTTCTACTACTTGGAAAGATTTTGGTTCTCCACCACTTATGTCTGTTACTCAAAATCTGTTGGATTTTAACAGAGGAACCAATCAACCGTTAGGGATCCTTCCAAAGTTGCTTGTTACATTGGGAAGGAAAACCATCTATATAGATGTGATGGTTGTTCCAGGCCCCTTGGATTTAAATTTACTCTTGGGGCGTGACTATACTTACGTCATGGGGGCGGTTTTCTCTTCCCTCTTTCGTGTGATCTATTTTCCACACAAAGGTCGATTCATGACCATTGATCATCTTTCGTTCTTTGGTCCTGAAGTGACATATAGTCCACCATAATCCCTTCCGGGTCTTTATACACCGGTTGTATCTTCCTCGCCGCAAGTTAATTATGTGGCTACCTGTCCCGTGTCCGTATTCAGTGATAGTGTCGTTGTACATCGTGTGTTGGGGGCATGGGGTCCTAATTTCCAAGATGTTGTTCTCCCATCAAATGCAAACCTCTTGGAGACCATGACCTCTTATTCGTTGTAATGAAAGGTTGTCAGAGCAGAGTTCCTTATGTTGTGTCAAGCTCCCTAAAAATGAAATAAGGTTGTTGGAGCATAGTTCCTTATCTTGTGTCAATATCCCTAGAAAATGGAACAAGGTTGTTAGAGCATAGTTCATTTTTTCTTGTGTTAAGATCCCTAAAAAATGAAACAAGGTTGTCGGAGCAGAATTCCTTCTCTTGTGTCAAGCTCGTTAAACAATGAGACAAGGTGTGCCAAGGGTAGTTCATCTTCTATGTCAACCTCGTTTAAAAAATTATTTAGCTCTAAGGATAGTTATTTTAATGTGTCAACCTCGTTAAAACAATGAAACACGTTCTTGTTCAATTCGAGTCTTTGATACGATCTCATAAAATCCCAGTTGAGTCTTTCTCTTGATGTCGTAATTTGAACCTTCACTCCATCTGCCTTTCATATGGACTGAAGCTTGGGGGGCATGTACCTCGAATTGAGTCACCATGCTCAGGGCATGCTTATTTTTTCAAACATAGTTCGTTTCCATTTCAAGCTTGTGTAAAAATGAAACCAACCTCAGGCAGAGTTTCCTGATTTCAAGCTTGTATAAAAATGAAACCATTCCCATTACCTCTCGTGATTTCCATTTTATCAGCTTGTTTTTCCAGATGAGCCTTGGTTTTCTCATTCCACCGTCACTATGTTCTTGGCCAATCATATGCCTTCACTTTCTTGTTTTACCCATTCCTGAGGAACCGCTGTAATGAGTGGTATTGTTCGCCAACCTCTTAACCTTTAATTTTTCTAAGAAGTTCCACCATTACTAGAACCAGGTGATACCCTTTATACCACTCATTCCTTCAGGAGTCATCTTTCAGCTCTTTTCTGACTCTCGAAAATTGAAAATATTGTCGAGATGCTTGTAGTTTTGAACTCGTTAAATGGCTGCAAAATGATATCTACCCAGTATACGTTTAACCCTTTTTCGAGCTGGGATGGATTATTTACGAAAAAGTAATACCTTAGCCTATCACGACTAAGACATTCTCTCAGACACAATTTTCTACCTTTTCAGATCTGTGAGGCTACCTATGAAAAGGGACTACTGGAGTTTTGTTTTTTTCCTTCTTTTCAAACTCTCTAAACATGAAAATATTCCAAGTTCCTCCTTCGTCAGACTTGTTAAATCTTGATGACATCGGACTTCGTCACCATGACATTATTGGAGTTCCTCCTTCCTAGGGCTTGTAAAATGTACTAGGATGGATTTGTTCGAAGGAAAAACTTACAGTGCAAGCATATGTTATACCCTTCAAGCTTGTTTTCAAAAATAATTGGGGTACTTGCCAGAAATGGTGGGGGAAAATGGAACCATATTTTAGTTGTGTTGGCAATATGTTGCTCTTGAACATGGCACTTGTCTGCATTCGTGTCAGGTTGGGGACATCTCATTTCATCATTTTTTCTTCCATGGATTTGGGTAATATGTTTTGACCTTTCATTTTCTCTTTTCCACGTCATCATGATCTCAGATCCTTTGATGTCAAATACTACCAAATCCAGTGTTGTGCTGCTAATATGTTCAAGAGAAGTTTTCCTTTGCAGTTTTCAACCTCCCTCTAATTCTCTATTGGTCCTCATTCAAAAACATCATTTTTCTTTGTCTCATGTCGATGATGTGGGAAATATTATGGCCCTCCTTCGACCAGGTCATTTCCTGTCGAATTCAGCTCATTATCTAGGAATCTGATCTAGAGACTCCCTTCTGGTACCTTGGAGCCTGCATGCCTCAATGGAAGGTTCTTCACATTCGACACAAGCTTCACATCATTGGACTTTGATCGACTAACTCTGTGGGTGTTCGACACCAGATCACTATTCACATTTCGTGGATTGTACCTTTTGTACTTTGAGAGCCATTGTCATTATTAGTGGTTCCTCTCACATTTGTTAACAAATTTCATCATTGGCTGGTAATCAGATGATTTTCTTGCATGTTCTCCTTCAAGTCATATATTCGCATGCTTGAATTTGTACTTGTTGGATTGAGATGGAGCACAAGACCCTAGGTTTTGTTTGATAAAATCCAGGCTGCGGGTTATTTATGGATTATTATGATTTATTGCATGAATCTTTGATTAGATGGCTGCGACCATACCTGAGTCTATTTGTTGATCTTTACTATTAGATGGCTACGTCCATACCTAGATCTCAGTTTTTATATAATCTATTATGGATGGTTGTGCCCATGCCACATGTTTATGTATCATAGATATCAGTTGTATTTGTAATTCCAGGTTTTCCTACAGTGGTTTTTCGTTCAAAGACATTCTCATAAAGCATTTCGCCCCTCCCTCTCCCTCGAACCTCATACTTTAGGGGGAATATGGTACACAACATTTTTTCACTGTCCCTGCAATCCCCAACTTGCACATTGGAGGGTCGTTTCTGTGACCAATACGTAGTGTCATGCTTTGCAAACAACATCACTGCATCCCTTTTGATGAAGGCAACACTCTCCTTGTTGACATTTCCTTAAGCAGAGCTATGAAAATCCCTATTTTTTCCTTGGCCCGAGTAGCCCTTTACCTCCTCGCGCCTATCTGGGAATTTGAAATTAAGCCCATGCCACTTGGCACTCTGTGCCAGAGTATCACTTGTGCCGAGATATTTATGAATTTAAAAAAAAAATAGAGGTGGAGGTTCCATTCAAACCACCTCGGGGATGAGTCATTGGGAGTGGTTGAGCTGAAACAACCACGAGAATCTTCCTTTAGTTAGTAGTTTCCACCTCCCTTGGAACACTCCTAAAGGATAGGCCTGCCTACCACATTTGTATGGATCCCAACCTCCTCCTTTTTCTCTATATAAACAAGCCTTCTCCCTTTATGAAAGCTAGTTGAAAAAAGAGAATTATACAACTGAAGCGCTAAACTAGGAGAACTGAGCTATAGCTAAATGACTAATTCATTGAGAAGGTAGTGCAAGGAGGAAATCCATCGAGAGGGCCTTTACCCCGTCCAAATTCCCCGACAATTCTTAAGACATGCTTCGCATGAACCCCGCTGGAGGAGACTCCGACGTCAGAGCATGGTTGTATCTCTTCCTTCTACTTAATAATATAAGTGACTATTTTCTGGTTCCCATCTTCTGTTTCACCTTTATCGAATGAAATATGATTAGTATTATCTAACTAACTAGTAGATTTTCGATGAAATTAGTACGTGGTATGCGGTTATCATTTTCTGATCTTTGTCCAGGTGTTCAAGTGCAATAAGCGAAGGGATTATAACTTGCTGAATTGGGAGCGAGAAGTTCTCATCACTAATATGATTGCTGATGACAGCATTGGACCACAAGTATGCTATGTTATCGCGTCCTCTTTCATTCAAATATCTAGGAACCTACACCTTAGCATGATTCCTTGTGACTAGACCCACCCCAGGGCTAGAGGGATCATCTCTTTCCGTGGAGAGGATTTACCTACATAACAACAGGTGAAGTATTTCATGATGATATTCATTGGGAGAGCATATATGTCCAATAGATGAGAGTAGGGGAACATTGTTTTATAGTCAGATTGACAACTTGGTTTCAAGAATGGGTGATAGTGGCTTAAGTCCAGATGCATTTGTTTGAACACCTTTCTCCTATGCAAGGTATTCCAGTGGCCTTAGAGATGGCATTGGTTTTTATCTCAAACTTCACCCCGGCTAAGTATACTTGGTGGTTATGAAGTTTTAGGGAAAAGAGCTTGGTTAATTGACGGTGACTCTAGATCTTTTGAAATTTGTCACAAAATCCATAGCATCCTAATTCTTTAAAATAGGAAAATATAGTAGGAGAGGCTATCATCTCTTTAGTGCTTATAGGTTCAAACCTATTTGGCATCCCACTCTCACTCTGCTGCCTTTTAGGCCTTTGGTTTGTCTCACCACTGTCAAAATTCTCTTCTTCAGACATTTTTTTTTACCTTTGCCTCAAAATATTTAAAGAGAATTGGCACTGATAGTGAAATGATGTGGAAAGGGGTAAAGGAGATGATGAGGTTTCTAATAAGGTCAAGGCATCTTTAGAGTGTAGGCCAAGTGTTATTTTAGTATTTCCATGCTTTTTCTAAAACCAATTTTCAAATTTCTTTGTGACGTTATCTTTAGCAAAACATGAACATGTAGGAAGAGTTCAAAATACCTCTCAAAATTCTTCCATAACAGAAATAATTGGCTCAAAAACCTTGTAGGAAGGTCGGGCACCTCCTGAACAAAAATATGGGCAGCCTTTGAACATGCCTAGGCAAAGGCTGCACGCTACTGGTAGGAGCGCAGAACACTCCTTCTCGAGCAATCCTAAATGAAAATTTGTGCACCTCCTGCACGGGACTTCGGGCACCTCCTGCACAATGGGCAGCTTCTCAAAGTGGGAAACTTCTACATGGTGGGCAGCTCCTACACAAGGGTGTGGGCACCTCCTCCATGGTGGGCAGCACCTGCATGAGGGTGTGGGCACCTCCTACATGGGAAATGCGTCACCTCAGGCAAGGATTGCACTATGGTGGGCACGCAGCGAACTGGCGTTGCATGCCTTGAACGTGTCTGTGTGCACTCTTGCATGCTAGGCAACTCCTGCATGTGGGCAGACTCTTGAACGGAGTCGAATCGTGGAGCTCGGGTAGAGGCTACATGATATACCCTTTACAGGTGTGTAGCGAAAAGAGTTGGGTCACCTCTGAAAGTTGATCTTGTGCAGCTGTGAAGGACACCTCGTGCAAAATTTGGGTGGCCCTAAACATGGTTTCGTGCCACCCCTCTGAATGTTGGGAAGCTCGTGCACGAGCTTTCGTGCCCCCCTTCCTGAACGTCGGGAAAATAACAGGAGTGCAGAGCCGTTCTATAGGCGCGCAGTGCGTAGTGGAAAATTGCACAGGTAGACACTACAGGAATGCAATGTAGCTGCTCAGGAGTGCAGCGCTCAGAAAAATTGCCCAAGGACTCTGTCGAAAATTTTGAAAAACCCTCAGTGTGTGTTGCAAATGACTAATGTAGCGGGGAGATGCTTGTTGCGGTTGTTTTATACCTTTTGGTAAAAATCAAAGGTAAAACCCACTTTATAAGGTTTGTTCCCTTTTCACTTTTCTCATTGTCTTTTAACTCATGCTTGCCCCTTCTGACAATTTGAATACACCTCTAACTGTTCTTCTTAGATAAAGAAGACCTTCGAACTAGCATTTCTTGCCTCTTTTTGCTGATTCTCCTCGTCATCTTTCTACCTTTGGTGTATTGGAGTATTTATTTTCATGTTTGTCCCTTTTGATCTTCTTTAAACCTCTGATTTTACCTTTTGATGAAGTGGAGTATTTATTTTCATGTCTGCCCTTTTTTGACCTTCTTTAAACCTATAATTTTACCTTTTGATGAAGTGCATTTAGTGCTTGTCTTCCAAACCATAGAAGGTAGTTTTAAAACCATTTGAAACCATCTGTTGTGATGAAGGAGACTTCTTTGTCACTATTTTACCATATTTTTCCATATACCCAAACTTCCATGTTTTTAGGGATGCTTAGAATGAACAAACAATGTTATCTTCTAAGTTCTCAAAGAAACACTTATCAAAATTATTACCTATTTCTAAAATCCTTCAATGATCATTTGAAGGGGTTGAGGTTCCCTTTGCCTTTGAAACCCTAGTATTGCTTTATTTCTTAGTCAAAACAATCATAGATCTTGATGTCCATCAAACCAACACTTTCTTTCTTTCTTCTTCGTTGTGAGTGGTTTTCTTGAGATGGTTCCTCTCATTACCTTACCTCTTGCTAGGTTTATAGCCTTTTGACTCTTTTTTAGAAATGTAATCAAGGGGCAAATGCCCCCCTACAAAAATTATGCTTCAGGCCAAATACCTTTTGAATGATCTCTTTGATTGGTGTACAGTGTTGCTCATGTGCCACTGTCTTCAGGACCTTATGCATGGATTTTTTGATGGGCAGCATTTCACAACAATATATCATGAGATCATGATCTTCCTTGTGAACTTAAGCTTTTTTTATCTCACTACCTGCTATGGATGACTTTATGAGTTTTTTTTATTTTTATTTTTAGCCCTCATTCTTTGCCTCTATTCTGCTGTTGACCATTTACAAAGAATTTCTGCATAAATTCTTGGACATGGTAAATTGTTCCTTTGAAGGCTTAATGCTTGATCAAGAGGATACCTTTGGAGGTATTTTATGTTATTTGGACAATGATAAGCTTCATCGTTGTGTTATCTTGACTTCACCTTTGAATATCTGTGGAAATATTGAATTTAGAACCATGACAGTCCATAACCTAGGTGACCCTATTTGACTCATTGTAATCTCCTTGGAATAGGTTTTTGGATGAAAAGCTTGAATCAGGGTTTGGATGAGGAGACAGGGTTTTGACACTTTTATGCACTACCATCCTAGACAACTAGAAAACATTTTTTTATTTTAAGGGGTTTAGAAAAGGAGTTTTGAAATCACCATTGCTTGAGGCACTTGGTGAGTAGGGGAAATTTTTTGGTTTACTTGGTGAACTAAGGTGTGAAAATAGAGGGATTAGGCAAAAAGAGACAGAGTGTTATAAGCAGAGGTGGAAAACATCGTGAGAGTGAGAGACATCAATCTAGGATTTGGTCTTATCTAGCTGATAGATTGGCCATGCTTTGACAGAGAAGGAAGATAGTGAAAAAATTATCTTTGAGGAGATTTCTAGAACTCACGCGATTCATGAATTTTGTTTCTAGAAATCCAGGACAAAGCTTAGTCATCTAAACAGGTAAAAATTACTGACGACTAACAGGTTGAAGGATATGTTTCGCACAAACACATTGGTGATGTCACTGAAAAATAATTTTCTCATTTAATCACACCATAGGGTGATATTGAAACTTCTTTTACTACAATTCCATCCCAAAGTAAAGAAATATTTATGCTTCACCTGCCATTAGAAACTGACAATAGGACGCATTTGAATGAAAAATATGGCATTCAAGAAGACTTGCAACAAAAGACGTAATTAAAAAACACTCAAACTAACTATACAAAAACGAGTGAATTCATTAAGAATCCCTTTGTTTTAGACACATTGGCATACCATGAAATTATGAGACAATTAAATCAAGAGAAATAATCAATAATAAAAAATAGTTCTATGGAAGAAAAACAATCATGGTAAGTGCTTCTATTTTTTCATCACTAGAGGTGTAGGTACAAGAAATACATTCACTAAAGAAGAACTTTACCATGAACTAGTATGTATTTATAAAAAAGTACTTACAAAGTGACCCCTTAAAAAAAGTTCTAATACTTGCATTTACGGGAAAAGCTTAATATACTGCACATGGTATCATAGTCGATTCAACTTTGCATTTTCCACTTTCACAATGTCACATGGTTCCATCAGTTTCTAACATGATTGATATATTGAGCAAAGAATATGAACAACTTAAATTTATGTTTTTTTATGAGGATTCATTGATTGACTCTTGATTGCTATATAACATTGACAAGTGACTTTGTGAAATCATGCACACTCCAACTTCCATGCTTGGTAACCTAGACATGATATTTTGTAGGTGGGCTATGTCAAGCACAACATCTACATGATTGTTGGATATTTCAACAACTGTGTCCTGAAGGAACTAGTGTTCCTTACAGATTTTGGAAACAAAATTTGAAAACTTATGAGATAAAACAAGTAATGCGAAAAGAAAATAAAGAATTTGTATCCATATTAACCAAAATTAGGACATTTTCACATATTGATGATGATCATGCATTCTTGAATGAACATTGTTATAGAGCGAATTCAAATGAACCAACTTTCCCATATATATTCTATTTAATAAACAATGTACATGAACATATTAAAAGAATGTTGTCTCTCATAAACCAATAAGCTATAATATTAAATGCATATGATAGAAAAATTGAATCAAAATATATAAATCACATTAAACACATCAAAATGTAGTTTTCATCTTCCATTGTGCTCAAAGAAAATATGCTTATTGAAACAATTGGCGGAAATTACGATATTCAAGATGGATTTGTCAATGGTGTTGAAGGAATTTTTAGAGCAACCAAGACATTTGAAAATGGCACAAATTGGAATGAATTTGTCGATCAAGCTGCTGGGACTATTGAATGGGAAAAAATGGAACATATTTACAAATATGCAATAATTTCTACCTCGAAACCTATTCCTAGAGTTTGTAGGAATAATGAATTAAAGAACAAAATTAGTTTTACAAGAGAAAAATTAAATTTCAATTGGCATGTGCATGAACTATACATCAATAACATGGGTTGAAAATGTACAAATTGCTAAATATGATATAATGAGTGATTACATTCTTTGTTTCCAAGAAACAAAAAAAAAATCACCTCCATCAAATCTAATTTTTTCAAGAAAATATCGTTACATACAATTATACCATTTACATGGAATTATCACATACTACGGAAAAAATATTGTAGTTGAAAATCATTTCAATTATACAAGAAGCAAAATCGCATCAACAATTGTACCATTCTATGTTGAAAAAAAAAATTATGTTTGAAAATGTATACATTGCACCAAATCCAAGCATTGAAGAAATAATTAATTTCCCCAAGTTTATTTTAGAGCACATTTGAAAAAACTACCCAATTATTGTTGTTGGTGATTTCAATTTGGAAATGTTTCAAAATAGCCCTCAACAAAGAAAACTAGTTTCATTTATGAAAAGTAATGGCTTCAATTTTCGTACAAAAAAACAAAAACTTACTATAGCTCAATGCTAGACAACTTTTGGAAAAAAAATAAGCTAGTACTATTTCTTTCCATGTCTTCGATGCTTATTGGATAGATCATCATACAATTTGTCTTATGATATATTTGTTTTCAGTATGAGTCATTTTTCTAATGGTCATGTTCTACAATTTTAATGTTCAGTAGTCACAATACTTGTCACATTCACAAATATGCACCTTTGACATATGATTTGATTTACAAACATTGGAAAACAAAGGAATTTTGCACAAAAAGTAACAAGAAAACAACAAAAAAAAATGAAAAAATCAAATTTCGGTAAGTCTTTGAACCATAAACATAATTTGTTTAGTTTAATTTCCATAACTGTAATTTTTGATGTCATAGTTAGCATGGAATTGACACATTTTGGTTTTCCCTTTGTGATATTTTTTTGTATATATTGAATAGTAGTATTTCATTTAGTTTCTAGTTAATATTTCATTATTTTTTGTCCAACATCATCTGAAAAAAAGAGAGTGTTTTGGTGACCATATTGATTCTTAATAACATATTCCATAAATGAACTTTGTGTACTTGTCAATGAAATATATAAAACATTTATTTATTGTAACTTATGTACATTTACTACATAGCCACCCAAAATGGATAATAGTAGTATAAAAATAGAACACACACAATGTATCACTATAGAGCATACATTATTTTAAAGGTTCTTTATATAATTGTATGAGACTTAATGACTTGAATTTTCATTTTGTGGGAGCAATTGGTCCAGTAATTTGGAACAATATCATGGAAACACGTACCTCTAGAAAACAATCATTTGAAGGAGAAATGGTGGAATATGAGAATCCAAAAAGGTTATATTTTTTATGGACTAAATATTTATATAGTTAAATGACATATTTTCATTAAATCGATGGAAATGTTTTTTAAAGCATATTGTTCTAATTTTTCATAACCAACTTACTCTTCAATAATTGAAATATGGTTAGGAGGATATGAAAATAGTTTTCAAGGTGATTTATTGGTTATTTATGGGCCACCACAAACTAAAATCACTAACTCTCTTACAAAGGCGTGGTTGTTCCATGCTCCTTTGGTTGATAGCCATGGTGAACTGAGTATCACAATGAACATTAGCAACAATATTATCATGTTTCAAAAACATGTTTACTATTAGAAACAATGTTCAAATTACAGATTTTGTGATTATAAACAAGGGAATTTATGAATGAGGATATGTCAATGTCGGATAGTGTTACAAGAAAAAACCACAATTGAATCAATTGCACATATTTGTAAAAAATGCAAAAGATCTCCCGATACAAGAATACACAGTCTTCTTGTTTCAAATGATACATATACAGTTGGTTCAATAGCAGCAATAGTGATAGTTTTTCAGCAAAATAAAAATAAACTTTAACTAAATATAAAATATGGTGAAGCCACGGATGACAATGCAATTGCAAGTATGCTACAATAACTAGACTTGGATTTTCAACAAAAGCTAATAGTTTATTCCAAAATTATTTCTTGTATCTTTGTGTTCCATTTTTTCCAAGGTAGAAATTATCTCATTATTTCTAGCACAAATTTGTTAACAAAAAATCTATTACCTGATTCACTGTAGCTACTATTGAACGATGGTCATAGAGAACATTTTTTCAAAATATAGTATGAATTGACATCAAAGGTGACTTCACTCTATTTGTTCAAAAACATTGTTAGAAATTATATGAATGGAAATGAACAATTTCTGTTTGGATAAAAAACTTTTGCTGACCCATTAAATGATGAATTTGTAAGAATACATCCATTATCTTTTTTCATGTCAAAAAAACATATATGTTTCCTAATATTTTGTTTTTTCAAGTAGAAATAGTTTTAATATTATGTACAAAATATTTCATTTTAAAGATACATTTTTGAACCTAACAATTCAATTTTATGGAAAAAAAGAAAGAAAAAAAAAAGATCGAAGGAGTGCTAAATTCAAAAATGTTTTCTCTCCTCCTTTTCAGCGAATTTTTAGTAAATGCAAACAACTCATTCATCCAAACAAAAATGAATTCATGATATGTAAATATGACACAAAATTTAACTATGATCACACTGTTGAATGCACACTATAAATAGATAGTTGCAAAATTGATTGTATGTTGCAAATACCACAAGTAAAAGAACATTTCCCAGTTGTTGCCAAGGCAATATTTCAACAATAAATCCCCGGATGCGGGTGATTAGGGGCGTCCGGAAGAAGGGTATGCCACGGGATAGCACGTGGCCTCCGGCTCCTCACCATTTAATCCTCGCAGCCATGCCTACTGCGAATTTACTCCACCCAACGCAGCATTTACGCTGGTGGGAACGACGAGGAATCGACCCGCCCTACTTGAACGTGAGTCCTCACGCAATGTTCATTCGGCTTTGGCATTTCTATATCCGTCTGGTTGTTCTGCAGTATAATCTCCATACCACTCTGGTCCGTCACTCCCTCCGGCGCTTCATGACTCGGCAGGTTAAGCCGCTCAATTTTAGTTGCCCTGCGGAGGCCTCCTTGCCCAGTCTCCGCACGCAGGTTGGCCGTCGGTGTCTGCTTACTTGCTGTTTCGATCTTTGCCCCGGCCTGCATTTCTCCCACAGTCCATTTTGCTCTGGTCTGAACGCTACTTCGTCTGCTCTCTGGCACGAGCCGCCTCCTCGCCTCCTGTCTGGCCCTAGTCTCGAATTTTTCCCCACCATGCCCAGATTGAGGCATCGGCTTCGATGCCGGCGGGGTAATACGAGAGCTTCTTCTTCCAGAGGTTGGCGCTCTCCCTCTAGCTCTTCGGATTCGTCTTCCCCTGCAGATAGCTTCGAAAGGCCTCGAGTGAGGCGCCACTCCGGCAATTTGCGCAACCGCACTTCCCCTGCCTCGCGCAGGCCCCGTCCGGGTTCATCCAGATCTCCTGCTGCTCCCCTCCCAGCTGCGCCTCTCCACAGTCCCTCTTCCGCCATTTTTCACTTTCAAAGTAACTCCAACAAGCCTTTGATCATCGCTACTGTCACTGTCTCTTTTAAAGAGGTAGCTGAGACTACTCCCGCCCCTCCGCCTTCCTCCTTCCCGAACGAGGCTATGCCCTCTCCCTCTCCGCAATTTACCCTCCTTACAGGTACTGATGAAGCTCGCAAAGCTGGAGCAGGCTGCTCTGCCCACCAGCATGCTAAAGACTCTCAGGAAGGCGTTCAAGATGCTGAACTAGATGCATTTCAGAGCAACCCGGCCCACACTGATGAAAGCGCAGGATGGTGCAGGATAGAAGAGGAGCAGCCTTCCGGCGACTACGGCCTCTAGCGGTTCTGCAAATCCATGTAATCCTGCTAGGACTCTTTGATTTTCTGGTTTATACTGTTGTTTCAGTTCTCAGTTACAAACATAGAATGAGTCGGTTTCCCCTCGTGGGCGACTCTGTCTTTCTGTTTAAAACCGTTATGCTAAAGCTGGTTTCCTCGGAAGAGGCAGCTCTTACACTATGCACGAGCTGGTTTCCCGTACAGGGCAGCTCTAATTTTGTCATTTTGCTGACAGTATGCCTGCTTAAGGCCAGTATCGCTCTGTACTATATGTTCATATAATAGATTTTAGACTTACTTAGAAAAAAAAAATATTTCAACAATAAATGAAAACCATATCATCTACAGTTTTCAATTCAATAAAACTTTATATTTAATTCATTTTCCATTTGAGTTAACAACATTATGGCTAAGATAAAAGAGTTGTGATGAGTAAAAAAAAATCTTTGTTTGTATATAAAATTCATATACTTTTATAGTTAAGATATTCTTCCTCTTTCGATTTTTACTTCTTCTATTTCAACAACTCATAATTCAAAAATTCTTGCACAAATAGTAATGTACAATTTTTATTTTATTGTGAGTTCAAGAATTACAAGATACAAAAAACATGTAGTCCAATACTTTCTTGATATTTGCAACAATACTTGAATCAAGAATATATATATTTTTTTCATAACTAGTTTTTGTTTTTTTCCTGTAAATTTTGAATCATACATATTTTCATGTAGAAAATGAAAAAAAATATGAAGATGCATATTATGCAATATAGTATCTCAGTTATATAAAAAATAATGCGAAAAATATGGTATCATTTTTCTTAATAAGAACATAATATCTCAGTTCGATAGTAACATAATGTAGCTCCAAAAGAATTATTATAACATATTATATATATGGCGATAATTTTCTCTCCACTATTGAAATATTAACGTGGATTCTAATTTTCTATAAATTATAGAATTGTGTTGTGTTAGAAAAAAAAAAATGGGTGGCTACGGGGGAAGGAGAGAAAAGAGTTGCATGTGTATCAATGTCTTAATTTCTGTATATGCTCAATTAAATTCTTTATGGTAAAAGAAGGCACTGCAAGAGAATTGAGATATATGTGTTCTAGTTTTCTATTTCAATATATCAAATCATCCTTATTTTCCTATTTGCATAACTATTTTTCATGTTGTGTTCATTTCAGGATTAGATTTTTTGTTATTTCTTTCTGAGCTATAGAATGTTGTGTTGTATTTATATGAAATTTCAAATTTATTGCGCATTGAATTAAGAAAAAATGTATCTCATTTATATTTTCCAGATTTTTTTGTCCTCTCTTGAAATGCATTTCACTCATAATTGTTTTTTTTAATTTAACTATAATCTAGGAATATTGTGGTTATATTGATGCTAGATGCTTTGACTATGGTAATCAATAATTGTTTTCTTATTTACCTCGAGAAATTCATGGAAAAGAATGTGCATAGTTACTATAGCCACTTGTAATTTCAAAAATTTATACTAAGTGAGTGCATCACTTTCTTAATAGGGCCATAATATCTCAGTTGCACAACAACATCATATCATTCGAAAAAAAAATTGTAGCATATTATATACATATGCGTGTTTTTCTTTCCACTATTGCAATATTAACTTGAATTCTCATTTTCGGTAAATTCTAAAATTGTGTTGTGTTAAGGAAAAAAAAGGAAAAAAAAATGCAAGTATCCCAATAGATAAATTTTCGTATATGTTAAATGGTATGTTTGGTGTAAAAACAAAACTCCATAAGAGAAATGAGATATATTTTTTCTCTTTTTGGTCTCATCTATCAAATTATCCAAAAAAATTGTTTTTATATTTGGTCATGTGTTTTTTTTCAGGTTTTGTGCTTTTGTTGATTGACTTTATTGTACAAATTTTTTTATTTCTTAAGATATATAACGTTGGATTGCAATTATATATAATTTAACATTTATGATCTAATGAATTTTAAAAACGTACATATTATTTATGTTTTCTAATTGATTTGTTTCATCTTATAATGAATATCAATTTGCAAAAGAATGCAAATTGACCTATAGTGTAACGAAACTGTGGTTCCTCTAATTCTAAGTGTTATAAATATGATGCCAAATAAATTTTTATCTCTCTATCCCCATCCATAAGTGGTAAAGAGCGTGTGTGGTTTTTGTAGCCACTTTTTTTTCCATTGAAAGCTATTTCGATTGTTATTTATCACAACACATGTTAACAATTTTGAATGTTTCCCCTGTCCTAATGAATCTTTGGTGAATAGTGAAGGATATATGTAATGTTTTGAGTCAATGATCCATTTTTTTGTAGCACAATGTCAGTTCTATGAATAATAAATATCTTTTTTATTTTTAACTCTATGAATAATAAATATCTTTTTTATTTTTAACTCTGAACTCTTATGATAATTTTTTCATTGAACTATATAATCAATTTCACTTGGATATTATGACATATTTTACTCTCTCACTAGCATAACGTTTTTCCTAATAATATTGTCTTCGGTTTTTTGTATTTATTATTTAACATATTCAATTTAATACTCTATATATATTTTCAAAAATATAGTGAGAAATTCGTAAACTAATCTCTGAATCATTGGTGAAGTTTATTTTTATTTTTGATCTCTCATGTCACTTTACAATCTATGCTTCGACTATAACAATAGGGAATCAATATCATTGACAAAAATATCACTAAACTTATATGTTTGGATTCACCTACTTCTGAATTTTTGAAACATATTGGATCATTGAATCAAGCTATTTTATCCCATTATTAGTTAAGAATAGTATAACTATATCCAATGCTAATTATATTTCATTTAGACCTAAATTCGAGGGAGAAAATTTTATTTCCATAAATTTAAGAATCAACAACCATATGTTAGATGAGAGTTTTCAAAATGAGTTATAAAATATAACATAAAATGTGTCTACAATTGCTCTCCATCCACCTATTTGTTCAAATATTATCAATGAATTGAGCTCAATGACAATTTAAACCACACACCACACACTTTAAAAAGTTGAGTTACCGAGTAAACAAAAAAACATAAATTTATGAATAAATAGCTATGTGTTTTTTTAGGAACTTCTAACCTATTATTTAATATTTCTAAGAAGTTTTATTAAATGCACTTTGAGAACAATGATCTGAGATTTGATGTACTCAACATACTATTATTATGCATTCATATAGTCATGAGACAGTTAATAATGCAGTCATTATTGAAGCTAAAACTAGTCCCCATGCATGACATATTTTAATATTTTAATATTAATATGATAATTAATATCATCATAGATAATCTTCCCTATAATTTTTTTATTTTCAATATTATTATTTATTGTATCATTTTCTTTAGAAAATAATCCATTCTGCTGGATTTCTGATGTCTTGTGTATTATATTTTTCTTTTACTTACATAATGTTACAAGGTGTCACACTACATCATTGAATTCAGAAAATACAAAAGTAGGGATGATGTGAAGAACATTTATAGGTAAACCAACAACTCATAAATATCATTCTTTGCTCATGTCCTTTTTCAACTTTTCTCCTTTAAATTCATACTAAGGTGCTTTTTTCACAAGATAAGTTATGGTATACTGATTTTGGGACTAGGTGGATACAAGGCCTCCCTATGGGCTTGGGCTCAATATTCAAATATTTATCAGTGTGTAATTGTGTACACAATCAAAATATATATATAAGCACAATGTAAACATAAATTCTAGTCTACCGACATCGTGTATGTGCTCAAATAGTTATAGGGTATGCTTTGGTAAGGATAGATGTTATTTTGATATCTAGTGAAATCTAAATATTCTTACTGTAATAGAACAATAAAAAACACAAAATTCTTTCATGAACAAGGGAAAAATGCTCTTTGTCACATATCAAGAAGTTTATACATGGTTATGTTTCATGTTTTAAATCTTATATTATTTCAGTGACCAACCTTGCAAGAAATTTAATGGTTTTGGAACACTACAGCCACCATGTGCTTTGGATATTCTTGTATTGGGATCACTCTTCGCATAATTTTTTTCTTCAGGTTTTCCTTTTTTTTCATATCTCTCTTTGCATTTTATCATCCAATTTAACAAGAGCTATAGAAATGGTATTTTATGACTGACCTATGAATAAGAAACACATTGATTAACATAAATTCAATATAAGTATCCTTGCAAATAGAAAGAATCTATATGAAACCCTAACTAGAGTAATTATTAATAAACATTTGTTAAAAAAGGAAAGAACATATATCTTCCAATCATTGAAAAACACTCCATTTTCCTACTCATTTTCCAAAGTTATAATTGAAATAGAGGCAAATGTTAGCAGTGCTATTTCCTTTCATCTACTTGGTCAATTTTCATAGCTTTCGTCTTACTAATTTGGAATTATGAATTGTGCAAGATACCCTCAAATTTATGCCACCGGATAGAAAAGTAGTGAAAAAAATGATAACTATTATATTTTTGGTGATCTTAGTTATACTTTTCTCTATTCAAAGATCTAGAAGCCAAAAATTTTGTTATTCATTTTTCTGTGATACTATGATATGGATCATTTTCATTTCCTTCACTAGAATATTTCCAGAAATTATACAATCATCTTATAAATTTTCTATCACAAAAATATCTTTGATTACTTTAGAAAAAAATCAAAACAACCTTGTATTTTACTTGGAGAAATAGTTCAATGCATAACAGGTATGTAATATGCTTCCAGCTTTTGGGAGAATTTTGTTGAGATTATCAAACACAATCTTCATTAGTAACGTGAAATATGTTACATGTAATTATTTAGAAATTAACGAACCTACTCTTCATTTTAGAAATTAACGAACCTACTCTTCATTGCTAGCTTCAAGTAACTAGAATCCAAAAATTTATTTAGACATTGAAAAATCCAATCTCGATTGCTAATATTAGGTAAGTAGCACACGAGAACTGAAGCTAGAATCTCATATGTGAATAATTTTTCATTTTCATATGTACTTAAGAGATTAGCTTAAATTAATTGAGCACAAGAAGAATAGAAAGCATATGTGTTACTGCTAGTTTTGTTTTTTATTCGAAATCAAAATCCAATGCTCAATCATTCCATGGCTCACGTTATGTAATTTTTTTATGTGAAACATATAATCTAAAAATTCATGGAATAATTTACAATTTTTGTTATCACGTTTACAAGAAGTTTTTTTTTCTTTTCTGCATCACAAAATGGAAAGAAAAAAAAATCCTTAAAAAATTGTCTTTATTCTTTTAGGACTTAATTCATAGGTCAAATCGAGAAATATTTTGTAATTAAAATTATAACCTCCCGATTACCCGACCTTCCGACCTCCCGATCTCAGCATTGTCAGACTGTCCAACTACATGCTCTAATGAAACCAATTTACTATGGTATAGTCGGGGTCGCGATAGAATAAATCAATGTTAAAACAAAGAACCAAAAAACTATTGACTCTTCGAGCTCCCAATTGTACGATCAACCCAATAAAAAAAATCCCTTGATTTGTGTGTAATGTGTTTTTTTATCTAGATATTCAAAATTTTTCGTTTCACATTTTACTAATTATTGGTCTTCTTACGATAAATTATGAACATTTTTAGTTGCCATTTTTTCTTATTTTAAACAAAATTTTAAGAGTTTAGAGTGATTTTCATGCATGCTATTTTATGAAATTTGTTTCTTAGAAACATTGAATTAAGGAAATATAGTACGAATTCCAAAAAATTCCATTTAACCAAAATATAATTTTATAAATTCTTGAATTTAATTTAAAATTTTAAATAATGAAGACATATATGTACTATGTTACTGTTCACTCTCTAATTAAATTAGGAAAAACCACCCAACCATCAGGCTGCCCAACCAACCAACTTCCCTACTACTCAACCTAACTACAAAGCCTAAGTATGGTAGAGTCATAGTTGGGATAACACAAATCAATTACAAAAGAAGAAATGGCTAACCAGTGGTCCCCCTGACCTCCCAACTATATGATCATCCAAATAAAATATTTTTTTTTTTTTTTTTTTTGATTTTCGTGGATTTGGCTTTCTAATAAATATTTTCGAAATTTCTCATTCTCTGTTCAATTGATTAGTTGTTAAATCAATAGACCTCCCAACTATATGATCATCCAAATAATTTTTTTTTATTTTTTATTTTCGCGGAGTTAGATTTTTAATAAATATTTTCAAAATTTCTCATTCTCTGTTCAATTGATTAGTTGTTAAATCAATAATAATTTTTCTATGCTTTATCGATTCCTGAAAAGAAAAAAAAATGACCTGTTTACAGGAAATTAATTAACACGTTCAATTGCAATTTTCACATTTTTCTAAACAAAATTTAAGATTTTAGGCTATATTTCCTGCATGATCTTTTCATAAGTCTTGTTTGAAGAAAGATTCAATTAAAAAAACATCTTACGAGTTTAAATTTTTTTTTTAAGCATAACATTATTTTTTTAAATATTCTTGAATTGAATTTCAAATTTTAAAGAAGAAAAACGTTATTAGCATATATATGTCACAAATGGAAATAAAGGGAAGATCTATAGTAACAAATTTAATATTTACGGTATTTTACCTGCAAGCTCATTTCTTCAGTCTTGTTTGAAGAAGAATTGAATTAAAGAAACACAGTACTAGTTTCAAAACATTATGTTTAACGATAATGTTATTTTATTTAGAAATTTCTGAATTAAAATCCAAATTTTTAATAATCATAACTTATATATTCTCTCCATGTTTACAAATCATAAAATTCCAAAAAGGGGAAATATGTAATGACAATATAAGATTTTATGGTGTTCTTACTGTATGTTCTTTCCTTATGTCTTGTTCGAAGAAGAACCAAATTAAGTAGATTTTTTTTATTTTTATTTTAGTAAGAATAATGTTATTTCTTTCATAAATTATTGAATTAAATTTAAAATTTTATATATGAAATACTTATATATCCTCTATTACTATTTACATGGTATAAAATGGGAAAAAAAGAAAAATATCCAGAGGAAAAGCAACAAATGGAGTAAATTAGAGAATTATTAAGGGGGTGGATGATCCATTACCATAGAGAATCAACTTCAACGCACTCCTCATCTCATATTAAAATTATAAAACGTAAAAAGGTATGATGAGCTTGAAGGAGATATTTGAATTCTTTAAGAAAACATAATGGTTAAAAAACATAAGAACTAATGAAACAAAGAAAAATAGGTTTGAAGAAATACGAGCAACATCGTTACATAAAGTAGCATCGAGGGATACTATTTTTCCCTATTATTACATGTTCTTATGGATTCTCTCTCGCATTATATTAAAACTCGAACTATATTAGACCATGAAGAAATTGTCATAACTTCCTACAAATCAGCCATATACAAGTTAGAAATAATTAATTCCTACTTGTCTATGGTTGTAATTCTCCATTTGAGGAGTTTGTTCCTACATAATAGGAATTAGCTAGAATATAGTTTCTCCTAGCTTAGTGTGCGGTTGAGAGAATCTCTCAACCACACTACTGTACGTCTAAGATAGAATTCCTATCTTGAGATTTTTTCTTGTATAAATATGTGTGTAATTTCCTTGATTAAGAATATAGAATTTGATTAGAGTTTGTTGTGTGCTATTTTATCTTGGTATCAGAGCTTCAGAGCCCGTAAGGGCCTCTGGCCCTTCTTGGGCATAGGAAAATAATTTACTACGTTTGTATAGTTTTATTAATTTTCTTTTTTTGTTTGTCTTTCTTGCACAAAGCTGGAGCGCTGTTGGTTAGGTGTGACATAGGTCATGAAAACAGAGGCCTGTATGCTGTACACTGAGGGAAATTATATCGTCAGTGGAGTATTTTGAAAGCCGCGAGCTGTTGCAGGCATTTGAATCTGTCACGTAACGTAATACATTCCATACTTTGTTGTCAATGGTGGTAGGCATTTGAAGCTGTCACTCAACGCTGGTTTGCATTTTTTGTCTGGACTTAGTATGATTACCAGTCTTTTCATTTGTGGGTCCAACCGAATTGTATGATAAAAAAAAAATTCCCCAGCTTGTGAAATTTGAAATACCCCATCAGAATGGTCTGCTTTGTATCTATTTCAATATCGAGGACCAGACCCTGAATCGGATCTGTTAGGGGCGTTTGCAGCGAAATTGTGCAAAAGGGTTTCATCCGGATTCGAACTCGAGACCTCCAAGATGATGCAAATGACCTTTTACCGGGGGAGATAGGTGATCGTGTTGTTCAACGGCTGGAAGACTCAATCATGGCTTGGTTACTCGCTTACCCTTGTGTGCTATTTTATCTTGGTGCTATTTTATGAAGTGTTGTGCCATTATTTCTTTTCAGCAGCAATGCGATCGTTTCATGGGTTCTTTTAGATCCCTGGAGCGCACTAAAGCTAAGTTTGAATTCCGGTTCGGTGGGTCTGCCGATGCTGGAGTAGAATGCTGCGTGTGAAGAATTGAGGTTGGTTGTGCTGAGAAGCCACAGATTAAATGTTGTGCGTGCATAAGCATATCCAAGCTCTGTTATTTTTGAAGGGGACGTGGATTTAAAGATCCACTATTTCTCAAACGCCATTGCCAAACCCAACCTTTGCATGGAGCAATGCAGATCTGTTATATCAGGCGGTCGAGGTAGAAAACACAGGTCTTGGGATGCGCCATATAGCTATCAAATACATCGAGAAGGGGGAGAAGATTGATGAAAATGTGAAGAGAGAAATCATCAACCATCGTTCTCTGAAACATCCAAACATTGTTCGCTTCAGAGAGGTCATATTAACGTCGAACCATCTAGAAATTGTGATGGAATATGCAGCAGGGGGTGAGCTCTTTGAACGGATATGTAACGCTGGCCGCTTCAGTGAAGATGAGGCACATTTCTTCTTCCAACAGCTTTTAAATGGTGAGTTGTATATTTAATTTAATTATTCTAGAGACAGCTTCGAATTGGATGACATGGATCTGGAAAATGATGCAGACCTTGACGACGATAGCAGTGGGCAGTTCGTATGTGCTTTGTAATATTATTGTCTTTTAAAGGTTTTTTTTTGGGGTTTTGTATCACGAGTGTAATGCTGGTTTATTTTATGAAACTTCACTTCTGCCAGGCCACCTGCCAAAATTATGGAGACATAGTAGAAAATTAGCACCATACATTTCTGTCTTCAAAGTCAACTACAGGAACGCCAGAATGGACAGCACCAGAAGTTCTGCGAAATGAACCTTCGAATGAAAACTGTGATGTTTTTAGCTTTGGTGTGATCTTATGGGAGTTGGCTACTTTGCATATGCTATGGAGTGGAATGAATTCCATGCAGGTAGTTGGTACTGTTGTTTTTTCAGAATTGATTGGTTCCAGTGGTAGAGGTATTTAATTGAGGTGTTGAAGCATGCTATATTTCTTTGTTGGGTTAGTAGCATCGTCATGCATTGATGCTCAATTTTTTTGTCGAAATTTGGCGTGATGTCATAATATTTGTTTTAAGAGTGGTCATGTAAATCTGGTTGAAAGAATTAATTTACTTATTGTGACATTTAGTTTGGGCAACTATTGTCACCAGTGTTAGTCTTTGTTAGAATAGCCCATTCCAACAATAGACAAATTTATTTGCAGGAATGTTCTACTACCAGATACGATGAAGACATGACAATGAAAATGGCATCAAAGAGTAGTGGTTGGAGCTGCATGATGATCGCGTTTGTGTGTGCCTGGTGTGATCAAGGGAGTAGATTGTGATGGAAAGTAGCAAGCTTGAGGCAGCATGCTTGAGAGCAGTGACTAGCCTTGATACTGTGAGTAGGGGAAGTGGCATTATGTTGCGATGCCGAGAGAATTGGATACTGAAACGCGACGGAGGATTGGACCGTGGAGTCCTGGATTAATGTTCTTGAATGGAAAATTGTGTTCTCTTCGTATGGTTGTGTGCCTATGTTTGGATCATCAGTGTTTGAATGCACTGGATTGAGTCCAGGTGAAAAGTCGTCAATATGTTTCTTTATCAGTAGACCCCTCACAGGTATCGTTGGTGAAAAATGGCTGCTGTTATGTTTGGAAAATAATCATCTATGAGCAGAGATAGAGGAATTAATGTGAAGAGTTTAATTTGTATTTTCTTGGAATCATGTTTAAATATTATTGAGCCTTATTGAGCCTAGCTAACTCAATGTAGGCAAAGTTATTTTGTTAGAATTTTCAACTCTAACGAATGACAGGTTAAGCATGGAGTTCCAAGAAGTTATTTGAACAAACAAGGATGCCCAAGATGTGAACAATGAACAGATGAGGTAATGGAGCAGCAACAACGTTTATGGTGGACAGCAAAATAGATGCTTGTTTGAGTTAGTGTGGTTTGTGGAATAGACTCCCTAGCATGTTATAAGCAAGTCCAGTTGTTGTAATGGTCATTGTGTGTACCCAGAAACTCCAAATGTTGAAGTATGAAATGTAAGCCTTTTAAAGGTATTTGAAAGTTCGTGGTGATCTTAAAACCACTTTGTAATGGTTTATGGTCAGCCTGAAACCATCTTTTGTCACTGTAAAGTGATGGTTTTTGGTGAGCCAGAAACCACATACAGAGCCTTAGTAGCTATAGGATTTGCCTGGTGGTGGCAGATTGGACTTGCCCGGTGGTGGCATATTAAAGTTGGCAGATTTTCCCGGTGGTGGCAGATCGGACTTGCTCGGTGGTGGCATATTGAAGTTGGCAGATTTGCCCGGTGGTGGCAGATCGGACTTGCCCGGTGGTGGCATATTGAAGTTGGCGGATTTTCCCGGTGGTGGCAAATCAGACTTGCCCGGTGGTGGCATATTGCCTGAGTGGCTAACGTGTACACGGGAGCTTTGTGCTCATAGGAGCAGGTGGAATGCAGTAAAAACTGGCTCACGGTCTCAGATATTGGTATGTCTGAGCATAATAGGGTCGGCGCACTTTTCTATCTGACAGTTACGTCGAAAGGCGCAATCAGCGCAACTGCTTGCGATTGTTATTTGGACATGAATATTTGGCTTAGAAAGGCACTGATCTCTCTTTGTTTTGGAGGTTCTGCACATGCAATTTGCCTGATGGTGGTGGATTTGCAAGTACATATATGCAGTGATAACGGTCGACAGAATCATGTATGCGAAGGACATCCTACAGGACTAGCAGTTGCAGCGGTTGGTACCCATACATTCTGATGGATGGTTGCTCTTTTGTATGGACGTCGACATATTCTTTGGTATGTTTGACCACAACCAGACTTTGTGAATCACTAGCATGACAAGTAGTCATTAAGGGGGGGAGTTAGAAATAATTAATTCCTACTTTTCTATGGTTGTAATTCTCCTTTTGAGGAGTTTGTTCCTACATAATAGGAATTAGCTAGAATATAGTTTCTCCTAGTTTAGTGTGTGGTTGAGAGAATCTCTCAACCACACTATTATACGTCTAAGATATAATTCCTATCTTGAGACTTTTGCTTGTATAAATATGTGTGTAATTTCCTTGATTAAAAAAATAGAATTTGATTAGAGTTTGTCGTGTGCTATTTTATCTATACAACCTCAGTCCTCTGAAAATCCACCTTAATGTCGAATTCCTTTATAAGTTTCGAATTATTTCCTTGAAGAAATTCGAAGAGAATTATGATATATAAAATTAATACTTGTTGAGAGAATAAGGACAAGGTTTCAAGCCCAAAGAAAAAAATGAGTATCCCATAGCTATTTTTAAGAGCCATGTTAGTTTTTTTATTCAAATACTAGACAAATTGTATGGGGAACAAGATATTGAGCATTTAAATATTAAATGGATATCAGTAATCCACAAAATTTTGAATGAGAGAAAATTCCTATACTAAGTTGAAATATTGTCGTAGAATATCAGAGAATCATTAAAACTGACATTATCATCCCCCCTATCTTCAATATTTTTTTTGTATTTCTGCTTGTTTGATAGATGTTTTTAATTCCTCAGTTCCATTCCCACTCATGAAATGAAATTACCCATCTGACCAGCAACTACCCTTTCAAAATTATGCTCTTATTCTATAGGAATCTAATTTTAAAAATCATTTTTATGATATTTTCCATTAAGTTTTGATTCCCTTCCATGAAATTATGTTTGGAACAATACCTCCTAGACTAAGTGATAATTTAAAAGAAGGCATAGAATCAATAGGTCATTTGTTTTTGAAGAATTATTTTCCTATGTCATAATTTTTGGAAGTGAATTTAGTCCCCATATTATGCCGTGATATATCCTGGAAAGACTTGCTTTAAGAGAATTTTTGAGAGAAGTTTATAATAAATTTGTTTTAAATGGGAAAACCAAAAATTTGAGTAAGTTGCAAAAGAAAATATGACCTAATTTCAAATCAAGTTTGGTGACATGAATATCTGATACAAAGGGCATGGATTCAAAGAATCCAAAGATATTGAGAAAATTTGTTTATTTCCTTTGCCTCATTATGACTATAATCCTAGAGGTCTCATTGGCATTCATTATACAACAGCCATTTATATAAAAACAAATATTCATCAAAAATCCCATTTCTATGAGATTTTTATAAACATTGATGATTTTCGACAAGTTGTTAAATGAGGAAAATTCTTAAATAGTCAAACTATATAATAATTTCAAGAATGTATGGTGAAACTGTTCGAAAATTTCCTAAATGAAAGGGATCCATTCGAACAGTTAAATTCTACTGAATTTTTTCAGTGTAATTTCAACGAACTCGCTTCAGAACCTTCTATTGTTTTTGAAAACGAAAAAGGAGTAGAAATTGAAAAATAATAAGGTTTTGTTGTCATGGGTAAAGAAGCTGAAGTCATAGTATTAAAAAATTATTAAAGTGAAGAAAAAAATTACAAGGAGAGAAAAGACTCCAAAAGAAAAAAAAACTGAAGAGGGGATTATTGTGACTAAAAAAAACAAAAACTATAAAATTTAAAGAAATGAAAGTACATAAGGAGAAATAAAAAAAAGTATCTACTGAAACCAACACGAATGAAAATGAGGAAAAAATGGAATCATATAACAATATGGAATCATTAGTATTATTTCCTCAAGCATCAGTAGCACCCACTTCTATTAATATTAGCTTGGAATCATTCTTGTTTAAACTAGGTTTTTAATTAGAGCCAATTGAAGATACTACCCCTTATTTGACAAATTATTATTTTAGTACTCAAACAAAATCAGTTGTAAGAAGAACAAAGAAAAATGAATATTTATTACTCGAACAAAATCAGTTGTGAGAGGAACAAATTAAAGGAAACATGATACTCTCGAGACTATATTTGAATTCAGCTCATAGGCTGAGGGAGACGTAAAAGAAAAAAATAAAGAATATTCTCAACTTTTAGGAGATTTTTTTAATTACAATCAATATAATTTGAATTATCTTGTAGCTTCATATTGTGATAGTTTGCAAAAAAATTAAAATTTTGAAGGAAAATTTGAAGAAAAAATAATTACTCAATGAATAAAACTAGCAGTATCATTTTTCTACTTTAGTTCGATTTGTTGTACACAATAAAACATGTAAAATAATTTTCAGAAATAATTGAAATAAATAAATGAAAAACATGAACAACAGATTAAGGAATTGAAAATTTTACATGAAGATCAAACCTCCATTTGGAATCAAGAAGAAGAAAATAATTTTGACATTATGGTCATAGCTTTGAAAGAGAAAATTGACCGACTTAAATGTTAACTCAATGAGAATCAATAGGCAACACAGAGTCTCGAAGTTTTCAAGGATCAAAATTTACAAATTTGTCTATTTTTAAGGGATAATCAATCAAACTTCTATAAAATGATGGATAAAATATCACATTTTATCAATGAAAGAATTGATTCACTTGTAGAAGAAGAAAAAAACAATTTCTGTCTATTCTTGAATGGGAAAATAATTTCAATGTAATGAAATTCCAAAAGTTTTTAATAGAGATAAAATATTGATTATTGCATCCTTAAGTTGCATGGAGAAAGAGGAAAAAACAAATCAAGGTGTGCATACAAATGGCATATGAGAATTTTTTATCAATTTGGGAAAAATGAACAAACTTTATAGAATAATTTGACCTATTAGGTGGCAAGTCATTAAAGGAAGAAGTTTCAGGAGAATTAAAAAATTCTAGAGATGATATTGTTGCCAAGGACGAAGTAAAGATATATATATATATATATATATATATATATATATATATTAGAAACAAAAAAGTTTCCAAAAAATTATGAAAATTCCTTTTGATCAAATCAAGCTTATTGCCAAGCTTGAGGTATCATAACAAGAAGAAAAATGTACAATTATTAATTTCCAAATGCCAGATCAACCTAAATTAGTTTATTTGAAATGGGAAACTTATATTCAGGCACATGCACCTTACCTACTACTCAGTATCAATTACGAAGATTCTGAATATGATGAAAGGATTCATGCTTGTGTGACAAATATCAATTGAACAAAAATTTTCTAGGATTGAGTATTTTCTTTCAGAAAATATGTTTATTTTGCCTATTTTATTAATTTTTAGTATCTATAAACCTTTAAGCATTGGTCCAAAGGGTCCAAAATTAGTGTAGACTACAAACTTGGATGTTTTTAAGAAATTTTGAAGTACCATATTTTTTTAAAATTGTTTCAGTGTTCTATGTGTGATGACTTATAGAATTTATGTTAGTACATGATTTGAATTACTTAATAAATTCTTCTAATTTTACTTTATCACTTTTGTTGTTTGATTCTAAATGGATATTTGATAATTATGTTTAAGATTCCTTATGACAATTTTTCAATCTACATATTTTTATGATCAAGAATTACAAAATCGTAGATTTACTTATTTGTACTTGAACATTGCAGTCCACCATTCAAATATAGGCACATTGTTTTCTCATCTATGGGATAGAAATGGTTATATATTTACTTCAAATTGTGCATGGGTAGATATTTCAAAAAATACCAAGAAATATGTTTGAAAAGTATGAAAACCCGAAAATATTTTGAATTTTATATTTAAATATTCATCCAAAACTTATATGTTTTATTTTCTCAATTTAATTCCAATTAGGATTTTAAATCTAATGATATTATTCCTCGTGTTATGCTCATTTAAATCCTTTAATTTCTACTATTTAGATTGGTTAAATTTTGATGTGATGTGTAAATTGGTACATGCACAAGGTACAACACTTTGGAGAAAGTGTTGTACCTTGCTCCAACACTTGTTTATGTATTCCAATATATATATGTTAACGTCAAGTAGTTCACATATCCATTGTATAGAAAAACTTTTTCCCTCAAGATGTCGATATGAATTTGGAAGTAATCATTTTATAATATAATCTTGTCAATTATTAATACATTTCCCTTGATCAATGTTTCTAGCATTGACATGTTATTTTAAGCAATTTCTAGCTTTATTTTCATGCAAAATAAAACAATTGTAAAAAAAATTTGCAATTGTTTTTTTCATATTAGACATATCAAACCATGGTGCACGTGTACAAATAGACTCAAATAAAGAGTCATGGTAGTCACTAAATTTTTTTCCATAGATCAAGAGGCCCTGTTGAAGTAAGATTTTTTTCGAAATGAAAATTTGTATGGACAAACGCATGACCCAATTGCTTTATCTATTTAAGCTACAATATCTATTGTTGTCCATAACAGGAGTGGATCAAAATTTCCAGATGCAAAATTTGGGTTATGTTACGAAATATTATATTGATATCCATCAATGTATGGATTTAACTGTAAATCTTAGTTTTATTTTAATTTTAGATAGGAAATCGGACTTTGTTTCATGGGATATAAACCCACAAAAAATGGAACTCCAAAACAAATCAAATTCCCATTACGGATCTTTGGGAGTGTGATGACTCGAGTGATCATGATCCTGATCGGGCCCGATGTCATGGAAATATTTATATGAAATATATGAATTACAACATGTAAATTTTCAGAATGGTACATGAGTTTTGAAATTAATGCTATTTTTAACATAAATTGTGATCATTTGTGGGAAATGTTTAATGTTTTTAGAGGATATTTTATTTATTATTATTATGAATGGCATAAGAAGTTAAAAATTGTTGGTAGGAGAAGTAGATTTAAGTAGAATTATAAAGGCCAGGGTAAATGGTTTTAATGAAGAAATGAAATTATCATTTTCTTGAAAAATAGGAGAAAAATAATAAATAAATGATACAAAGAATGGTAATAATAAAAACTTGATAGTTATAAAATAGTATATTGGTGGCTAAGTTGTGTTATATTAAGGAGAAGGTAAATAGCTTTTCAAAATAAGAAAATAAATCAATATATTATTGAGAAATAGAAAATTAAATAAAAAATCAAAATTTATTAAATAATAAAAAAAAATATTCGAAAAATAACGAGTGAGTAGAAATTGCGAGTTGAGGGAAAATAATTTCGGAAATATTGAACATTTAAAATTATTAAATATAAAATAATATTATAAAGTATAAAAGGAGTTGAAATTAAGTAATATTTATAGTTTCAATGTATCATAGTCCCTATTAAGTGGGTTTCACTGAATTAAATTTTGACATAGAATGTGCTTTCATGACATACTAAACAATGATTTTAATTTGACTACATATTGGAAAGTACTTTTAAAAATCACATTATTTAACTTCCTACCAATATAAAACCAATACAATTTACTAGTCTAAAATACCCCTACTTTCAGTAGAAATTTTAGATATTCATTTGTTCCAATAAAAAATTTTATACTCATTTATATTTTTTCATTAATATTGAGTTCCACTTTTTATACTTTCCAATATAGAAACTCTTTACCCTTATTATATGCTCAATATATTATGTCAATTTTTCTTCATTATATATCCCTCAACATGAACACCCTTGTTATGGTATTTTTCCCCATGAAGTCCATGTGGTTCTTGATTATATTGCTAGTTAAATGATTAAGAAAACCCAAGGTCCATGTTTTGTCATTATTTAAGAATATTCTCTTTCCAGAAACATTTCTGCAATCTATTTTTTGTGACCTTGAAAGCTTCTTTCACAACTACCAATGAAATCCACCTCCGCACTACACACAATGAAAACTTCCGTAGCAGCTCCAAAGAAACATGATAGCACAACAAAGAAAAAAAATAATCACAATAAACTAAATTTTGAATTTTGAATTGTTCTAATCATGCAGAGATAACTTCGTCTTTATTTATCTATTTCTTTACTAATTTTCACACAAGTATATGAAAACTGCAGGAGAAAAGATGTGTAGATGAGTTTGTCTTCATTGCTCCATGCACATTCCCCACACACACCTTCTCTAACACCCTTTTTCGACCCACCAAAATAGATTTTTTTTGCAAATAATCTAAATGATATCCAAAATTAATTCTCTAGAGCTAAGTAGTTAAAAATCACGAGATCCAAATCCATCGACACATAAACATGAGTTGTGATTTTTTTTTCCAAATATAATAAGAAGTTAAAACAATTGGTTTTAATAGGTTGCTAACACAAAAATTGCTCACATTTCTCTTTTATTACCTTTTCACATAAACATATTTTTAATTTACAGTTCCATTGGCGCTATCAATATATTGGTATGATTAAGGAAATTTAGCTCCACGTTCTACCATTATTTGAGAAAGCTTTATTTTAGCAATCATTTCCATAATCGGTCATTCTCACTTTTTCACACTTTTTCCGTAAGTCGCCCCAATCTAGACGAATTCTTCTTACTAGAACTACTCCACACAATTGTTTTCTCCAATTTTTTATTGGTATGCTAATGCAGATATGAAATTATTTTAATTTTTATGTAATCATGTGCTCATGTATTTTGATTAATCCCTTATGAGTTTAATTTTTTAAATCATAATTGCACATGTTTAGTATGATTTTTTTTTGTTAATTATTTATTAATTTCTACATAAATATGTGAAGAGTGTAAGAGAAAGATGTATAGGAGTTTGTGTTCCTTGGTTCACACACACATTCCTTGCACACAATTTCTCCCACACTTTCTTTATCTACACACCAAAATAGAATTTCTATAAAAAAAATTAAAATCTAATATCACCAAAATGTAATATCAAATTAATGCTCTAGAGGAAATAAGTTAAAGATCAAAAGACCCAGATCCATAAACATATAAGCATTGTTTGTGTTTTTTTTTTCCAAATACAAGAAATTTTCAAACAATTGGTTTTAACATGTTGGTAATTCAATAATTTTTCAAATTGATCCTCTATGAAACTTCCATGAAAATATTTTTTTAATTTATAGTTTCATTGGAGATTGTATGCACGAATTGATTGGGCGATAATAAATTTCACTACAATGTGCAGAGTAACATTTCATTTTCTAAACTGTAGATATGCCAAAATTTGGAGGTGTAGAGGAAGCACAATGAAAGCTTTCCCTACTCCTATCCAATCCATACAATCAAAACTTTTAAATATCTCTTACTTCATTTTTAGTTTGTTGTTCATTGTTTCTTTTTTTTTGGTAAGTTAGGATAAACTATATTAATTCAAAGAGAAACTTTACATAGGTCATGGGCTGAGATGGTAAGCGATGCTTATCCAATCCAAACATTCGATGCTTTCGGATTAGCTCAGGTTTGGGGCTGCCTCCTCAGAGGTAAGCAACCATTAAATAGCATCAAACAATAAAAAATTACAAGATTTGTCGTGACACCTAAAAGAGAAAAATATCTATAGTATGTTCTGAAATAATAGAAAACAGAAAAGATCCTAGCAGCTGCGTAGTCATGGTGTTCCTTTATCATCCTCGATGGTAGGGTCCTCCTCCTCAATACGACATCCGTACTCCTGCGCTATTGCCTCCTCCTCAGCAGAAGGCATGCGCGATAGCTATGTAGTAGTTGTTTAGAGGATTGGTGCGACCGTGTACTCAGCATGAGGAACATGCCTCCAAAAACTGTCTAATCCCATGATCCACACATCAATATCCTCCCCCGAGGCCTCCTTTACTGGGAGAGGATCGGTTTTGTGAGGAGGAGGTTGCTCTGGTTGGGCGACGGTGGATTTCCTAGGGCCCCTTCTGCCCCTTTTATTCTCCTAAGCTAGGGTTGTCTCCTCCCGCGTGCTCTCATGGCACTGTGGTGCCTTCCTGTCATGGATGGTAGAAGATGAGCCCTAAATGGATTCCAAACAATTGTGTTGGCCTCACTGATAGTGACCCAAGAACGCGTCTATTTTTCTACCACTGATGGTCTTTTGGCACTGACGTGGAGCCATGGGGGAGTGAAGCAATAGGGAGGTGGGTGTTGGTCCATTAATGAAAAATTTCTCTTCAGGGGAGTGCTCAACAGAGAATTGGAGAAGGGATGTGCATGATTTTGAATTGTGCAGTAGGGGACTCGCAGGAACAGGGTGCGTAGTGAGTGATCCTGCCTCTAAATGTGCGCAACGAGGTGAATCTATAAAGCAGACGACTTCCACAAGGGGGCTGACATCCAGGGGTAACACCACTGAGAGTGCGCATCCTGGAGGGGAGTAGTAGGTTGGGTTACCAGCTGGCTAGCACTAGTATGGAGGCATGTAGGAGGGATGGCGTGCAACTAGTGAAACACACGAAGAGACTGAGGCTACAACAGAATGGAAAGGGGGTTAAAGAGGGCTTTGGAAACCGAATGGAGTAGCAAGGGGATGACACAATGAGGGGAGACGTCGCCTTTTGAAGACCCATGGCATAAGCACAGATGTTGTGTAATTTTTTGACACGATCATGAGTGCAAGTTGGAACGATTCTCATGGGGTGGCATGTGATTCAGAGTGTGTTAGAATAACAAATGCATCAGGGAGCTCATGTGAATTATTGCAGAAAGGAGGTTCCACATCAGATTAGAGTTGGCAGTGCAGGACTTCGTCAGCCTGTGCACGGGAGGAACCAGTATTGCACATGTGCATAATGTAACTCGCATCTGAGGATTTTGTTGTTCATTGTTATCTGCAACTCTCTCATATTTTTTCCCATGATATTATTATTGCGTCAAGTAACACTTTCATCAATGTAATGTTGTTACTCTTTTGTCAAAACACTCAATTGTGTCGTCAACTCTATGGAATTATCACTGTTGTTAATATAATATTTAGTTATAGATGGTGCAGTTCTTCATTTCTTTTCGAGAAAAATTGATTGGTAACTTGTTATTATTGTCAATAAGGAATATTTTACTGAGGAATTGGGATTCCATTCTCATTTTTATGATTTCCATGTATATTCTTCAAGATTTAATCAATTGTTTTTTCACACATGTAATGGTGATACTTTATTTCCCTATATGTTGCGATGGTATTTTTGAATACATATAAATTAATATATTTTTGGTATTAAATTGTATTGGCAATCTCACAATTTTTTTTGAAAATAAATATTATTAAAATTTTTAAATAACTTGTTTTAAAAATGGGTTCAAAGTAGTAAGATATAGACACACAAAGCATAAACACTTCAAGGTGGATACAAAGTATACGGGTATTGTTTTAATAAATTTTATTTACGTAACAGTGAGTTTATGTTAATTATAGATTTGGATATTTAATATATATCAAAATTAGTAAGTTTATGTTCCATATAAATTTGGATATTTAATATACTTTATTAATTGAATAAGGAGTTACCTTTTCCGGATCTTTGATTTTGAACAATTTTTTATTTATTTTAATCCATAGATGTATTTGGATGCTAATGATGCATATATTTTTTGATATAATGTGCTAACAACAGAGGTGAAGAAAGTTAGTGGGGAGATAGGGAGAGGGACATTGCTCACACAAATCTAAGTTTAATTATTAATCTCCATAACATTCATACATTGTGGGGAGTGTGGAGGTATGGAGGAACCTTTCTTTCTCCACACAATTTCACTCCACATAGTGTATCAACAATTATACCCATGATTGCTATAACACTTCCTAAATGTATTTGATTTACAAAACATTTGGTTTATGTTAATTATAGGTTTGGATATTTAGTATATCTATGGAATTAATAATTTTATGTTAATTATGAATTTATATATTTAATATAATTGGAATTTTTTAATTTGAAGATAAAGAAAAGAAGAATTGTTTTACAGGACTTTGAGTTTATGTTAATTATAGATTTGGATATTTAATATTCATGAAAATAGTGAGTTTATGTTAAAGATAGATTTAGATATGATCCATTGTTTTAATACATTTGATTTACATAATGCTAATTATATATTTGAATATTTAATATATATGAATTAGTAAGTTCATGTTAATTATAAATTTAGATATTTAATATAGTTGGAATTTGATTAATTGAATAACAAGTTACATTTTGTTTTTCTTTAAACTCAAACAATTTAGGATTTATGTTTATACATAAAGATAGCTGGATGTTATTGCCATCCAGCATATACTTGTTCATACATGGTGCAAAGTGCATAGGTTTAGAGTAAGAAAACCTCCCTGTGAGTTTGGGAGTTTGCACAATATATGAAGGTTATGGAGATTAATAATAAAACTTAGATTTTTATGAGAATTGTTTTTTTAAGCATATTGTTTTAATAAATTTGATTAAGGAATTTTGAATTTATAGGAATTATATGGGGATTATAAATTTAGATATTTAAATAAATTAGTGAGTTTATGTTAATTATACATTTGGATATCTAGTATAGTTGGGATTTGATTACTGGAACATAAAGCACAATGAATTTTTTTAATACATTTTATTTAGAACTTGAGTTTATGTTAATTATGGATTTGGATATTTAATATATAGCAATTTTATTAATTGAATAAGAAGGTACATTTTTCTTTTCTTGGAATTTCAACAATTTTGGATTTTTGTTCATCCATAGATATAGTGGCATGGTATAGTAATCATGCATATAGTTTTTGATACATTGTGGAGAGGGAGGAGGTGCAGAAGAGGAAATTTTACTCCAAACCTCTGCACTCTACATTCTGAATCAATGTATGGAAATTAACAATAAAAATTAGATTTTTGTGAACATTGTTTTCTTTAAATGTATCACCCTCTCTCCCACTCTCAATATATATGAAATTAGTAATTTATGTTAATTATAAATTTGAATATTTAATATATGGATATACTTATTGATACTTTGTGCTAAGTGCAGAGGTGCAAAGGAATTTGTCCCTGCCTAGCAAAGGACTATTTACCTAGCCTTGTAATGAATTTCCATTTACCCTCTATTAGTTTTTAGATTTTATAACTTTAACCAAATTTTCAGAAAAATAATGAATATTTATGTTTTTATGTAAATTTAAAAATATGTTTGTAACTTATGGAAATATTATTTGTAATTTTATATTGGTTGAGGGAGCCTTAATGTGACATAATTCTCGTGGAAGAGAGATTATTAATTTTGGTATTTTTCAGTTCCTGATAAGTCATTTTAAAATTAAAAGAAAATATAAGTTTGTAAGTAGCCATTATATCATTTTAAAAATAAATAATATATATAATTTTGTAAGCATCCATTATTTTGGTGAGTGCTATGACGCTAATACTTGTTTTCCTAATGATGCCAAAACACACATGCTAGGAGAGTGCTATGACACTAATACTAGTTTTCCTAATGATGTCAAAACTAACGTGGCTCTAAGTCCCTTACACAAGCTAGGTGGCGGAAGGGGTGACGATGGAGGTGGCGAAAAGGGGAGACTATGGGATGAACATAAATCCAAAATTGTTCAAATTCAAATACGATCAAAATATAAATCAAATTCCAACTATATTAAATATCTAAATTTATAATTAACCTAAAATTACTAATTCCATATATATTACATAGGGGATCTAGTCAAATGGGTGAAGCTGATAAACTTGAAGAAAATAATGCTCACAAAAATCTAAGTTTTATTGTTAATCTCCATAACTTTAATACATTGTAAATTGCGCAAAGTGTAAAGATGTAGAGAAATATTTCTTCCTATGCACGTCCACAATCCACACAATATATAACCAACTATAAACATTGTTGTTGTACCATCCAACTATGTTTATGGATGAACACAAATCTAAAATTGCTCAAATTTAAAGAGAAGAAAAGTGTAGCGTAATTTATTATTCAATTAATAAAATTCCAACTATGCCCAAATTTTTAAATAATATAAAATTATAATTTCATATATATTAAATATCCAAATCTATAATTAATATAAACTCAAAGTTTTGTAAATCAAATTTATTAAAACAATACTTTGTGTTTTATATTCGAATAATCAAATGAAAATTATATTAATTATCTAAAATTATGACTAACATAAACTTACTAATTTTATTTATACCAAATATCCAAATCTATAATTGACATAAACTCAATATTTTGTAAATCAAATTTATTAAAACAATGTTTATGTGATTTATATTCAAAAAATTAAATTTCAATTATATTAAATATCCAAATTTATAATTAACATAAAATTACTAATTTCATATATATTAAATATCCAAATTTTTAAATAACATAAACTCAAAATATACATCCAAATATATGAATAACATAAACTCAAAGTTCTGTAGATTAAATTTGTTAAAAAAATGTATTAAATATCCAAATCTCTAAATAACATAAACTCAAAATATACATCCATAATAACATAAACTCAAATTTCTTTAAATTAAATTTATTAAAAAAATGTATCTATACTCTATATCCACCTTGAGGCATCCGTTCATACTTTGAACATCATGGTGCATGGTTTAATTTTATGAGTTTCATAAATGTGAATTTCATGCTTTATGTTCATCCATATAGTTGAATGTTATAAGAATAGTAGTGGTTGATACTAACTATACATTGTATGGAGTGCGAAGTTGACTGAAGTATACTTTTTGATTCATGGTATAGAGTGAGGAGGTGCATTGAAAGAAAATTTTCTCAGCACCTCCACATTCCAAAAAATTATCAACAACTAAATTTTTTTTAATTGCTATAAAGTCTAAATATAAATATATATAAATATATATATATATATATATATATAAATATAAATATAAATATATATATATATATATATATATATATATATGCATAGAGAAAAAAATGCCCACTTATTAAATTCAATTCATATAATTAAACCATGCACCAACGCACACAAAACATGAACCAGTGCCTCAAGGTGGATATTTATGGATGAACATAAAGGATGAACTACACACTTATTAAATTCATACGATTAAACCATGCACTATGATACACAAAACAAGAACCAATGCCTCAAGGTGTATATAAAGAAGAGAGATATTGCTTTAATAAATTTAATTTACAAAACTTTGAGTTTAACTTAATTATAGATTTGGATATTTAATATATATGAAATTAGTAATGTTAGGTTAATTAAAAATTTGGACACTATAGTTATAATTTTCTTATTTGAATTGAAGCATGAAGACATTGTTTTAATAAATTTAATTTACAGAAGTTTGAATTTAAGTTAATTATAGATTTGTATATTCAATATATATGAAATTAGTAAATTTATGTCAATTATAAATTTAGATATTTAATATTTAATTGGAGTTTATTTAATTAAAAAAAGTTTACATTTTTTTTTCTCTTTAAAATTGAACCATTTAAGATTTATGTTCATCGATAAATATAGTTAGATGTTATGGAAATCATAAGTATAGTTTTTAATACATTGTTCCAAATGGAGAGATGCGGGGGTAAGAATGCTTTACCTACACCTCTCCACTTTGCACAATGTATCATCTTTAGGTAGATTAACAATAAAACTTAAAACTTATATTTCTGTGAGCATTTGTTTTTAAGTATATCAACCCCTACCTCTTGGTCTATGGAGTATATATGCAATTATTAAGTTTATTTTAATTATAAATTCAAATCTTTAATATAGTTTGAATTTGATTGATATTTTTCTTCTCTGGGAATTTGAAAAAAATTGAATTTATGCTCATCTATAAATATAGTTGGATGTTATAACAATCATGCATATAGTTGTTATACATTGTGTAGAGGTGGGAAAGAATGAAGCTTCATAAAATTATTTTGTCTGAGTATTTTTTTCTAGTGTCATTGGGAAAAGAAGTAGTTGTGTTACTGAGCATTGTTTTCTGGCATTATTAGGCAAAGTAGTTGAAGTGTTATTTATAGTGTGAGAGAATTCACCAATTGAATGGTCACTTACAAAATTAGTCTTTTGTTGTAAGGCATTCAGAAATACAAGAATACAAATCTCTACACTAGAGAGATTATTCCACATTAATAACAACTTTATTTATAGTGTGAGAACACTCGCCAATTGAATGGTCACTTAAAAATTTAGTTTTTTTTTTTTTTTAAGACATTGACAAATTCAAGAATACAAATCTCTCCAATAGAGAAATTATTCCACATAACAAGTTCTAGAAATTAAAAAAATATTTTTGAATTTCTGGAAAAATAAAAATATTCTAAATATTTCAAAAAATTTAGTTAAATTTAAAAAAACTTGAAAAAATAATTTAGAAAATCAACCAACTTTGGAAGGAATGCAATAATATTGAATAGACAAGAACTAATAAAGATAATAGATAAATATAATGAAATAAATGCTTCAAAAATTAGACTTAGAAACAATAAGATAATATTAATAAAATTTAAAAATCAATATTAGTAAAACTAACTTAATAAGAAATCAAGTTTTTTCATATTTTAGATATTAGAAAAAAAATATATTTCATAAAAAATAAATCTTATTATCCACATAAATTAATTATTGAAATTCAATTAAAATTCCAGAAACTTATTTCAAAAATAAAATAATAATAAAAATATAACAACTAAATCTTACTATCCACATAAATTAATTATTGAAAATTCAATTAAAATTCCTGAAACTTATTTCAAAAATGAAATAATGATACAAATATAACAGATGTATAAAAAATATCATTATCCCGTCAAGTTGGCAAAAATAAAAATAAAAAAACAGAGATATAAAAAATAAAATAATTCACTAGCAAAGTTTTTTATTTTTTTTTTAATTTTTAATTATTTTTTAATAAACATATAAAATGAAATTACAAATTTTGTAATGTTTTATACTTTAATAACAGACTCGATTATACTTTGGAATACAGTTTTTGTGATTCGAAAGTAAAATATATATATATATATATATATATATATATATATATATATATATATATATATATATATATATTCAAATATTTTATTTTTGAATTTTAAAAATATATTTTAAAATATAACATTTAGGTTTGTTATCATTTTATTTTCGTTGAATGACATTATTTTCATCTATTAGTTTTGTAAAAATTAGATTATTTTAAAAGAATTAAAATAAAAATATATATAAAAACTGTGGTCAAGAAATTTTTAATCAATTTTAATAAAATTGATTAAACTTTATTAATGACGATGTTGATGATTTTAATTTATAATGATTTAGAAAATATAAATGATTATAACGGACTCAAATTTGTTAGTTAATTAATTAATAATAATAATAAGATTACTAATAATTTTTTGAAATTTCGAAACATTATTAATAATAAATATTTAAAAATTATTTAAAGATATATATACATTGATTAAACTTATTCTTTCTAATTATGTATTCTTAAACAGTCCATCCACTGAAATTGTAACCGCCCAATATCTCCGCATTCATTTTATCGTAGGAGTTCCAAAGTGGCATATTACAATGATGTATCTTGCCAATCACAGCTATAGTTTTTCGTAATGTTCTTTCCATTAATTATGATAACAACGACTGGCTATGTCAAATGCCGTCGTCGCTCAGACGATGATTGGATTAGTTTTAAATTCTTGGAAGTGTATTTTCCAAATTTTCCAAATTCCGTAGATGGCTATTAATTTTCCAAATTTTCTAGATTTTGAACCTGTTGTCATCGGAACTACTAATGATAAAGATTTCAGTATATTGTTTAATTTGAATATAAACGCAACTTGGATGTAAGCGGATGAGTCTAACAAAATAGGAGGCAAGGATGTCCCATTAGATTGAGAGCAAGCTTCTCTTCACAAGTTTCAGATAGAATGTACACAACTTGGATGATGCGTCTTTTGTTTCTTGGTGTCAATGATTGAGGTGAGGTGAGGTGGAGTGGACAGAATTACGTAATCTTCGAACAATTTTGTTAAGATTGTAATCGATTAATAATGGTCTCCACCAGCCACAGAAATTTTGAAGCAGAAGAGACACAGGAGTGTTACTGCCATGGCGGTTTGGGGTCCTCAGTTCGTTTGTTTGTGGATATATTGGGGTCTTCACTTCCTTTGATTGTGGATATAATTTTCTGTATGCTGGCAAATAATGAAAAATGAGCAGAAGGAAACAAAGGCTGGTTTTTTCCCTAATGTGCTTCCGTCTTTACTCCAAAAGGAGACTCCAAAAGGCTAAGGCTAAATGTAGTGGAGGTGCCACGGGCTCCGGTCCTCCAGATTTGAAACTGACAAACTTGGAATCTAATCATCATATTTCTCAAAATTAATAATTTGTTTTTGTAAGCTTCGGTCCTCCAGATTTGAAACTGACTAACTTGAAATCTAATCATAATATATTAATATTTGTTTTGTAAATCTAGATTATAATTATTAAAAATTAATATTTTGTATATTTTAGAGATTTTTCATGATCAATCTATTCCACCTGAAAAGACATTGCCAGATTCCAACATATTTTTTTTTTATCGTCCGTCACGTCCGTTATTCTACGTATAGAAATCAATAACATTATTTAAAAACTATGGTTGTACCGTTTTACACATATTTTAAGATAAATTTTATTAAAATTGAAATTACGAGTTTAATTTGTAAACCTGGTATAATCCAAACAAGATAATTCAAAGTCTTTTTATGTATTTATCTGTGGATTTAAAATAAAATTTCATATAACAAAATCTAATAAAAAATTATTAACCTACATTTCAATAATACACTTACAAAATACCCCATACATATATATATACTCTGATTATGTGATTATAATAGTTATAAAAAGCAAAGCGCTTAAAACTCTAATTATAGATATAGCCATACACGGGAGGCAATTATTATATTTCAGAAGAGATTAATCATTTAAAATTGAAGGTTAATTTTTCTTAATCAACGATTAGCAGTATAGAAGTTCGGTACAATATTAAGTGTTGACTTAACATATACATACCTAATTTACAAGCCAATCGACTATAGGAAGAGGTCAAATTCATCTTAGGGTTTACCCTATCCAATTGCTCGCGGATCAATATTAATAGGAGCCATCGAGCTGCACCCATGAGAAAGTGGTATAATCCCCTCTAAGGTAATGAGTTAGAGAGTGAAACATAAAGATGCAACGGTCCAACAATGAGATGTCACGTGTGCTATAATTATGTGTGAACTTATTGTTCAATGTTATAGTTGCAAATGCTGTTCTTCAACCAATCGGCCTAGTTTGAGAAGGTGGTTTAGCTTAAGTAGGTTGCATGCGGCCAAACGGTTTAAGATGATTTGGAATTATTTGGTTTATAGTTAGCTTATAATTATTATTATTAGTGTTTAATTTTAAGGTTCACTAAATTGGTGTATGAGACTCTTTTGTTTGTTGGATAAGGGACTCACTTCCCCACAATGATTTGACTACTAAATCTATGAAAGCATACATTCTCTATCTCCTCTAGTTTTGAACATGTAATTTTTTAGAAAAAAATACATGCTATTAACTGTTAGACCCACTCAAAATGTACATCAAATATTGTGATAATATAAAAATAACTTTAAAAACATTATTTAGATCTATGCATTTCTTTTTTATCGATAGAGCAATAAAGAAGGCGTCATTTTTTTTTCTAAACCCAAAGAAGGAATTCACTTTACAAGAGCATCCAAACAGAATGGATCATTCTAAGTGGCTCCTTAGATAGGCATTCCATTATGTTAAGAAGGCTAGCCAATGTTACTAGAAAACATACTATACTTAAAGTCAAATACTTTGAGCAAGGGTACATAATTGGGAAAGTCCCTTCCAAGTTTTTTAACACCACATTGTATACAAAATGTTTTTACCATGAAAGTGATATTTTTGACACAGAAGACATCCCGTCAATATAATAATTTTAATTATAAGAAATTATTTCTTTTTGGCTTCAATAAAGGTCTCTATATGACGTTTAAAAAAAATCAGCATGCTTTACGATTCTATTTTAATCACTCCACTTTTTTTCGACAACGTTGAAATATAAGCTCAAAGAAAAGTTAGTTGAATCTCCGAGTAAGTCTGGATATGTTAAAGGATGTCCTCATCTCAACACAAATAATAAAGTACTAGTAGGAAAAGTTGTAACGTTTAGTTGAGGAAGATCCCCTAACTTCGGTTTATACTAACATTATCAAAATTGAGTAGTGAAAACATTCATTTTCGATTGTCCAATGGGATGCGAGAAATTGATGGGTTATTAACTAAATGGATGCATTTCCAAAATAATATCCAAGAAAATAATACAAAGGATATGTTCTACCCACTTGAAAAAATAACAAAGTAAATCACCATAAGAAATGACTATTAAAAGAGAGATTAGTTTTGAGGGTAGTTAATTCCATGTTAGGAGGTTTCCATAACCTTATATTAAAAGAAACACTTTCCCATAACTTTATATTTAAAGAAATAAAATAGTATATTAATTATTTTTAAATGTTATTAATGAAAAACACAAATTTAATATCGAAAATGAATTAATAGAAAAAAATTTATTGAATATCATCTATAAATAAAATAATTTGTGAAAATAACATTAATTTACATCAAATTTATATATACAAATAAAGTAAAAATAAGATAATTGATATTGAAAAATTTTCAAATTTTATTCATAAATATTTTATATTTTATTATTATAAGAAACATGTATAATTTCTTCACTACTTAGTATATATTTTACAACTACAATGTAAAATGATATAGAAGAATATTAATATTATAGCTTACTATGAAGGAAATGTGAAATATCTTTTATAGTCAAGCATATTAGTTAAGACACATTATTTGAAAACAATACTAATAATAAAAAACATATTTGAGTGTCAATTATAAATAAAATATTTCAATTTTCATATTAATTAATGTAACATTCAATGTCTTTGTTCAATAAAATATTTCAATCTAAGCTATGTTTATAATAGATAAGGAAATTAAAAGATATAAAATATGGTTGCAACTTTTATTAGTGGGTTCGTTAAAATCAACGATATGTTGAATTATTTTGATGCTCATAACATGTTTGGAAATGAGTGACACACAGACACAAACATATAATACCAACATAGATCCCTTTTAACTTTGTATCTTCCAAGTGTAGAAAAAGGTCAAATCTCTGAAGATTCAAATCCTTTTTTGAGTGAAACTTTTGAGAAAAGGGGAAAAGGTCTACAATAAGAGTGATTTCATCCCTCTTAATGCTTCGTAGTTTTAGAGTTCAGAGAAACATATGTTCGTTTATATAGGAAATGAAGTGGAAATTTTGAATTTAGAAGGAAATATGAAGAGAGATAAAAGAAATGCCATGCCATATGCTTTTCCCCAATAACACCTCATCTTAATTTCACACATAAGAATTTTTTATAGCGTTTTTTCCATACATAATTTGAATTACCCACTTAGTACAAAGTGCATTGGCTTGAAATTGAGAAGACAAGAGAGAAGCAAGAGACAAAATAGCAAAGGAGCCACAAGAAAAACACTTGGAACTATTGCAAGTGAGTTATTTCCTCAGTATGACATTTCTTTCCTTTCTTTTTTGAAACTCTGAACCAACCATCCTGGGGTTATTGGGCTAGACTTATCACTTGGAGCCTGTTGGTGTCTAGAGGAGTGGGCTCCTTATCTGAATCTCAGGAGGAGGTTTTATGACACCGTTTTTGTGCATTTGTAGGACTAGTGGGCATATCTTTTTCTCGCTTTGAGACCTCTACATCTGTTTTGATCTCTTCCTCATATGAGCTGAAGGAATCAATGTCATCCATGGGTGGCGGGACAGAAGGCTTCCAACTTTTGGATTTTTATTTGAGGATGCTCTTCTTCTTTTGGGCTAGGAAGGAGGAGCATGAGTTCTGATGGTGTCTTGTTTGGTGGCAGTGGTGGAATCGAAAGGCAGTATTATCATCATCCAGGGTATGTGTCCAATGGAATTCTCCCACTTTGATATTGATTTGATCTGGTTTTACTTTTCTAATGTATATTTTAGGGCATATTCTACCAAAGGTGTATATGCCTGATTCCCCCCTGGAGGTGTCCATTGCTAGAAAGTGGCCTAGAGTATTTCTGATTCCTTGAAAGACAGAATAGTGCCATAGAGGGGCTGGTAAATTTCGAAGCCTGACCCAAATAAGAATCTTGATGATGACAGTCGTGGAGGGGTCGAAATATGGGAACCAAGGTGTGAGGAATAACTAAGCTTTTCCCCAGAACCAAGGTCCTCCTATTATAAATTTTTGGTAGTCCTCCTCGAAAGCGAATAACACTATGAAGAAACCCTTTGAGCAGAAGAAAATCCAAGTCTTATTGATCCAAGCAATGTGAACCCATTGATAGAGGTCTATTGAGCATGGCCATAATATGTTGAATAAGAAGATTATGGCTCTTTCTGCATATTGTTGAAACTGATCATGCATTTTTGGGTGGGATATTTATTATATCTTCCATTTTATCCACTAAAAATGGCTTGGGAGTCTCAGTAGGAGGAGAAAATTTCTTGGGGTGTTGTGCATGGCCAACATCCTTGTAGGAGAAATCTTGTGCAGAGGAGGCATGCGTGGAAGCCCCTCCTCGCAGACAGAGGGACAAAACCAGACTAGCATTTTTCTCAATGTTGTACAAAGAGAGCGAGAGGGGGTTCTTGAGCTTCTTACCTTTGTAGAGGAGTCACTGCATGACAGAACAGATCCTTAGCTTGTGTTCGAGGACATGCGTTAGACTTTGCACCCGATCAATAGATCACAACCAACAAAGTTGTGTTTTTCTATTGAGAAGTATGATCTGGATCTGGAATGAGGGTGTGATGTCCACCTTTTCGAGAGAGGTGCGGTGGAGCGAAGGTCTAAGAAGGAGCAGAGAAAGGCTATGAGTAGCATATTGTTCCTTGCTATTGGCTTTCAAATGGGAGTTGATTCGACTTGTGCAGCTGTTGATGTGGTCCTTCATTTTGAAACCCTTTAGCCTGACATATGCACAGGATGTTGCAGAAGACACATCATTGGGCTTGGGCCTGGTTATATCTAGAGGTAGAGGTGGGTGGAGCTAGGTATCCGTCGGTTCCTTGTTGTTGCAGATAATGGAAATCTCAAACTTGGGTGCCTACTTGCCTGGGCGTTGTTCCTCTAACGTAGCCTGATAGATCTAGGGATAAATGGTTGCCAAAGGGTGCTCACCATTGCAAATATGGGCTGACAATATCCCACTCATAGAGCAGCTCATTCGGAGAGCATCAACCCTTCTCAAATTGCACACATGGTAGTTGCTCGAGGAGAATACCTTCTTGCAAATGATCTCTGAGGTATTTTTGTCTTTACTACTAGGGAAGGGCTCACCTTCACCCATGCTTTTCTGTTCTTGATTTTCTGGAGGCTGAAGAACTTCAAGGGCCTCTTTCTAGCCATGGCGGTGGCCAAACCTGAAAACCCTACCACAAGCGACAACGGGTGTGAAGCTCATTTTTTTCCTATAATATTCAATATTGAGAATTGTTTTGATTTTAAAAAATATTTTAAATAATTTATCACACTTTGAAAAATATTATAATATTTAATAATATTAATTATATTGTAAATTAATATATCAATTATCAAAATATAAATCATTTTTCTTTCTAACCAATTTTGCAAAAGAAACTCCTAGATCAGTTGCCATTAACCTTAAAAAAAGTGATAAGAATCAAATGTAAAACAAATAGAGTGGCGAGCTACTCATCTATTTGAATATTAACATGAATTTACTTGGAAGTCATCTATTGGGAACCCAAAAAACACACTTTCGAGAAGCGAATAACGAAAAATAAAATTGAAACTAGACAGAACGCCACATGAAAAAAAGTGTAGTTGTTTCTTTGAGTTATAATCTTCCCTTCGAAAAGGAATTGAATGCAAAACCAAGGGATGAAACACCAAAATGATTTCTTGATCCTGAAGTTTTATAAAAATTCATTGGAAATGTAGCATATCCCTTAAGGATGAAAAACTATTAGCCTCATTGTTGCTATCCAATCACATCATTAAATCCTATATCTGTTGTTTTCTTCCCTCTTCGGATCATTTCTCGTATGTATTCACCCAATTAATCCACCTATGCCCTACCTTTTAAGGATTATTTACTAACCATATCGAAAGAACACCTTGAATCATACCATGGAGTTCCACAAAACTATTTTTTCATGTTGCTTGTAGGTGAATAATTTACTGGGCTAACAACTAATGTTACAGCTAAATCTGATGACTAGGATCTAATTGGATTTCATCCAAAAAGTAACTATGTGGACCTAGGTGGACCAAGGTTTAAGTTCTTGAGTGTCTTTCTTTACTGTAGAACCAAGTTTTTTTTATTTTCGTATTCCCATTTCTTGGTAAGTATATTATAAGTTAATATTACAAGGAGAAGCTTTGACTAGTGATTGAATAGATTTCATCCAAAAATTATATATTGATTTAGTTGAAGCAATTTTAAGTTCTTAATCATTTTTCTTTTATATAAAGCTACATTTTTTGAGTTTTTGGTATTCTCTATTCTTTCTAAGCATATTATAAGGAATTATGAATTATGGGAAGTGGTGATGTAGTATGTGTAAAAAGATAAATACATGAATATATATATATATATATATATATTTATATTTATATTTGCATATAATCAAAGGAAACTCATGAATTCTTAACAATGGTTTTTTAATTTTTTTCGAAAAAAATGAGTCAAAATATAAAGTTTCACTAAGCCATTTGGGACTTTTTGGTAATCCTTTGAAAACACATTTCTCTCCTAAATATCTTGGTAATTCCCTCTGATGTCAAAATTCTAAACAATCCCTTGTACGATTTTTGTTAGGGCTTGATAAGCCCTAAAATAATTTCTTAGTAGGGTTGAACTACCCCTTAGAACTACTCTCTATTTAAATAGTGTTTCCTTAAGTTGGTTTCATTTTACTCTCTTTACAAGAAATCCATATACCATGTACTCTGGGCTCCTGAATTCAAAGTTCTTCTGGAAATGTATTCATTGAGCCAATGATCCTACAAATTGTATGGGAGTGGATTCAACAGGGTGATCTCAAATGGATACTATAACTACTAAATTTTAATGATATTATGATGGACCACATGGTGGGGATCATCCTTGACTATTTATATACCAAAAATTGGCTTTCCATTACCTTGTTCCTAGTGTCAACATTCGACATTGGGCACTCAAAATACATTTAATAGGTTGAAGCCAAGCAAGGAATCGAAGTGAATTTAATTCAAGCATATAATTATGGTTTGTTTGAGTAAAGTATAGGAATTAAATCCTCTCATAATACGTTATTATATTTCCTAAAAATCATATTAAAAGTCCTTCTTAAACACCACAATATTGTTTCTTATCTAAAGTATATTGATGGGATATTGATGGGATATATTGTGTACAAAAAAGTTCATTTACATGTTAGATGAAAATCCGTGTTGTTTTCAATGTGGCATTAAGAAACCTAAGATACCTTTTCAAATATTGTATCCTTGCTCAAAATAACTATTCCTAAGAAGAATATGTTTTCTAGTACCATTTTGTAGCTTAACCTAATGGGATACCTTGCCACGAAAAAACGTAACATGTTCCATTAAATTTAAGTTTTAAATTTCTCTTCCAAAGTGAATCCATTCTTTTGTCCCAGTGAAAAAAATAAAGCCTTGCTTATTTCCTTTGTGTAATCTCACTATTTCTCTAAGTATGATCATGATTTTGATTGCATATTCCTATATGGACCCACAAAGTATTTCTATATATGGATAATTTCCATCAAATCCTTCAGTATTGGTAGAATGCATAATCTAGGATGAGCCAAGTGGCTTGGACGTGCAAAATATTCTTGGAAGTGTTATCTTATAATATTTTCTCCACTAGTTCAAACAAAAATATGTATCACCATATGATTAGATAATAGGTTAAGGAATTATGTTTCCACACATCAAATATGGCACGTCACATTAATAATAAAAAATTCGCACCCAATAACTTGTTATCTTTCAGGTGTTTTATCCGTCGTAGGAAGTTACCAATGGGTTGAGTTCTATGGTTTTATGGTAATCTTGATCTTCTAACATTTAGAGGGGAAACCCCCAAGATGAACATGGCCAACTTCTTATCGTGGTTAAGTGGGTTGTAAATTAGCTACAAATATGTGAATATGGGACATATTATTGTGGGCCCAAAAACTGTATTTAATCCTTATCAATTCTAATAATAAACCTTGAGTGTTAAGTGAATGATGCATTCTGAAATATAATTAATATTGAGGATGAATAGATTTTAATTCCTAAGAGGCTTTTTTTTTTCTAATTATCATAAATATGATTTCTAACTTACACAATTCTAAAAAAATTCAAAGCACATACTACGTTAAAAAACATAAGAAGTACATGAGAACACTAGTTGTACATGGAAACCCGTGAAGGAAGAAAATGTAGCACTAACGTATTGTTACATCAATTTACTGAAATCAACCAAAAGGAGATACAAATCCTCTAATTTACAAGCATCAACATGAAGGATACACCAATCCTCCGACTTACATGCACCAATTTGAAGGAGACACAGATATCCTCTTATTTAATTATGATATGTTCTTTACAATTACACACACAACACTCACTATGACCTTCACAACTCTATACCACACAAATTGTCCACACCATGGTCATTACAGGACTATTCTATAACATAGACTAACTTCTCTCACTTGTTGAAATAATTGTTTTTCACATTGGCACTCAATATCATCCCAAAGACATTAATTTGTAATTATTTCCATCATTATCAAAATATTCATTACTTTGACATTATGTTTTTAATGGCTTAACTAAAAAAGCTACACGTCTTCTTCAAAATTCATCCTCAGACTTCTTCATGATTGGATCCATAAGATTCATACAATGTTGTTTCTACATCATATTAGATCTATTTTCTAACTCACTTTACAACTTACAAACTATGCTATTTCTAGGAAAATGACTTGATCATTACAAACACATTACTAAAATATGATATGGCCTCACAATAAGTACTGGAGCCCCATTTGGGGCTAATACCATGAGCCAAAAATAAACCTTTGGCTAAAACCATTAGTTTAATCCATTTTTGTTCCCCAAACAAAAATTACAAGGGAGGAATGGATATTTTGATGACCTAAATGCTAATGTTTCACAACTCCTTAGCTTGATCGACTAAACCATGAAGCTCATCCCATGGCCATAGCCTAAACCATTTGGTTTCACAAATCTATAATACATGTCCCTTCTTAATGACAACATTTTCGACAATAACTAGGGTCCTCGATACTCAATCACTGATGAGATCTAGGTCTTTCCCATCAAACCATCATGTCCTTGATCGAGGACCATGTATTAAATAATGAACTATGATAGCTCTCATGTATGGATCTATGACGAGGGTCCACTTCATTATAACCAAATATTTAGATAACTGGACATGACTTCTGATGAGATTTTAGCTATAAACACTAAATCATTGAGTACCCACGTCCACATGTCCTAGCCTCAATAAATTTTCCTGTCAATATATGTATATTTCCAATTATTTTCCCTAACCATCAATTGATAAAATTTTCTCGATCACACTAGAACACTACATAATAGAGGGTCAAACACTATTATCCATCACAATGACCCATTATTATGTTATTATTATAGATATTCCTTATCAAATGATAAATTTTCTAAATTATTTTCCATAATCTATAATTGATGGTATATTTTTCATCATACTGAATACCAAATATGATAATGTAGTTTTATTCATATCAAAATACCTTAAATTTCACTTCCTAGCCTGGCATCAATTGGGACTCAATTCCACATCTTGATATGTTGTTGCCACTTTTCATGCATAACCTATCAATCTAGCGATCAAGAAAGGAAAAAAATTAATGGCCCCTCTCATCCACATGGTCCCATGTCATATCTCTACCACATCATGCTAGATATTGTACCTATTCTTTTCAACATTTAAAATACAACATTTTGTGTCCAATACCATGGCACCATCCCATCTCATACCTTAGTAGTGACCCACCTTTTCCATGCCATATTGGATATCCACATTTTTATGAAATGCTTTATTACCAAAGAATCTAGTGATTGGTATTCTTAATATCTCTTAGCTCATCTATTGTTTTCTAATTTATTTTAATCACATTTTAACAAGAACTAATGGTTAACCATTTTCATTTCAAACATTGGTACCACCTTGTTCATTTTATTTCCTAAACAATCATATGGTACCCACCTACTACTCAGTATGTTCTACCTCGAATTAAATGCTTATCCCACCACTATTGATATGGTTCCAATCCCATAAACTTGACATCAATGATAAAATTATCATAAAAAATATCCCTAATTTTAACTGGTTACAACATCTAATAGCTAGGCACTAGTGCCAATATGCAATTTTTCTATACGCTAATATGTAATCTTTCCACCAATATTAAATTTATCTCCCTTTGAAATTACAGGAGAGGGGTTATACTTGCAATGAATGAGAGCACCTATATTCCCTAAATCTTCTACCAAGGAATTTTGAATGTCATTCTCAATTTATAAATGATCACGATAACTACAATGGTTCTCTGTATTTTCTACTTATCTTTACAACTACATATTCTCCCCCTTTATGAATGGCAAGAGTATTTTTTAACTTCTATTTTAAAATTTTCATCCTAATACATTAACTCAAAACAAATACTTCCTCTAATTTTCTCACTTTCCATTTATCTATAATTAGGATCCCCTTGTCAAGCTTGTGCCAATATGTTCCTCCATGAAACATTTCCTTCACTATAACTCTACATTTTAGACATATCCACCTTGTTCTTGAACTTCCTTTTAATTCTTCCTTTTTGGATTACTCGCCATGGGATTTTTGTTCTCATTGTCTACAATTTGAATCCTTCGACATTGAGGCGTTATCCCCTAAAATGACACATATCATTACTTGAAACTTGTCCTGCTAATGAACTACTCCCCCTGTCATTTTGTTGTGTATAAATGAAAATATGTCTTCTGTAATGCCCCTTGTGAGAAACACATGGTGTGGTGAAATATAGTTGTATGTTGATCCTTTACTCAGAAAAAGGAGGAGAGCTCACTATGACTAACCTTTCTCTAGCATACTAAAAATATCCTTTTGGTGGTGATTTGGTAAAGATATTTTGAATATATTAATTTGAAGAAAAGTATTCTAACTTGACGTTTTAATCAACTCTATATTATTTGTGAAAGTGATAATTTATGGGGATGTTCTTAGAATTTTAGTGTGAAATATGATTATTTGATATATTGATAGCGTTTGTGTTATCACAGAGAATGGGAATAGGTTGATTATGATTTACCTTAATATCTTGCAAAGTTTGTTTCATAGGGAGAACTCGAGTGCAACAAGTTTCTACTACGATGCATTTTTCTCCACCTACAAATAAGGAGATGGAATTTTATTTCGTAGAAATATAGAAAACCACAAAAAATCCTCAGAAAAATTCTCTATCACTAGTTCCTTTATTATCATCCAAATTACTTGTCGAATCAACATTGGTATATTATTTTAAGGTGACATATTTTCTTCTTGAATAACATGAGCCAAAGTTTGGGGTTCACGTCAAATATGTGAATATTATTTTAATATTAGCACATGACTCTCTTTTGGAGAAGCTTGAAATATTCCAAGGAAAAAAAAACTTGTATGATGTTTGATATTCATGTTTTTAAATGGAGAACACTTCCTATCATTAATATGCAAATACTTTAATTTGTGTTAATGGATTCATGCTCTTTTATCAACTTGCAACTTGTGGCCATAGGAATGTTGTTTGGTGTTCAATTCTCCATGCCAAATTTCTCTAATATTTCCTTTAGATACTTTGTATCGTAAATTAATACAATTTTGTTTAAATGAGTCACTTGGTGTCATATAAAGAATGATAGTTCTCCTGGAATATACATCTCAAAGTTGTTTTGCATTTCTACAACAAAATTTTGGCATATTAGATTAGTATCGCTTTGGAAATGATATAATATATATATACCATAATAATAAACAAATTTTCACTATAATTTTTTATATAAAAATTATTCTCTATTGTACCTCTTTTGAATCCTTGATATTGTAAATATTTTTCATGTCTTGAGGACCAACCCCTAGGAGCTTTCTTTACACCATGCAATGTTTTCATCAATCTATAAAAATCATTTTCATTTCATGAAAATCAAAATAATTTGGGATGTTAAAAATTTACTTACTCCACTAATTCACCATTTAAGAAGTAGGATCTGATATCCATTTGATAGAATTTGAACCTCGTGAAGAAAGAAAATGTTAAAATCATTATTATCACTTTAATTGTAGCTACACGAGAAGTTGTTTATTCAAAATGAACACCTTATCTTGGTCATATCCTTTGTAGACTAATTTAGCCTTATTCCTCACTACATGTCCATACACATTTATTTTTTTAATGAGTACCCACTTAGTACCAATTACATTCATATCCTTTGGTTTAGGAACAATTAACCATTCAATATTTTTCTTAATATTCTCTATATCCACCTCCATACAATAATCCAATGTTATGTTCATAGGCTTTGGAAAAAATATCAATTTCTATCTTGGCCAATCATCAAAATTTAGAATTCATTGGTGTTCTTATAAATTTATTTCTATTTTGAACCACTCACTTCCTCTTACCAGGGATTTGGTTTTCTGGAATGTATTTAGGAAAATACGTTGAGTGTTTCATTAGAAGTGGTTTTTTTTTCCTCTTCTTCCTCCTCCACTTGATATTCTTATTCCTACAATTCGTATTCGTCCTCTAGTTCATCCTATTAGGCTTCATGGATGATTGTATCTTATGATTTTTCATGTTTATGCTATCTATCTATTCGAAGAGAACCCTAATCTATTCTCACATCAATGCCTTCAACTATTTTATAAGTATTTTTTTATAGGCTTTATAGCCTTTAATATTTATGGAATAATGAAGAAAAATTCCTTCATCCACTCTGGAATCAAACTTTCCCAAGTTGTCATCATTTCTTTTGATATATCATTTACTTCCAAATACTCTAAACTATTTTATTGAAGCTAATCTACCATGCCATCATTCATAAGTGGTCTTGCTATTGTTTACTCTAATAAGATCCTTATTATAGTGTTGATTATTGTTTGAACTACTTCTCCCAAAAAATTATTTGGCACTTTTGAATCATCAAGCATTTCTTTGGAATTTTTTGAGTCTTGTTTAATATTTTAACCACACCATCACGTTGAGGAATTATATCTATTGAAAATTGTAGTTAATACCATTTTCCTCAAAAAAATACATTTAATTATTTACAAGTGAATTCTCCACCCTTGTTTGATATTAAAAATTTAATCTCCAAGTCCATCTCATTTTCAACCAATTATTTGAAGATCTTCAACTCAGTAAAGGATTCAAAATTTTCTTTTAGTAAACCAACCGATATTTTTCTCCTATAATCATGAATTATGAACATGAAATATCTTTCAACCCTTGGATATTGAGTTCTCATGGATCCAACGAGAAATTTATGAATATACTCTAAACTCCTTGATGTCAAACTCTCATTTTCCTTCAGATGAGATAGTGATTTTTTCCCAAATTGACATGACATGCAAATAGTATTCACCGGTATTCAAATTTTGGGAATATATCATACACAATTCTTTCTACTAAGATGGATAAGTTGATTGAAACAGATATGACCTGGTTTCTTGTGTCATAACAAACACTCATCATTTTTTCCCATGCAAAAAATTTATTTCTCTCCATCTAATACATGTGTATTGCTTAAGGTTATACTTTCCTTCAGATTAGTTTTATTTGAACCTTCCTTCCTTACTTGGACAATATTTGGATGAAATATAAATTCATATACTTGGTCACACATTTGAATAAATATGTAGAGATTATTTTTAAGACCATTGACGTGCAATACATTCTAAAATTTGTTCTTTCCCTTACAAAGATAATTTTCCCTTCTCCCATTATTCTTGCAAGAGCATGATTTCCAATGGTAACAATTCCTCATTTTTCATTATCTAGATATGTAAGCTTGTTCATATCGCTAGACATATTCTTCAAGAATCCACAATAAATGTACCACTAAATTGTTTTTTTTTTGCATACACACCAAAGCCACACTCTTCCTATATCTCTTGTCTCTTTTCCTTCCATGTCTCTTTCACCTCTTGTACTTTCTTAGTCTGGTTGTTAGATCTAATTTTACCACTTCTACAATCAATGAATTTGCATCCATAATTGTTGTAGTTGTAGAACTCACTGAGGTTCAATTGGGGAGAAAAATAATTATTTCCTATTTCACTGCACTTTTAGAAATGCTTACATCTGTTATACCTATTTCTTGAGTCCTAGAAAATTTATTTACTTTTAATTTTGACATAGTAATTTCCAGAAATTTTTTACAGTTTATAACTTTGTGACCAAATTATTATATAAGTAAAAATAGCCATAAAGAAATTTTGGTATCTATATGTAAAAGGTGTTATTATGGGGACTATTATTTTCAATTCATTCATGGATCTCGATAGGTCAAGTCACTTCCTTTCTTAGTGACTAATTTTTAATTTAAGGATTAAATCTTTGATGATCATCTCTTTCTCTCTCATTTATGTTTTTATTGATATAGTTTTAAGAAAGTTGACGTAACTTTTCGATTCATTTTTATTGGATATTTTTGAAGGTAAATCTTCTTTAACAACTTCATGATAACCAATGTCTATTTTAATGAAAGGAAATCTCTATTTTCTATTATATTATCAAATATTAAAAACTACTTTTGAACTATAGCTAATCATTTTCCTTTTCAAGATCATTTCATAAGGAAACTGATCCAAAATTAAACAGGAACACAAAAAATTAAGGATATAACCATAAATATAAATATGCAATAGAAATAACACTTCATTTCATTAATATCCAATATGGAAATAAGCTTACAAATAGAATGAAAATAAACTAGCTTGGGTGATGGTAGCTTATCTCTAAGAAGGGATGTGGCAGATACATGCCTTTGAATTATGTTACAATGAGGCTCAAAGGAATATTTATTATTGAGAAACAATGGAAAACTATAAACATCCAAAAACATAACCCTAGGAGATGAAGCGCCAAAACTATAGTCCCCATTTACATAATTTTGTACATAAACTTGCGAGGGACGTAACTTTCCCTTATGATGTCTATTTCACATGCACAATACCTCATTATAAATATTTATCTGAGGACTAAAAATTTCATGTGGAAAACATCCACGAAAATCTCATGTTTTCCTTATTTTTCCCAAAAAACACCGTTTAGGGCCTCAAAACTGCTCCTAAAGTTCAAGACCTGAAAAACTACCAAAAGTAGTAAATTGTGCTACAATTAAGGAAATTGAAAAACTGAAAGAGACAGTGGTGGGGGTACAACTGGAATATGAGGGTGGCCACCAACATCCACCTGTATTAGAAACAATCTCATCTTCTAGTTTCTCACAATGTTCTTCCTTTTCTTTGAACTAGTTGGTAAGTAATTATTTTATTATTAATTCTTCTTATAGTTGAGTATTTAGGAGGATCAATAATGTCTCATAAAATTCATGATACCTCTCATACCTCATTAGTATATATCTTAGTTTATCATTCTTTCTCTTAAGTTTGTCTATTTCTCTGAAGGCACTAATTAGTTTACCTTCAAGAATTACATATTCTCCATGGAAATGACTAGAAACTATTCTTGATCATCATTAGATGCATATTCGTTAGTATCTTTTGATGAACTTCGATCTTCCATGGAATACATTTTTTCTTCTTGAGGGATCTTCCCTTCTTATTTTTATGAAATTTACAACAATTTTTATTTTCCCTTTCATCATCACTATATTATAATCCTGCAAATGGAAATTTACAAGCACAACGAGTTAATTTAACACACATAAAACACCTGAATGCTAGCGTACCTTTATATTTTGGAAGTAATTTTTTCAACTTACTCACAAATTCAGCTTCTTCATCATTTGATTTAGAGCTGGAATGATTATGGTCCTTATGTTATTTTGTTTTATTTAGTCCTTGAAGTATTTCTTCATTTATTCCTAACTTATCCCTTCCTTACGAGAAGATGTTTCAGTAAGTGAGCCAAAAATCCTCTTTTTGTTCAGTTGGTGACAAACTGCCTAATAACAAATGAAAAAAACAAAAGATGTTGTGAATATTCTTTATATCTAAAAAAAGTATTGTTATAAAACCTCATAAAAATTATCTGCAAACACTGAAAAAAATATGAAAACAATGAAGAAAATAAAACATAATGGAATCAAATTGATTTTTATTATAATGAAGAAATACACTTATTGGAGAAGAATACGGATGTGGGTATACAACATCCTCCACCGTGGGATGTGTTCTTTTAATATCTATGCTTTAAGGAGTTGATATCTCTCTCTCTCTCTCTATATGGTTGCAATGAGAAAATATTGAATTTAATTTTGAACTCAAAAGTGGGATTCCCAAAGGCATTAGATGATGATGAAATGGTGATGTGTAGAGAGTGAGGAAAAACCCCTATATTTATAATAAAATACTAGAATAGATCTACATGTAGTAAAATAATAAAATATTATTAGACCAAATTAATAATTAACCCTTAGGATTATTTTATTATATTTGAGAGAGGAAAATATTATTGAAATGGAAAAAATATTTATTGAGTGAACTAACTCAAAAATTATTAATTTACCTTTCTTTATTTTTTCCATATCTTTTGTTTTATCAATAGCTAAAACATTTGTATTAAACCTCAAAGAGATCCCTAGACTTTCTAAAAAATTATTGATTCTTCATTATTTTCACCCAATCCTCTAATAGTGTTCACAACTCCGTATACTGAAAGGAAAAATCATGTAATTTCTTCTTCTTTATTCATATTTAGACTTTAAAATTTCATTCTATGAGTTTGAAGTTGAGCCGTTCTATATTTTCATCTCCTTCATAGTTTCTCTGAGGCTTATCCAAATTTTCTTTTACAGAGTCACAATGTAATACTTTGACAAATAATGAATAAGGAATAACACTTATGATGGAATTCATTGATATGGAATTATGTGCATAAGCCATTCTGTTTGTAGGAATTTCTAGAATATTATAGTCATAAAATTCCATATATCAACTCCAAAACACATGATAATGTTATCTCATTTGGATCTTCCAAAATGTATAATTGTTTCCATCAGGTGGTGGTGGATTATTATCCTTTCTAGTCATTCTTCCCTCTAAGATTTACCTTACAGTGGTTAGACATCTTCTAAAAGAACACACTAATACAATTTGTTCGAATTAAGACTATTTAAAAGCAGAGGTGAATTATTATAACTTTGAATTTACACAATTTTAAAACAATTCAAACTATATAAGGAATCATACACATAAGAAACACATTAGAATACTGGATGTATGTCAGAACCCTTAAAGGGATAGATCCACAAAAGTTATTTGAATAGTTCTTGTAGGAACCAACCTATTGTTGTATCGATTTAGTGACACCAACCATAAGTAGAGACTAATATCTTAATTTAGAGGTGCCAACTTGAAGTATACATCAATCCCCACTGCTTTTTTTTTATGATTTTTTTTTCTTTTTTCTTCGCAACTCTACACAAAACATTGATTATGATTGTTACAATTTTGTATGATGATCTTTTCTTTGTACTACTTACTTGTATATTATATGTTGTTCAATTACAACGTTCGTCTATGGTATATATTAGCTTCTTTGAGTTGCTACAACACTATTTTTTCACTTCAACACTTAGTCCCATACTCAAAACATTAATTTGTCCTATTGTGCATGCTAAAAACTTCAATACTTCAACATTATATTTAGGACAAGTTTGCTAAATATGCTACGATTCTTTTTTAGAAATCATCCCTATACTTCTTCATGCTTGACTCCATAGACTTTATACTTTGTTATGTGTATATTAGGTCTATGTTATGTTTTTCTCACCAACTTTATGACATCACACTAAATTATTTATAGGAAAATGGCTTGATCATAGTCAACACCATTGAAATATGATCTAACTTGCCAGTAAGCCTTGGAGCCCCATTTGGGCCTAAGACTATGAGCCACACAAGAAACCCTTGGCCAAAAATATAAGCTTGATAAGCTTTTTGCCCCAAACATAAACACCATAAAAAGAGTAAATACTAGGATAACCTAGATGCTAGCTTTTAATACATAATGTGCCTAAAGGACTAAATCACTAAATTTGTGCCATGAAAATGTATTATAACCGCAATGTAAATAAATTTCCCCAAAAAATCTATAATCAAGATCCTTTCGTAATGAGGACGCTTTGACAATACCAAAATTCCTAAATACACAATCGTTAACTAGCTCCATCGCTCAACCATCATGCCCTCATGACCTAACGTGACCTATAATTAATATCATATATTAAACAATTAGCTTCAATATATCCATAGTCCATATCCTCAATATGGTCCACTCCTATACAACCAGATGTACGAATACCCAAACGTGCCTTTCCATGACACTTTAGCTCTAGGCTCTAAAAAATCGAGCACTCATGACCATGTGTCGTGAACTTGATAATGCAGAAAACTTATCATCATACTGGGACTGCATATCGCAGGCTTAAACTCTGTTATCCAGGCTTAATATCACATATTACCGATACCGTGTAATTTGGTACCCATTTCTTATCAACTAATGGATTGTTTAAATTATTTTCCATAATTTGCAATTGAGGACCTATTTTCTATCATATGTGATCATATTTTCTAGGTATGATCACGTAGTGTTAAGCAACGTAGTATACATTAATCTCTAGTGCTCGGTGTGGCATGAACTACGACCCAGTAACATACATATCTAGGCCATGTGTCCCAATATTTTGCTGCCAATTGTCATCGATAAACTCTCTAATGGGCCATCCAAAATGGCCAAAAACAAATCGCACATGTCGTTGATGTAGGGCCATGTCATATTTCTTCCATGCGATATATTAGCACGTCATAGTGGATACCAACTCTATTTTCTTCAAAGTATAAAATATAACATCCAATGAGCAGTACCTTGATATCATCCCATTCAGTAGCCCAGTAGGGACCCCCATTTGCTATACCACACTGGATACATGTTGAGACCATATCGGATATTGACATTTTTATAAAATGCTCTATTATCAAACCATGTGGTGCCCGGTATGCTTAGTATCGCTAAACTCATCGTCTATTTGTTAATTACATTTTAGTCACATTTTAAGAAGCATTAGTGGTTCACCATTTCCATTTCAAACACTGGTACCACCGTGTTCATTTCAACACCTAGACCATCATATGATAACAGTCTACTACTTCACATGTTGCACGTTGAACGGACCTTAATCTTAGAAATTAATGACAACATTATGGTCAACAAGCTATTTGAAACAATAGCTATCCACATTAAAATGAATTCTAATGTAAATGAAATAATAATTACATATCATGTGGTTATATGTCACGTTCTTAATAATTAAACCCACGCTACTCAAATTGTCAGTAGCTAATACCTCTTCATTTTAATATCTCATATGACAGATTCAATAACAACGAGCCACACAACGAGCCACACAACTACTGCTTTCCTACAATGCTTTATTTTCCAGTAAGAAATTACTGTTTATGACATACTGTAGCAGCTCATATGACCTTTTGATTATTCATTAAAATCTTCTAAGTGTATTTTATGTTTCCGGAGATTGAATTTCATGTCATCAGAACTAGCTAAGGACAAGGAGTTATTCTTCAAATTTAGAAGTAAAGAAAGTAAATACACGGTGCAACTTCGATGTGAGACGGTATAGAATATTAGCAGGCAAGGAGGTCCCATTAGTTTCAGAGCAGGCTCCCTCCACAAATTTCAAATAGAAAGTCCAAAAATTGAACGATTGGCTTTTTGTTTCTTGTGTGAATGATTGAGGTCGAATGGATATACTTATGTTAACTTTGAAGATTCGGTTCAGCCAGTAATCGAATAATAATGGCCACGGCTAGTCATAGAAATTTTGAAGCAGAAAAGACACCAGAGCGTCACTGTTATGGCGGTTTGGGGTCTGCTCTCCGGTTGATTGGGGACATAATTGTCTTATGCCTGCTTCGCATTCAAATGACAAAAAATAAGCAGAAAGAAGAAAAGCCGCTGTGGTCAAATTTTACTCTAAAAATGTAATGTACGTCTAGATTTACGTAGAGGGGTCAATCACTCTTTTCCTACAAAGTCGACAAGGACCACATATGGAATTTAATTAAGAGATATTTTCCTAGATTAATGACTAATTCTAACGTCATCATTAGATTATAAGATCAAGGATTCTGAACTATTAAAAGCTTACCTAAGTGGATTTAATGATCAAGACTTCCTACTGAAAAAAGAAATTTTCAAATTTAAATGAAGTAGTGTATGGACAATTTCATAAACAATTATTATGCACATTTTTATTCATGATAATAATAATTATTATAGTAAATCTGTAATATAGTGGATTAATGATTAAGACTTGACTGAAAAATGAAATATTCAAATTTAAATGAAATAATTTATGGACAATTTCATAAACAATTATTATGCACATTTTTATTTATAATAATAATAATTATTATAGTATATTTGTAATATATTTGAGTAATTTGGATCAAATTTATCATCAATTGTTTTTACTTTGGCTATAACACTGAAAGTATATTTAATAATTGACAAGTTAAATATATTAATAACTTGTGATGTAGTAAAATTATAAATGAGAAAAACCAAGCATAATGTGAGTGAGACCTATTATTATTTGAAATATATTATTATGTAAAAAATAGTTACGTTATATAGAATTTTAAAATTAAATAATTATTTATGTTAATTTTAATTAGATTATATATTCAATATTTAAAATACTTTTTTATTATTTTTAATTTATAAAAAAATATTTTAAAAATGAAATTTTAAGAGTTGAGTGATTTTTAAAGTTGTAATATATATTTAAGTATTTGATAAATTTAAAGTTAATCTAAATTTATATTCAATTTATTTGGTTAGTCAATAAGCTTCTATTAATTCATTAAAAAATTATAGCAAATTTGCATGAAATTCATTGTTCTCTTAGTCTCATTCTTACCGAATTTGTTGCTTAGGATAAAAACACAGAAACTAAGTATGAGAGGCTCCAAAAACAAAAAGACCAAAGAGCCCAAAACACTTATAAAATGAGAATACAACCCACTATCATGAAGGATTAGAAGGAATTGTAGGCGATATACCAACACCTGGAATCTATGGGGTCGTGGGATCTCCATGGACATGGAATTCTATGTGAGCTAGGCGACCCTCAATCTACTAGAGCCACTAATTTGTTGTCCTTAGACTAAGACGAAGAGAAGCCAAATGCTCTAGAATTTACTAATGGTTATGCTGAAGATCCTTCATAAAAGAAATCACTTCATTTACAGTCATCATGTTAGTGTTGTCTCAGTTTCTCTAAGAGAGTGGTAACATTATGAAATTGAAATTCAAGAGAGTCCAAGGAGGGTGGAATGTCCACATGCCCACGTGAAGGAATATGGTCATGAGCCACAAGGACCTCAAATGTGCCCTATGCACCATCGTCACCTTCCATTTCCCCTGCCTTTCTTCCACAACCAAAAAATTGACCATGATGCCCTAACCCCTCTCTAGCTCGCCCATGTTGTCGCAAAATTACCACAATTATATCAAGCCCCAGGAGCTTGCTTCTATTTTTTTACCAATACGTAAAGGACTATCCACACTATATTGGTCCTATATGTAGTAATGTGTGTACCCCAATACATTGCACTACCCATCACAAAGGCCAAATTATCACCCCTTCCAAGACCACACGAACTCCCCTTGTTTACATCACTCTAAATAGAAGAAGGGAAAAACACCCAACCATGATTGCAGAGAATTTGGGACTCTAAATACCCACCAAGGGCACTAGAACTATTAGGGGTGAATGAACATTCTAATTTGGAGATAAAATTGAAAAGGTTAGAAATAGATCTACAAGGAACAGTAAGAAAAGAATGCAAGAATAAACCACACCCAAAAAGGACAACACTCTGAAATATAAAGTGCAGGACTCGAAAACATACCATAGTAGTTGCAAAAAAACTCCATACAAAAATAATTCTATGAACAAGCCAATTCCAAGAACCACACTCTCATTCTAGGCCCAACTCCTAACAAGTTGTTGCTCCAAGAGCCCACACTCAAGCAACTTTGATCACCAATGAGACTACAACATACACCTTACCCACATACATACTTCTTATCCCTTGAAATCACAAACCAAATGAGCATGCACAAGTTGATGCCCCATGCAAACTCATCAACCCTCTTTTATTCTTGTTGTGGTTTGTCCTGAAACTTCCCAGGCTTATACTCCATCTAGCCTTAGCATGCCATATGTGTCGCCTATCTCTCATATGAGAGAGTCTACTTGCCTCCCTTCAACTCCAGTATATCCATGCTCATCCACCCCATCAAGACATATATTTATATTCATTTATTTACATATTTTATGCTTATTTAAATCTATATGATTAGAATTTTTTTTTCAATTAACCTTAATATTTAAATATTTAAAATTTATCATGCTAAATTTAAGCTCATTTCAATACTTTGATAATATGTTTTATACAAAATAATAACCGTCATACTTTAGAAACTTAATAATCATAATATATAAAAGCTCTTAATATTGATATGTAGTCCATTTTAAAATAATTTTAATTAATGAAAATGATATATTGGTTCTTTCATATATAATAATTTTTTTTATAATAATTTATGAATTTTTAATATTTTTGAAACATTATTATTAAATAACTTAAATTATATTATTATTATTTATTAAAATATTACTAATTTCAGAAAACGGATATATTAATGGAAAATTTTGAATTTTAAACTGTCTCCACTCTGAAGTACCTTGTTTCATGGATCTTCAATCACATAATGTACCATATTAAGCGGTCACATTATACTGTATCCTGATGGACTGATTACTTTTGTTTTATTTATATAATCAAATTAGTATGTCCAACTTCGGAACTATAACAGTATCTACGTGCATTATCCAACTTATTAACCTATCTGCATGCCTCTTGGAAATCTGGAGAAGCTTGAGAGTCTGCCATATCTGCATGCAATATGGAGAAGCTTGATGTCTGAAATATTTGTATGCTTCTTTGCTATTGGAGAAGCTTGAAGTTTTTCATATTTTAATGCCTCTTAGCAGCCTGGACAATATTGAAGTCTTCCATATTTAGAAGCTTTGGACAACCTGGACAATATTGAAGTCTGCCATATTTGGAAGCCCATACGAAGGTAGTGCATATGAATATTTTAATGCCTCTTAGCAACCTGGACAATATTGAAGTCTTCCATATTTAGAAGCCTTGGACAACCTGGACAATATTGAAGTCTGCCATATTTGGAAGCCCATATGAAGGTACTGCATATGAGGATATGAACTGGTATAATATCATATAACTGAATATTTTTATGAGAAATGTTATAAAATTATTTATTTCAAGTTTCAAGAATATTCCTAAATCCCTCCGTATCAAAATTTGGAAATGCTCTAAAATCTACAATTTAAATCTTGTTCCTTCTAATTTTTTTAAATTTACTTTTCATCTTCACTAGCAAATACCCATCTAAACTTGGGTTCTGATCATTATGTGAACTTATGCATATGATCTAACACAAGTTTATATGATGGTAATTCTTATGTTCTCCTATCCTTTGCGCTGATTTTGATAACATTTTGAAATCAAAATTAGGCTGCCAAGATTTTATTAATGTTGATAACATTGCACAGTACTTGTAATTGCATGTTTTGGTTTTTAATTTAATTTGTACAATCAAAGCTAAGGCATTGATATTATAATTTTGTGTTTTTATTGGCAACTTTAACCATAAATTAAGTTTCATGATGGTAACATTCTAAAAATTATAGACAACAGACACATGGAACCGCTGGAGGTAATTTCATTCTTATAATGTCACACTTAATTGAGTTTATAGATGGGTTTTGTGTTTGTAGAGGGAATAATTCATGCCCAAGATTTTAGCATTCAACTAAGAAAAACACAGTACCGGTAGAGGGAGAGCGCACTCGGAGAAGATAGTTCTCTTCATTCTTTATCACATGGAAAGGTATGGACTTCCCACATTTAAAAACACAACTCTATTTTTTTTTATTCTTTTTGTTTTATTCCTTTAAGTTAGCCCAACATTGGTTCTTCAATGTTCAAAAGTTTTCTTGTGCCCACCAAATTTTCTGCTCATCCTGTAAATGCTAGTTTTTATGGGAATATGGAAAGGTACAATTATATACATTCTACTAATCTCCTTCCTTCTCATTGATATAAAAGCTAATAATGTCCTTTCCCCTCTGCTTCCTATAACATGAAGAGTGACTTAGACTATACACCTTGCCGGGGTATCTAACTGATATCTTTAATTCATCCGATGAAATGAACATTGGATGAACATTAGTTCTTGACATTTCTCATTTGGGGAATACAAGAGTCGCTCTACAGACCAGTTAGGGAAAAGAACCAAACAAAAAGAAAAATATGCATATTACTCTTTATTTATTATACATACATGAGATAAGAAATCATTGATATTTATCCTTCAATGCTTATCATTATGATTTAGTTTGATGGTTACCTGATTGGATTGGGCTTGTTAAGGGTGTCTTCGTCGTGATTTCTTTCTCATTGCCCCCATCGTTCCAACTAGAAGAGGGAGAGCCAAGTTTCCACCATAAGCGAGAGAAGACCCAAATGGATCCTGTTTTAAGAAGTTGTATAATGATGTTGGACATTTCCTGCAAATTCATACAATTCATATAGGAAATAATATTACATAAATCAAATATTCCATAATCAAAGGCTAATTCCAATCTGAATACCTATTGCATGCTTAAAAGAGCTTATAAGCAGAATGGTATCCTATGTACTTGATGAAAATTTTCTTGCAGAATGGTATCCTATGATACTAAAATTCCTTGCTTGCCTTGTTTGATAAAGGTGTGGAAGAAGGATTTATCAAGCCCACAACACGACATATTGTTGCTTCTGCTCCAATAACTAAGGAACTAATAGAAAGAATGGAAATAGGACCTTATACCATTTTTTTCACTATTCAGATGATCTCATATTAAAGAATTTTGTCTCTGTTTTTATTTTAGAGTTCTAGATTTATGAGGCTGTGATCACCAATACTAAGCTCTAGTAATAAAAATGGATCAACTCTCAGAGAGGGTTTATAGTTTTGTTGTTTTTGCACGTATAAAAATTTGGGGTTAATAATAATATGTGATTTTTTTGCAAGAATATGGTCCCGCACATGACTGTGTTGCACCTAGACAAAGCTGGGAGGTGGAGAAACTTGGTTATTGTTCAACTAATTCCAAAGACAAATAATGTCTCTGCTTATGGACTTATAGTTAATTATTCAATATTTTTATTCCTCGAGAATTTGTAAATAAATTCTAATGGCCATACATTTCAAAATGGGAAAGAAATTTGTAGTCCATAATGTGTAATAATCTTCCAATTTTTCCATTTATTGACAATATAATAAAAATAAACATGACATCATGCATAACACACACATTACATTTTTGAGGGAATCATGAAATGGAAAAAATATTCTTAAATAAAATCAAAGCCAAATTTATTATATGTGAATGGAGCCATATATTCATGCATATTGATCCAATATCTAAATAGATGATAATGGGTTCTAAATAAAAATTTTACTTTCTAAAAAAAATAAAAAATAAAATCAAAATTCCACTTTTTAGAAAAGAAATAAATAAATAAAATCAAAATCCAAATTTATGAACCCATATATTTATTCATGTACATGTGAATGATATTTATTCATATATGTTGATGATAATATTTTAAATATTTATTCATATATGTTGATGATAATATTTTAAAGAAATGTGTGAATTTCAAGTATATAACCTTCCATTCTAAAACTAAAATCCAAATTTAATAATGGTGGATGAACCCATATAATGTGTATACTAAGAGTAACGTGTTATACCATAAACTACTACACGTAAGGGAATCTCCATTTTCTTAGTATTTGAATATCTCATTAATAACACAAATTTTGAGAGTTCTATTACGAAAACCCTCGTCTCTCTCAGTTCAGGTACCCTAGAGGCTTGCATTTTCTATATAAGTGAGAGGTTTTTCAGTAATTTTTACTTTATTCTCCTTCGAATTCAAGCATGATTACCACTAGATTCAATTGTTACTTGCTACCTCAGCCTTTCAATTTTTCCTTATGTCGGCAAGGACTACCGCTACGACAATTTCTCCTTTGTTTATATAATGCATTCATATTATCTTGAGATAATGCATCAACATAAGGCAATGCAGAATAATATTTTTCAAGTTATTTTTAATTAGATAGGATTAAGAAGGCAACATTGAAATCGGTATTGATTCATTGGGTAGAAAATATCAATAATACACAATAGAGCATACATGATGATATTTCTCATCACAGGTTGTTAAGGTAAAATTGTATTTTAAAATATTATTATTATTATTGATGATAAAAAATTTAATATATAATTATTTTAAAATTTGTATGTAATAAGCTTTTTAACTAGAAGATTTAATTATATTTTATTACAGATATTTTTAGTTTCTAAATATTTTTGGCTACAATACTATGGTCCAATAACATGACTTCTGAATACCATGTACTCAAAAACTATAACTTATTTCATATCACACTTGTCCATATGGCCTTCTTTTTAATTAATCAACTTAATTAAAAGGAAAAAAAACATAACTACTTTGGAGATAAAAATCAACCTTTGATTTCTCAATACTAAGAATATTCTAGAATATTCAATCGAAATTAAATCCATATCATCCACTTAATAATTATTAATAATCATATTAAAATTATAAAACCCTATTACAAAATAAACATACCTATAAACGTAAATATTAATTTAAGTAATAATATTATTAATAGTTTTATAATGTAAATAAATATATTTAACAAAAGTATTAAAAATCCCCCGATGGGGGTTACAGTCACACAGTAGTGGCGGCATCAGGATTCCCACCATTTTTCGGTTGTTATTCATGTGAGGAGTAATAGGAAATGATGGAGGGCTCTTGCCCCATAAATGGAACTATCAAGAGAATGATAGGTTTTATTATGAGATCATGAGGAGGACAACCACAGAGTGGTTGTGGTGGGCGATTATAATGTAGGGAGAAAGGAAGGGAGACAATGTTGTTCACTAATATGGTCTCTAGAAAAAGTTGAAAGGTTGGTGGGGAAGCATGTGCATTTGGTATTACATCCGATAATTCATGTGGGATCCTGAAGCAACACAAGCGAAGAAAGGAGCTCGAGCATTTGCAAGAACCTTATTAGGTTTATGTCATCTCTACATACTAGTCACTCATGGGTTGCAATAGTGGGAAGATATGATCAGGAAAGTATTGGTAATTCTCTTTCAATTCGTTTGATATCCACGGATTACATCATATTTTGGTTATGCTATTAATCTATGGATAATTAATGAAGGGGGTTAGTGGCTTGTTTGAGCCACGAGCAATGACCATCGAGAGAGGAAGTCTAAGCATTACATGAATTGTAATGAGTATCACTACGGAGAGGAGGTAATTTCATGTATGTTGTATGTACCCTTAGCGAATCGACCTTTGTATGTCTTGAGTTCCTTCTGTGTGTTCATATATCTCGCCCCTGTGTTAATAGGTCCACCCTGTTATGTTGTGTTTTGGGGTCTCATGGAGGAAATTTATCATCCCTAAGTGTTTTTAGTGGGAGGAAGTGTGAAACTTGCATACACGCCCTAACTAGAGTTTTCCTCTCCACCAAACTATGGGTAGTGCATTGTCTAGTTGCTGTGTGTTTCTGATTGTTAGGAAGTGAAGTCTTAATGTGGTTTTGGGTGGTAGGGGACAGCTTGTAGGTCAACGAAAATTTTCCTGTTTCAGTCTCTAGGAAGAAATACAAGTGAGTGGAGGAAGGAAGGAACTAAGTGTGAGTGTCGGTAGAAGGACAAGTTTTTTTGGGAGTATTGCGAGTGCCTAGGCTTAAGGGAGTGTGGTGTAGATTTTTCTGCAAATATGAAAGGACAAAGAGAATGACCCTGTCGTGCGGGTGATCAACGTCGACATGTCAAAAACTGAGGTTGTGGAGCCCCTTCCTTTAGTGTGGCATAGTCAACCAACTTGGATAGAGAGGATGGCATCCCCCAGTTTCCTAGAATGCCGCAAAGCCATGTAATCAAGACCAACTCATTGGACTCCATTTCTGAATAGCTAAGGAGGATATAGACCATCCCAGACATCGTTCAGGACCATATGTATGAAGACCACAATTAAAATGATGCCTATTGGAACGATATCCAGTTCAACCAAGAGGAGATCCTTGAACAATTACCACATGTCTGATGAAGCCAGTGCATAATTCATGAGGGTCTATGTGGGATTTAGGAGTGTTTGGAGAAAAATGAATTTCATCATCATGACTAATAGATGCAAAGGGAGCACCCAACTCATGTAGAGATGCACCACCCACATCCACCACCTCGATATGAATGTGTTATTTTATTTTTTTATTTTGGTATTGTTTTGGATTGTATAGCTCAGAAAACCTCTGGAAATAAGATGAAAATTAAAAATTCTTCAGTTGTATATCATAACTTTCTTTGCTAAGAAATTTATTCGAAGTGACGCGGGATGAGATGATGACCAACAATATCTATTTTTTTTAACATAGGTAATATAATCTAAGTGATGATCAAGAAAAAACAAAAAACAAAAGTATTAAAAATAACTATATAAATATTATAAGAAATGTCATGTGAAAAAAGTCATATGAAATGAGTTATAGTTTTTGAGACATGTGGTAATTATAACCCATGTTATTGGCTCATGGTATTGTAACGAATCCTATCTACAAATTAAGAATAGCAATGGTAAAGTGATGGTGAATCTTAAATATATATATATATATATATATGTATATAATAAACAATAACAATAAAAATTTAAAATAAATTTATAATTTAGTTTATTTTTGTAATACCAAAATTATTATGAAAAAGAATTCAGATATTTATTATAAAATTATGTTTATCAAAAATTACCATCCATTTAATTTATATGATCTAATATCTATACATTATATTTATCATTTTAGTAATAGATATCATATATTATCATCTATTTATATTAATTTTCAAACTCTTAGATGGTATTATTTCATAAGGTAGAATGGTCTCACTAACTTTTCTATAATGATTCATTGTACTCACTCTTTAACTTATTAATAATTAGTGGTCTCCAATAGTCCCTACAAGTTAATCTTCATCTTATCCTTATCTTTCTAGACTTATGTAGTCCTTTTTATGTTAGACTCTATCTTTATCTTACTAGACTTCTGTAGTCCTTTTTATGTTAGAATCTATTGTATGTTTTGAGATGGTTGTATTATTTTCTTTCCTTTCGGAAAGGAGCCCCTTACACAATTAACCAAACCAAGTTTGTGTGGTATCACGTAGTGAAATAGTTGGCATATTAAATATGGAGCATAACTAAATTATTTTCCATATTCCATATCATTACCATTACAATGTGAAGAAAATAATGAATTCAAGCTCTATATAAGCAAGAGCTCGCCATTGGTCCTTAATCACTAGATCCATCACTTCTAATCTAGAAAAATAGTAGAAGTTGTATGCCTAGAATTTGTAGACATCTTCATCCCAGCCATGATATCTTTTCCATCCTAGAGAATATTTTTACCTATACATGGGATTTTATTTATAAATATTTTTTATCCCTAAATTTGGCATGTTAGTATGTAGGTTATCCTTTTTTCTTCTTTAAAAGGGTTCATGTAAAATTAATTGGTAACTAGGTGCATTGTCATCCATTACATTACATAAAATTTCCCAATACTTACTTGCATACTTACTTGCATGATATATTGAATATTACCAACTCATGTTTCAAGCCAGAAATAAAATAACTCTACCTTTGTAAGACTCTTATAAACCCAAAGCTCTATGACAACCAATGTAGTTGAGGATATAAGGAAAAAGGTTGGGCATAACATGATATGTCACAATGCGTCCATTTCTTAGCCTAGAAAAACCTAAATGCTAAACCTTAGGTATCCAAGTTATCATCTGCATCGAACTTTATTAATCCAGTAGTTCTTGATGCATTTCATATGGCTTATATTGCAATGTCTATGGCTGGTGGTAAATGACAATGATATTATTTACCATAACTAGTGAACATTGAAGAAACATAATCCATCTCTATAGATAATGTAATGAAATGTCTAAATAAAGACATCCTCAATGATTTTTGAATTGACACTATACCTTATATTTATCCCTTCACTACTCTTATGTATTTATATAAAAAAAAGGTGGAGATGCATGATTTTACTAATTTTCAATGAAAGTGACCTCTTCAAATAATTAGGGCCTTAGTGATAAGGTAAAAAATTGCATTGTTCCCATTCTACACCGAGCATTCCTCCTTCTGGACACAATGGAAAATTGTTTAGGTGAACAGGATTTATAAAGCTTCAATGTAAAAAAAATTTATTAAACAACTGACCTGTCGCTAAAATACAATACCTGAGATCCATTATGAGTTATCATTCAAGGTTAGACAGATATAGAAGGAGGTGCATAGTGGTGGATGCCTCGGAAGCCACCTCCCACAGTTGCAAAGAAATTTAAGCTTATAGGAGCATAGATGACCAAATGAGGAAGGAAGGACATGTTGACTAGTTAGGGTTTTCAAGTAGTGAATCTACATAGTTGATGGGAGTGGAGGCATCCAGACTGTCAAATACCACATTGCGTTGGATGCGAATGAAGGCCATGTGGAGTACAATAAACCACATGGGTCAGGATACATGGATGGAAATGTCCGGGCATAGCATTCCAAAACCTGGACACCTAGATTGCCCTTGATAGACCTCAGACTTGATGAAAATAGAGGTATGATGTAGCTTTAGAAATCGCATTTCAGGATAGGATACATATAATAAAAAAAAGGAATGGTCAAACAATGGAGTTAGTCCAAGCTTTAAACATGTTTATCAAGGAGGGTGCGCATATATCGCCCATAAATTAAACCCTCCCTTCTATATAAATATTACGGTAGTAGCAACGATACTTTTCCTTAATAAATAGTATAATATTATGTAGGACAAGAGAATATCACATATATACAATATAAATATAATAATAATTCTTTTAAAAAAAACACCAAACCATTTAGAATTCAATCTGTATTGATAAGTTTATGTGAATTTTAGGTCTACGTCAATGAAAATTTGTATTTCCATTGTTCTAAATTCACCCCATTATTTTTCCATTAAGGTTTTCATACATAACATTGTGGCTTTTGTTTACAATGGATATAGGGAAAGGGCATATCAAAAGGTCTAGTCTTTTGGGTTCTCTATCTTATAGTTTATTCAACACTCAGCCCAACAATTCCTCTATCAGGTAATAAAACTCTACTCCGGCCTTTCGTTATATTTTCCTTTTGCTTGCAATGTAGAAAATTTCCTAGTTTTTGTTCGGTGGAGTAGTTTCAAAATTGATGTTCTTTTATTAACCCTTCCACAGATGGAAAAGAGGAGGTCCTCAGCATTTTCGCATGTAAGTGGTAAATATTTGGTTTGAATTATTTGAAGTTACCCCCTGTTTCTCTTCAGGAAAACTTTCTCATTGGTGTTTAATAGATGTAATTCATGTTGCTTTACCTTTCACAGGTATGGAAGACATATTCATGCGTAACTTGTTCCTATTATTTCACCGTGAATATAGGTACTTCATCTGACAAAAGTCACATTGGTACAAGTTGGTTGAGTTTTTTACTCCAGTGATAGGTTTATGTGAAATTTCCTAGATGGTACTTTTCTCTGGCTTGAACTTACAGTCATATGGCTTAGAGTCATTCCTTTTGTCTGTTTGTCCAAATGTTTTCTAGAACACTATTAAAGGGAAATTGTATGAGTTAATGATCACCCTTGAGGGGTTTGATTCCACTTTCCTAAAATTTACTTGAACAAGATTCTTATTTTTCGCCATACATTGTTATATTCAAACTCTCATTTTGCAATTTCTACTCTAGTGCTGGTTGTTCTAGTTTATTATTTTTTTCCATTGTAGAAAATATCATACATTTAAGGAACAAAATCCTAATAGTAAGCACAGTTACCTTATTAAAAGTAGATGCCTTATGGTTTAATATGTATTCGCTACCAACAATGGTTTTATTTTCTTTCAATTTACAAAGGATATTCAACCCATGCATTAATAAAGGATGGTTAAGATGTTTCTTAAATTTGAGGATTAGCTTGCATTCATTTCTAAATTTGAGAATAGTACAGATTTTCCTAAGAATGTAGTGATTGAAAGTTTCATTATCTGTGTGTTAATGTGTTTCACATTAAAGAAAATTGTTGAGTGCCAGAGAATTTATTTGTGTTTAGTTATCGCTCAGCATTCATTTCGTCTTATCCTCTGGGTGCAATTTAGCTTTTGTCATGTAATGATAGAGATAGAAATTCTACATTTCTAACTCTTCTCTCGAAATTCCTTTGACACAGTCATTTCTGTACATATCCAATTTACTAGAATATGCATGCGATATTAAATTTTTGAATTAATTTACATTTTCCAGATTTATTCCATTAGTGCAATAAAATTGGTTTTTTCTCTCTCTGGTTCATTTAATTGAAATAGAGAAAATCGATACCAATAATGCCCTCTAGCTCACCCACCCTCTCATATAATTTGTGTATTTCTTAGCTATGGTCTTAATGTCAGGGATATTCTACTGACAATAAATATATTTATAGATTCCAAATTGACTATTTTCGGTCTTTATGGGAGTAAATAACTTAGTTATCTATTTCCATATACTTGTATATTGAGGTATACCATTAACCGCCAATATAGATGGTAGACAATCTCATGAGTCTAAGATCAAAATATTTTCCTCTGTTTGAAAAGTATATCATGACATATTTCCACCACGGCCATTGAGTTGTTCCCATCAAGCACCAGTTGAAATTTGAAGTTAAGAAAAAAAAATAATGGGGATAAACTTACTCCCTCCCTTGCAAAATATCGTTATGACATTTAATCTCAGACATAGTTAATTTATTCTACTAGTTACCTACCCTTCATATATATATATATATATATATATATATATATATATATATATATATATATATATATATATATATATATATATATATATATATATATATAGTATCATCAGTTTCTACGACCTCTGCACTTGTGATAATTTGTATGTAAGAAAATTTTTAATAGAATTATCATAGGTCGATACTATAGATACGTTTCCAAATTGTGTGAGTTCCTTTACCGCAAAATGCAAAGACAAATGCATAAAATTCATGATATATAACTTGTTTAGGTTACTACTGGTCATCAATGTAATTATTTCCACAATTCAGCATGCAATAGGTTTATGAAATATAAATAAGAATATAACATGCAATTATAACAATTTCACTTATAAACATAACTATAACATGCGACAACATCTACAATTGTAAACATGATTTTAACATGCAAAATTATTTTTGGTTATGTATAAATAGAATAAATTTCATATCAAATAATGAATCAATAAAAAAAATATCAGAGATAAAAACTCAACCATAAATTCTCACCATAAGCAACTCAATCAACTTGGAATGAAAAAATTTCTACCCAACCACTAATGGTCATCCCATGTTCTCCCCCAAGCTTCCAACTTTCTAGGGCCTATCAACCCAATAGCCTAGGATTTTTTCCTATTTTTTTAGAAAAGCATCTTCCATTTTCCATTAAAGCCAATCTTTTTATCCCACAGTGCTTTATTCACCCTTCATTAGTGTTCTTTGGACAATGAGTAATTTAATATATTTTTCCTTCTAATCATATTAAATATCATCAAGCAACCCCTAGAGATTCTTAGGAGTGATTTGACTGAAGTTTGTCTTGACCTTAGACATCCACATTAGTTTCAGATCTGGGTAATGATATATTTAAATCAATTGTTCTATCCCAGATAAATCTCTAGTTATTTTTTCTTATTAAAACTTATTTATTACACCACCATAGTCTATTTAAAATTGATTTCACTATGGCTCTATGGCCATCAAAACTCAAAATATTTATGTATACAGAAAGAATATTTACATAACAACGGAGGGATATTACATCTCCCCCCTCTTAAAACTATCACTGTCCTCGATATTCATTACTCAACTCCCTCCCTTTTGGAAAAATGTTGGGTAGGCTTATTTAATAATATCCTCCCATTTCCAAGTAGCTTCCTCAGGTCTAAAGTTCCTCCACTGCCCTTTAACCCGAGCAATGACTTGATTTTGGAGCATGATCTCTTTCATATCTTATATAGAGAGTGGTTGTGGGAAAAAGTCTCATTTATGTTCCACATGTATCAAATTCTAATCGATTACATGGGATTTATCATGGATATATATTTTTAATAAGGATACACCAAAAACATTATGAACTTTAATATTAGTAGGAAACACCAATTGGTGTGCTACTAGACCAACTCTGTCTAAGATATAAAAATGCACATAGAACCTTGGTGATAACTTTGCACAAGTAATGGTTATGAAAGTACCTTTCCTAGGTTTTATTCGTAAGTAGATATGGTCCCCAATGTTAAATTATTTATGAGTTATCTTCCCATCACGGTAACTTTTCTGCCTATATTTGGTTGTTTTGATATCTTTTTCATTTCTTACATATGCTCCCAAAATTAATTTATCTTTCAGTAGGCCCAAAATCAGTGGTGTATGACACTTTCTGCCATATAGAGCTTCAAAAATACTCATTTTGATGGAATCTTGGTTGTTATTGTTATAGGAAAATTTAGCTAAATGTAGAAAATACTCCGAGTTATTAGGCCTATTCATGACATACATATGTTGCATATCTTCTAGGATCTTATTTTTCCTTTATGTATTTCCATCTGTTTGAGGATGATATGCAGTACATAAATTTAGTTGAGTATCCATGCCCCCAAATAGAGATTTCAAAAACTTGGAGGTAAATTTAGCATCTTTTTTTTACACTATCATTTTTGGTATACCATGCAGCCGAAAGGTTTCTTTCACGAAAATACTGGAAATGAGAGCGGTGCCAAAAGAAGATTGCACTAGTATAAAATGTGCTTCTTTATTCAAGGTGTCTATCACCACAATGATGGAATCATGTTTGTACTTTTTTCTTGGTAATCCTGTAATAACATCTACTGAAATTACCTCCCACTTCCTTTCAATAATGGGTAATGAATTTAGCGATCTAGAAGGATGTTATCGTTCAACCTTTACTTGTTAACATTCTATGCATTTGGCTAAATATTCTGCCACATCACTCTTCATACCCAGCCAAAACATGATTTTTATTAATGTTGTTATCATCTTTTAGTATCTCGTATGACCAAAATATCATTTCTTGTGGTACTCATCAGGTATAACTTATTTTAGCTCAACCACCTAAGGAATATACTATTTGTTGTGGTAGATTAACAACCCTTTTAAATTTTCAGCATATCTCATAATTTATTTTTGTTGAATTTATGAATATTGAGGATCTTATTCTATTGAATTTTTTATTTTTTCCTTAAAAATTGTACTATAAATTCTCATAGACCTCCCAATTACCTTGCTTATATAGAATTTAAATCAAGTTGGCTAAAGAAGTATTTCAAACTAATTTTTTCTGTTACCAAAACAAACTTCTTTCCTAATAGATAATGCCTCCACATTTTTAGAGTGTGTATCACTGGTGCCAGCTCTAAATCATATACAACATAATTATTTTTATGTTGCTTCAGTTTCATGGACTCTTAGGCTACTACTGTATTTTCTTGGATCAATACACCCCCAAGACCTTCCAAATAAGAATCATTAAAGATGGTAAATTCCTTATTTGGATCTGTAATTTTTAGGATAGGGGTTATTTTTAAGATTTATTTCAACTTATCAAAAATTTCTTGACATTTGGCTATCCATTCAAAATTTATTCCCTTTTTCTACACGGAGGTGATAGGGTAAGCTACCTTCGAGAAACCTTCAACAAATATTCGATAATATCTTACAATCCCCATAAATGAATAGATTGCTGACACATCCTTAGGCGTGGGCGAGTTCATAATCGCCCTCACCTTTTTAGGGTCCGCAAACAATCCTTCTTTAGAAATAATGTGTCCTAAATGTTGTATTCTTGTTTTGTAAAACTCTCATTTGCTAAATTCTGCATAAATGTTATGTTCCCTTAAGGTACGTAACACTAATTTGAGATGTTCTTGGTTCTCTTATTCATATTTAGAGTACACTACGATTTCATATTTGAATACTAAAACAAATGTGTCAACGTATTTCTGAATTAATCTATTCATTAAAAACATGAAGGTTGATGGTACATTAGTGATACCAAATGGTAACACTACGGACTCATAATGACCATATCTCGTACTAAATTTTTTTTTGTTAATATCTGTATCTTTTATTCCTAGTTGGTGGTAACGAGTCCTCAAATCACTTGTTTAAAAGACAATTGTTCCCCTTGATGAAACGTGTCATCAATTCTAGTATCGAATATTTATTCTTGATGGCAAAAATTTTCAAATGTCGATAATCAATGCACATTCTAAATGTGCCATATTTTTTCTTGACAAATAGTATGGAGGCCCCACATGGTGAAAGACTCTGATATAACCTTTGTTTAGCAGTTCTTGTAGCCGCAGTTTCATCTCCATTAGCTCTTGTATACTCATTCTATAAGGGGCTCTAGATACTATGGTAGCCCCTGGTACTAAATAAATGGAGAAATATATGTCTCTATGAGGAGGTGACTTGGAAATTTCTTCTGGAAAAACATTTGGAACATCTCTTATAACATGTAAGGTATCTGCATCTCCTTTTCTATTAGCTTTTCATCTACTTCCACATGCAACAAGTATACTTGAAATCCTTTCCTTGAATTCCTTTTTAACTGTAAGGCTTAGATTTGTTGGATGGATATTTTTTGGTTTTCCTATAATCAATTTGGGTTGGCCATTTTGATCCACACAACTCATTGTTTTCTCCAAAAAATATATGAGAACTTCCTATTTTTCTAACCAATTCATGCCAATTAATACATCATATGATCCTAAGGGAAGAATGTCTAAATTTGTTTATGTGGAGTAACCATTCAATCCACATGAAACCGCCTTATTTGATGAGTCACCTTTTCTTTAGTACCAATTGCTAACTATACCAACCATGCATTCTGGAAATTTACCTATTGCAATTTACATTCTTCCACAATTTGGGGGCTAATATAACTCAAACTAGCCCACAGATCAATTAAAACACAAACAAATTCATTTAGAAGATTTCCTTCGATCTTAACCATTGTTTATTAATGCTAAACATATCTATCTTCTAATGCCACACATAATCAAGGAATATTTCTGGCTAGATCATTTACAATTCTTGCTTCATTGATTGCTTGAATATTTTGAATCGATGATGGTTTATGCGAATGTTCTCTTAACATATGTGGTTCACTAAAGCCACAACACTTCATTGGTTATCTTTCTTTTCCGCATATGTTCTTTTTGTTGTTCAATTCCATGAGCATTGACCCCATGTGAGATTGAGCCAGTTGATTTACACTTCCCTTGCTCAATTTCTTTGTATGATGATCCTGCTTAACATTTTTAAGATAATGAGATTTTTGTGTTTTTATGTTCATGGTAGATTTGGTTTTATCCTTATTTTGCGACGGTTTTGAGCTTTCACTTCTATTTTTTAACTGTTGGTAACACAATATAGCTTTCCTTACCACTTCATAAGTTCATCCATAAACTTATGATTTTAAAACTCAATCCTATCTTTGTAAGGTGGTGAAAAATAGTCTAAAAATATTTTTACTTTTGCTTTCCCATCTTTAATAAAGGGAACATGCTGTAATAAGTTTCTAAATTTCACTACAAAATCATCAATAATGAGCTACCCCTACCTTAACTCATGGAATTCCTTGGAATTCTCATCATAATACCATTCACTCGGGTATCACGACATAAGTTATTTATGAAATTAGTCCCTATAAATTGTCTTCCCTTCCAACATATGTACACGTTTAGCTTCTTCCAATGAGAGAGTAGTTTTTCCCTGCTACTAGTAAATAGATACTTCGGCCTTCAAATTATTTTGATATTCATATACGTAAAAGTATTTGATCTATGTTAAAAATGTAGAGTTTGGTGTATTCCATTTTTTCCCCATCAAAATTAGGTTGTTTTATTTTTCTAAGCTCTCCTTATAATTCTGTTTTCTTCTTTTTATTATGTGACTTTAAATATGTTTTATCTGACTCTCCTGAAATTTTAGACTTACTTGACGTAGTTTCTTCCTCTTTCCTTTTTAACCCCTATGGTTATATGCTTCTATGATTGTATTTCTATGTCAAATCACTTAGCATACATTCCTGCTCCTTAGTAGCCCTTAATAATTGTTCATTGTTGTTTTTGAGGGAAGCCGGTTCTTGTTGCAAGTTTTTTATAACCTCCACAAACTGGGAGTTTTTGTGTGGTGTTCAATTATGTACCTTATAATATAGTACAACCTATTATCTATATTTCAGAATAAATTTTCTATACATAATTTTCTTAATTGTGATGGTCCATTCTAGGCAAAGTGTTAAAACTAGGTTCTATGATACCATTTTTTCACATAACTCTTCACTAATTTCAACAAATTTTCTTTTTTCTTTTCTTTTTATACTTAATTTATCCATTGGAATTATTAGTAATATATATTGAGTGCAGCTACTTTCATATTACATTAGTAATCATTTCTTAGTTGATCTATATGTTGTTTTCTTTTATTTGGTTATGACATCATCTACAAAAAGATAAACTGATTTTCCTCGCAACGAGCATGAATTCATGATGTAACTTCATTTTGTTTCAATGCACCTTACTCGGGATCTTATGTACAAATAAAAATCCTATATGCTACCACTAGTATCAATTATATGATATGAATTTAAGGAAAAATCTTACAACAAGTTTATTTCATTTCCCTTATTAACATACTCCATAACCTTCTTAATATAATTCATGGTTTGAGACTTTACGTTTGATCTAGATTTTGACTCGTGTTAACTTAATAGATCTCTTGGTGTGATGGTAGTTGGATCATAATGTTTAAATTGTGGGTGATTCTCCAAAGTTTCACACTTATAACTAAGCATCTTGGTGCTATTAGCCAACAATGATGGTAGTGGGTTGTGTAATATGAACACTCCATATGGTGGTTGATCTCCACCATTGTATGTAAGCTTCGCCCTTTATAAATTCCAACCATATGGTGTACACAATGATGCATCTAGGGAAACAAAGGACCAACAATTTAGTCAACTTAACAAGTGCCATACACACATCACCTAACTTCCTTGGTGAAAATTCTATGTAATAAAAGTTAATAGAGGAAAATAAATAACCACGGTTCACGGGACACTTATTCGAAGATGAATTTTTGACTGAACATTCTAGTGTGGGTGTTCATTTCGATTATTATGGCTAAGTAAAATGGAAAAGGAATATACTAAGGCATTTGGGAAGGAAAAATGGAATTTTTGGTAGATTTATTTAGGAAAATAATGGGAAATAGGAGAAAATGAAGGTGAAAGGTCAAAGGTTGCATGTGAGGAGGAAAATGAAGGAAAATGATGGGAAAATGTGCAAAATAGAGGCCTCATTGATAAAAAATCTTCTAAGGATAAGTTGGAAAGATCTTTCCCTCAACCTTTTGTCAGTTCGGTTTTGTAGCTCTCTTATTATTCTCTCTCTTTATATCTCACTCCTGGACACTTGAAGCTATATTGGAGCATGTTGGCATTGGATCAAGAAAGGAAGATAAGGCAAGAAGAAGGAAGGAGCAGACAAGGAAGAGCAGGATC